>BFEA01000405.1:425079-460635 GCA_003427395.1 Chara braunii
AGAGAGAGAGAGAGAGAGAGAGAGAGAGAGAGAGAGAGAGAGAGAGAGAGAGAGAGAGAGAGAGAGGATTGGAACGATATAGAGAAGATAAGATTAACATGTAAAAAAAAGAGGTGCGAATGTATGTGGCGCAGACGATGGACCAGATACATTTGCACTTTGGTGTGCCGAGCAGCAGACACACACACACAGAGAGAGAGAGAGAGAGAGAGAGACTTTGTAACACTCCGTTCGACGTACGGGGGGTTTATCGTACGGTCGTACGTAGGGCTGTATGTACAGCCCCGTATGGAAAAAAAAAAAAAAAAAAAAAATGGTTTTGTTTTTTTATCTCAAATGTGGTAATGAATTTGAATATGAGCCTGATGCAAAAGTGTTTCAGCTTATTTTTCTGCATAACATAATAAACATATGTTTTTTTCAGATTTTTTTTTGATTTTTTTTTTTTTTTGCTTTTGTTCCGTACGTACGGCCCGTACTACCACATGAGCCCGTACGTACGTACATACGGCCCGTATTCGTACGGGTGTCTACATAGGGCGGGTGTTAACGTGGCAGGTACTAACAAAGTGGGATCGTTTTCCAGCCCGAACCCATTCCCGCCAGAAGCGAAAAGGGGAAACAAAAAAAACAAAAAAAAGGGGAGGGCTTGCCAACGGTACCTATTAGGCCAGACCACCTCCCATTTTTGCAGATTATAGAACCGGTAGACCGTCTAACGTGCAGTTCACTGTTTTTTTTGTTGTTTCGAACTCCTCACGGCCCAATCTTGCAGTGGACTGTTATTTCTGCGAACTCGAGAAGGTGCAGCGGTCACAGGCGCATTTTTTTCTTTTTTTTTTCCTAATTTTTATTTTTTTTTGTCACACACCCAAAACCAACCCCCCAAAATTTTATTTATTTTTTGTTTTTTTTACAGGGTGATAACGACCGACGTGTGCAGGCCGCACGCACATGCCATTTTTTCGCGCGCGCCCCTGCCTGGGCCTGGCGCGGCCGCGCGGCCTCTACCGCGGGCCCGCGGACGGCCTCCTCGGCCACGGCCGACGGTGTCATGTTGGCCGAGGCCGACCGAATCGGATTCGGAAACCTGCGACCTTCGGCGTCCGCGTGTGACGAATCAGCGGGATACCCATAGCATCCCGATAGTGCACCAGATACGACCCCAATCCGGACGACGGAACCAACAGAGGCGGTAGCTATGTTTTCAAAAGCGCAACCAAACTTCGGTCCACGCCTACACTCCTGCATTCATTTTCCGGAACTTGCCACAAGAGATCTCATTTCCGACCTGGGACTCCACCGCCACTTTCCTAAAATCCTTGTTGCACCCCCTTTTTGCACTTGCAGGCCCACTCCCACTCCGATCAGGAAGTCTTGTTGGGCGTTAGGTTGGTATCAGAGTCGATACGTGGCAGGCCCAGAGATTGTCAATCGGATAGGGAGGATCTGGCGAACAGCGGGCGTCCTAGGCAGAGGAACGCGCCACGACGCGACCCTATAATAACTCGGAGTAGATCAGCAGGGCACCAGACCACCAATATGAATGCCAACTAGGGGCCAAATGCTGGTGTGGCTGCAACCCCCCGAGCACGCGCACCAATGACTTGGAGTCCGCCTGATTTATGCCTTTTTGACCCTGCACATTATCTGGCCGAAGCATGGCTAGCCACGCTGCGAGCACAACAATACGATAATGATGAGGCCAAGATCAACATCCCCACCAGGTTGAGAGGGGACACACACCATTGGTTCACTACTTACGTTTGTGTAGATCTTCTGACCTTCGAAAGGGACTTCTTAAACAAATTTGATTACATCCAGTGGCACCCTGAGCAGGCTTTCTTCATAATCAAGGACCGAGTCGAGAAGCCCCTCGAATCCGTCACCGAGTACCGAAGTAGGTTCTATAGGTTGTTTGTTAAGTCTGAACGGGGCAAAAATGTCGGAAGAGATTTGTTTATCGATGGGCTTCGTAGTTGGACAATGAGGGCGAAGTTGGAGAAGCAGTTTTCCCCCATCAATCATACCATGCAACAAATCATGAACGCCATGGAAGACATGGAGAAAACGTTTGCCGCTAGCTTCTTAGAAGGGGAGGACCACGCCAAGGAAGGGGACTCGTCGGAATTGCCTAAAGCGAAGGTCGAACTAGCTGCTCTCCAAAACAAATTTGAAAACAGGGCCTGTCTCCGGCCCGTTACTTACCTATGAAACAATTTTGATATACGGCGCAAGTCACCCTTGTCCCTTTGGTTCAAGCAGCATCTCAGATTTCCTTTTTGTTGTTCTCCTTGCTTCGTTTTCTTCAGAAACAGACATGTGGATCGTCTATTCCCGCTCCTTGTCTTTGTCTTTTCGAATCAGCAAATCTGATTGATTGGTTCTAGGCGATCGAATCTTGTGTGATCTCAGGGGCAGATTGGGCAAGGAACTGTTCCATGATCTTCGATTCTTTTGTTTGTATGAAAGCTAGATGCTTGGGTGATAAGTGTGGATCCGTCTGTGTATGAGTGGGATGGGCATGCTAGGCAATTGAACGACTGTCTCACTGTAGGATGATTCACATCGCGAATCACTGACTTTCACTCAGAGAACAGGTCCCGTGCACGCACATGTAGGCTCGGCCGAGCAATCGCTGCGTACACGCTCCTCTGCGAAACCTGAACGTTGTTAGACACTGTGGCTCCGCTTCACCAACACTCCATTTTCAAACATAAAAAAAAGGAGTTGAGAAAACAGGTAGATCGTCCCGGCCCGGAAACCTTGTCTGTTTACTCCCGAAATCTTTCAGCTTTGGCACTACCTGCCCAATTTTTTGTCGGTAACAACCATTTCGTCAAAACGGACATTTTATATTGAGAAAAAAACTATGGCGTAGTCAAGGTTTGAAATTGAAAATTCACTTGTTGAGGCAAAAGGCCTTACAATGTCGAATGAATACAAACTAGCTTTTGCGGTCCGGTAGGGTTCACATGGGGCCCCGTGGGGGTGTCTTATGTTTGGGGAAAGCCCGGTCCGATAGGGCTCACGTGGGGGTGTGCTATGTTCGGGGGAACTCCAGAAGTGCATTCTCAAACTGTTTTCATGACTGCCATCTGGTTACATCTTTTATATGTAGTAGCGTAGCGCCCGCTGAAAAAAAAATAAAAACAGGAACGTCACATATCACATGAACTGCTCCCGCAATCGGTGGGATGACTCCCCACAGAGTCTTGCTGCGGTCCTACGGGTTGCAATCCCGCCTGCCACCTTCCTCTCAGATCAGACCAGACTTAGAGTAAGAAGGGTAGAAAGAGGGAGTTTTAGACTCTCAGATCCAAGGAGGGTGCTCTCAGACTCGCAGGAGAGGGCCTCGATATCTTTGTGCGCCTGAGGGCCTTGCAATGGCAGCCAACTTGACAGCTTGACCGGTCTCTGGGTCAAACTTTCAGGGTCCACCCTCCGCCAACCTCTCAATTCACCTCACTAACCTCCTTTCTCGGGCCCAGCTGCTCCTCTTACTCCGAATACTGCTGCTCAGCAGCCATAATAGTTGGCAAACAGCCGCCCGATATGCGGTAACTAACAGCAGACAATGCAGTAGTAGTTGCGAGCAGCTAGTCACAACCCGCGCCCGGTTGGATAGAAGCGGCAGTCGTGCACAGTCAATAGGCAAGGACATCAAGTCGCATCAGTTAGCCATAGTAGTCCGCGGCCCGCTGCAACTTACAATCAGTCAATAGCAACCGGCAACAGCGCCCCGCAGTTAGCGACCGATCGCCCACAGCCAACAAAAACTGCTCATGCCCCGTCCGTAGCAGCAGCAGCGGCTCATGCGCCCAGCAGCAGCTTGTACCCCGCCACCTCGAGATGCTACAGTCTTCGCTATTACCTCCAGGCCATACGAACATCCGAGCCGGTTTATACTGCGCAAGGATCCATCTCTGACTCATGGGCGGAAGCCCCCGAATCTTGCCCGTTGATGACCCCTGCAGCTCAGCTAAATCATGTAATTATACGGCCTCGCCATTAGCCTTCTCTCCCTTCGTTCGGTTAGATGAACCGCGCCCCACGAACAGGGAGGTCTTATCAGCGGGTTGCCTCGTCACTACAGTCTTCCTCCTTGCCGCGTTCTCAGTCTAGTTCCATGCGACAGCGAGGATCCCTGGTTGGTTCTTGACTGCCGACCACCGGGCACGACGCACAGTCACGCTTGGGCGAGAAACAACGGGCATGCCTCTTTCTACGAGCACCATCTCCCATAGAATCACAAAAGGGCCCCTGATCCGTTCCCCTCCGCAGAGCCGGTGACAGGGAGACACTCCAACAATCTCGTTCGTTTATAAGTTTAACCGAATGAATTACCCACTGACCAGGAGCGGCCGTGCACGCAGGGAGAAAGAGGGGGGGGGTGGCAGCTCCCCTCAATAGGATGGGCTTTGCATCACCCAGCCGGTAAGTCCCCAGCCTGGCATACAACGGGAGCGAGGCAGGCAACTTTCGTCAGTCCGCAAAACAGAAAAAACCGAATGAACCTCCCGCCGAAGTGCGGGAAGATTTGCTACTCCCTCAGAATTGTCTTCCTCGGCGCAGTCCTCTTTGGTGGCTATACCAGCAAACCCCACACTTTTAATCTCTCCACGCCCGATTCTACAAAGAATCGGGCGAGCTACCAACTTTCTTCCCCCTCGTCCGCCATGCTTCCCACAGTTGTCGTTGAATGCACCAGGCGCAAAGTGCGTCCAGGTTCATTCACCTTTCCCCTTCCTTCCCGGCCTTGGCTTCACGCAGCACTTCCCCCTCACTAATCTTTTCCTACACTAATCCTTTTTCTAATCTAATACCTCTAATGGGCTCGCCTCCTTTCAAAACCCCCCACTTACATCTCTACTCACTCGATCTCATATGGAATCGAGCAAGCTAACTCCCCTTCCTTCTTGTCCACTACTCACTCCCGCCATACCTCCGCGTGGTCACATCCCCCCACACAGACTAACTTACTAATCTACCCCGAAATTTACCCCCACTATCACTTTCGCCCACCCTAAGAACGTAGGAAGTAACTCTTCGCTCTCCCGTTTTCGTTAGGAAATGGGCGCGCAACCTTCCCCCTTCGATACCCCGCCATAGCCACTACGCAGACGCATCCTTCACTAACCTCCATTCTACTAACCCCTAGCCTAAACCAACCCCACAGACTGGTTCGCCCGGTCCTTAAGCCCCTACCAAGCATCCATCCCCGCTTGTTTCCCTTAAGAAACGAGCATACTATGGCTTCTACCATAGCTCCCTTTCCTCGAATGAATCCGGCGCAAAAACGCGCCCGGATTCATTCTCTTTCTCACTTTTCCCCTGTTGCTAGCGCAGCACCCTTGTCTCGTCCCCGATTACTCTGCAGTTCCTGATAGCCCCGCCAGCACTGTTTTCTACCCCTCTGTGCATGAGCCCGGGGCGGTTCCCCGTGCTGATTCGTCACCCCTCTTCCCTCTGTTGGTGTTACCGGCCCCGCTCGTCACTTCGCCATCCCTATTTGCGGATGGACCCGGCCCTAACCCGCGTCCGGGTGCATCCCACCCCCTCGACCTTCCCTCACTACGGCTCCGTCGGCGTCTTAACGCAGCGCCCCACTCCCTCTAGCCAGTCACCTCGTCGTCGGCTCGCTACCTCCTCGCTTCGTCTCTCCCTCCGCGGCTCGACAGTATCAGACGGAGTGACCTACCCACTGTATCCCGTCTCCGGTACGCTGCGCGTTTTACCCCCACAACCTCAGCGCGCGCTGCTCGGCTATCCCTCACCCGCTGTTGCCTACGCAGCCTTGCTCACTCGATACTGTGCAGGTGACTCGACACCGGTCAGTTCGCACAGGCGCCTCTCGGCATCACTCTGTTCGCCCCTGCTAGTCAAGGAAAGCTCTCGTGGCGGCTTAGTCCCTTCTGTGCAGCAGCCTCCCACCGATAGCCGCCCGCCTTTTGAGTGTACCTGGCACACAACCGCGCCGGGTTCACTCCCTCCTCCCCGATCCGCTCTGCCCCGGCCGAGTTAGCCGTCCTGTCGGGTCCCCAACGGGTAGCCCGCGCCTAGGCCGTCCTATAGTTGGGGCGCGGGCCTATTGCAGGCCCACTGCACGGTTCCAGATGACGCGGGCCCTGATGCAGATCATGGTAGCAGTAGCATGTACCTATGTCACGCGGTCCGCAGCATGCCGTGGTACCGCTGCGGGCCTTGCCATAGTGCCCCGGGCATAGTCCGTCGGCTCGCGGGCCCCAACAGGCATGCTTACACTCAGACCTCCCACAACAGCCTGCGGATGGTGGTGCCCCTGCGGGAATACCCACGCCATTCAACCTTCCTTCTGCCTCGTGGGCTAACCACCCATCCATTCGCATGCACGTTGAATCCGGTACACGCTGTCCATGATGGCATGATGGAGGGATCTCGCTAACATCCCGAACACAGGGACCCGTCAAACGGGGCCCATACTCAAGGTCCTCGATTGCCGTGACAGCCATTAGGTCCGGCGCCTTGTCCAAATCAATGGCCTGCCGGAGTATATACAAAAAATACGACATTAGAATAAATTATTTAGAAAACGCCACCACCAATCAGATGCCGCCACTAACAAAACCGAGGGGGATAGCCCCACGACTCTCAACCCCATCGGCTTCCTCCTCGATGCTCCGCTGCCGCCGTGTCGACGCTCGCCGACCTCGATCCCCGAACCTTCATAGTATCAGTCCAATGTCGTAACCTATAGATAAGAGCCCAAGCCTGAGACTCACGTCCGCGAAGTACCATACAAGGCAGTGCGGCGCGGCGTTATGGGCCAACAACCGGCTGCGCGGCTCCCAGTGCCCACGCCGGCTTGCTTATACCGTACCATAATTGCCCCGCGCGCCATCCTACGGCACCCCTCTCATCGCACGAAGTCGTCCCATCGTTGTCGATGCCGTCGTCGGGGTCGTTCTTCGCACGCGCGCTCAACTAGGTCAAACATAGCCATCGAAAGAAAATATCCCCTAGATCCTATTTTAATCAAGAGTAACCAAAAATAAAAACTTAAAGATAAGAATAAAAATAAACAGGCCGGCGCCCGCCCCGGTTTCGTAATCAATATCAGGGGATGAATCACGCACGCCCTAAACCTGCGCGCCCACGCACTCTTTACTCTAGTCAACCATCCGGTCAACGTAATCACAGACACAGCCGCGCCTAGCGCGGTATACTTAACTTTAAACCAAAACCATTTTCTGCCACTTGCATAAAACTAGGCGGATACCCTTGTAAGGGTATTCGCGCCGACAACTTACTGGACCATATTAAGCGACGTCCCCATCGCTTCGCCAAATCAGAAAACCATAAATTCATCCACACTCCAAATGCTGACGAAAGGAAGCCAATCCGAGTAGCCGACAAACACAGGGTAGAGGCCTCCATCAAATCATGCCTCCACAACTGTATGCTGCCAGGTTTCTAACCTGGGCCTCTCACCTACCAAACGTTAGGACACTGACAGCATAAGTTCCAAAGACCTTCCCAATCGTCCTCTCCCCGGTCCTAGACAACCTTCGGTTTCTCGTTGGGTATCCCTAGTCCTGGCCAAAACTAGGGACGCGGGCCTTAATCGAGACCTTTGAAGGCACTCTCGCCTTCCTTCCCAAAAAAAATCTCTCGCAATCACATACACATACGTATATATGTATACTTAATATCCACCCAACTCTTTCTGCAGTCTAGTACAGAAAGGCTAGGTCTCCATCTTGGTCCACCATAGCCTGGCTGATCGGACCAGCACTACGGCCCACCGCATTGTTATTTGAGCGGCAGTACCCTCGTTGGTTGTGCAACGATAGGTTCTCTCCTGATAAGCATTCAATCAGGATTTCCCAAAAATCTCAATCTTCACTATCCCACGGAGTAATTTCCCTGGGGCGGGCAACTCCTTTTAAACTCTTACCCCGCGGTCCCGCAGCCAGGTTGCGCCGGCTAGCAGCCATCCACTGGGGTTACGCCCTCGTGGCGCTAAACTTTTACCGTTAGCTTGGTCTTCCTCAATATGTCCCAGAATTAGCACAGGTGGTTAGACAGAGCGTCGCAAAAGAAAATCACAGGCCCACTGCATGATTACGTAGGGGTCTGAAGGCATTTACCAGCCCTCCCACAAAACAACATGGCATCCTTCGCACGCTCACAAACAAAATCACCGCTAGGTCCACAAGGCCGTGACCCCTGACTTGATCAGAGCCAGCAGCCACCCGTCCTGGGACATCTCTCGCCCTACACTCATTGCGACCTTCTCAAACATTTTAAGCAAAAGTGGTCCTTTTCGTCAGACTTTATCACCCATCAGACAACTTACCATACCATAAATCAGTTTACTCACCTTTGAAGGTGAGTCTTCCAACAATCCAAAATCATCCCCTTTTACAAAAATCCAAGGGGATCCCACCATAAAACAAAACACCCCCTCTTTAAAAAATCACGAGGGGTCTCATCACAGAACAGAACACCCCCTCTTCCAAAAATCACGAGGGGTCTCATCATAAAACCAAACATCCCCTTTTTTCCAAAAATTTGAAGGGGTCTCATTAAGGAATAAACATCACTGAGAGACCATCTTATGGGTCCTCATCACTACGTAAGCAATCAAAAATCAGCATGGTGAAGCACCCGAGTCTCAAAGACTCGTAAATCTTCTAAACATTCTCACAACCTTTCACAAACAGATTGCACTTCCTTCCCTTATACTTTGCCCCATCAGCTGCCCGTGAGCAGGTCGCACGAGTATACCGAGGAGTAGGCAGCTTCACATCTCACACATTCATACATCTTTCACACAAAGTCAACATTCATCAGGATAAAGCCACACAAGTGAGAGTGATAGTGATCGTCACAAAACCACGCCTCATAGGGTCTCAACTCAATATGTACACCAGGATAAAAATGTCTCTCTCAACAACAACATAGGTACCCTGCTCTTACGTCCCACTCTGCTGAGTAGCCCACGTCTCGAACACACGAATACCTCGGAATATACCCAAACATACACAAAAGTCCAAATCATACAAATCTATCCCAACTGTACACGCCAACATATCACACATCTGGACATAATCACTTAAATCATACTAAAAGAAGGAACAAATGATTCGTCCAATACTACAGTGTACCTGTGTATATGTGGACAAGCTAGTCGTGACTACACCTAGATATGCAAATATCTAGCTTAGTCCCTATATACAAGAAACCTTTGATCCCACTAACGTATAGGGGAACCAGTCCCCTACTCACTCATTGCCCCCTGGTTTCACCTACATGGCTGATCTATCTACAACCTAGGTTACTTTACCGGACCATTATTGCGAAACCCCTTCCCGGATCCAACCTATACACATATACACATCAAAGCACATGTCCGTCCTGACTCACATAATATACAACTAGCCTTTGCCAATTAGTACAGGGTTAGGGTCACGCAACGGTTAACCTGCTACTCCAATTTCCAGATCAGTACACATACAGCTAGATTTTTACCGACAACGAATCGCAGAATCTAAAGCAGGCGATTAACAAGACTTCCCAACTCAGGGGTCAGGATAAATCCCCATTACCTCCTACTATACTTTCTCTGCCCTAGTCATCTCATCTACCCTCTCTGGGTTTTTTGATCACCTGGCTCACTCTGATGGTCATCTCATTCAGCACCATCACGCCCCTTTCTTCCTTGAGCCCCACTTATGATTTCGCTGGCTCCCATCATGATCCTTGGCGCCTTGCCTGCCATTACCACGACCTCTATTGCCGCGTCCACCATCTTCACAACCCAAGTCGCCACGCCCGCCATCTCCACGGCCCGTATTGCCACGCCCGCCATCTCCTCGGCCCCTTCCAACTGCCTGCCTTTGGCCCCTTCCACCTACCATACCATCCAGCAAAGCTTGCTGTATTGGTGGCCACAACGGTCCGACAGGTTGGATTTGGACTGGCGGGGGCCCACGGGGCATCATGTTCATCAAAGAGCCCATATAATTGTTTTGCGCCCAGGGCATGTAAGGGTTATATATCGGTCACAAGCTCATTTGATTACACGGCGCCCACTGCCCATGCAAAGCTTGCTCGATCGGAGGAGGCCCCCTTGGCCTTGCCTCGCCTTCCAACTCTCGCGGGGTAATTGCTACCTGTCGCGAACTGTGCCCCTTTTCGGTACCTTGACCGCCCTGAGCGAGGTTCCTTGCCTCCCGCTGCGCCTTTGTCAACTTGGGAGGTTCAGGCTCCCCTTTTTCTTCCGTCATACCCTTTTCTTTACTCCCTTGAGGGGTACGGCCAGTCTTTCTCCAAGAATCACATACCACCTTTACCCAGTGCTCTGGCCACCACCCACTCTTTTGCCTCTCCCGACGCAGCTGAGGATGCCTCCACGTTAATGAGCCCCCTCTTTGGATCTGGCGTAATAACAGGCAGGGTCGCGTTAGCATCGTGCTCCTCCTTTATCTCAATGAACCCTTCGCCTTCGTCCCTCGCCTGAACACCGGCTCGCCTCTTTGAGGCTCCTATCGAGAGGGGTGACTCTTGGTCCTCCTTCTCTACCCCTTTTTCACTCCGGCCAGCCGGCTTACTTGGGGAATCTTCTGAAATCTTCCACTTGCCTTTCCTGGCCTCTTCCAGCCGTGCTAACCTCTCTTCCAATACCCCCACTTGCCTTTGTAACCTACTTAACTCCGCCTACGATGGTGCGCTCGCAACTGGTTGCATAGAGCATTCCCCACGTTGGCGTTCTATTTCATCTTCTGGGAATCTAAGCCTTGAGGAACGCTCCAATTCATCCTACGTCTCCGCCTCCTGCTTGAGGGCATATACCTCCTCACTTAGTCCTTCACAAACGAACAGGGGGAACATGTACCACATTGCTTTCTTGTCTCACTTCTTCATAAGGCTAAACCCCTAAAAGTCATGCAGAAAGCTGGACAAGTTCCTTCCTTGGAACAGCAGGGCACGGAGATCTGGGGGCATTGACTCCTGCAAAACTTCGTGCAGCAGCACCTTCAGGAGGCACGAATTCCTCCAATGCAAGATCTTGGCGAAGCCGCATTCTTCCGCCATGATGCTGACAGCAGCCTGATGCGCATAACGGGCAATGGATCATCAAAAAGTGATTCAAGTAAGCTTGGGCAGACAAAGGCAAACTGCCAACACTTAAACCACATTATCTACCCGTTTACTCATGCAATCAGGCCTCAACCCCTAGTTACCCTGACGCTTACCTTCATAACTACGGTAATAGGTAGGAAGACGACCACGACCAAGTCAGAAGAAGCACATTTAGTGGAGAAAGTGGCATTCCCTATCAGCCCACTGCTGCCCGAATTTCCTCCCAGTCTACATTTCCTTCATTCGGATCATGAGACGAGGCGTATACGTCCACTGTATTGGCCGTGTTCCTGAGCCACTGACTAGAGGGCAAGAATCTCAGGTCTAGGTATAGACCATATATCTGTTCACATGTGTATCGCCCATAGTCCCAATCTCGCGCCCTCAGAGCAGCTTCAGTTGCGGGCTCTACCCTCGCCTGCCCACCAAAACTCTTCTCTATTAGAAACTCGGGCAGGATTACTCGCAGTGGAGCAGATGGAAGCCCGAACTCTCCAGCGCACTTGACCTCTACGCGGGTTAGTACTCGCTCTTCCCCATCACGGGACACTTTCTTTAGCTGAAGCTGCCCTGACTACCCTCAGAGGCCTAACAAGCAAGCTTTCATGCCCAAGCGCCAACTCTATCCCATGCTCGACCCAAAAGGTGGCTGAGACATACAGGGTCACCCTTACAATTGCGCATTCCTGCTGATCATCGAACCTAGACTCGATCCAGACAAGATGTCCGTGCCCATCATTACGCCCCACCAAGAAGAGATATACTCCCTCTCTCTGACCCGCCTGGGTAAAGACACCTCAAGCCCTCCCTCTTTCTCAATTGGCCTGAGCATACGCGGGTCGTCCCGTGCGTAAGGCATCCTGAGATGCCTTCGCTTTGTCTGGGTTCTGCCCATCACAGACAAACGTCCAGCATACGCCTTTCGTTATTCAAGCTGACAATCCCTGCTCCTCTTGGAAAAGCGACCCAAACGTACAGGCTAATGGTCAATCATGAACCAACAGCTGGACTGAAGACATCTATATGAATGCCTACAGGCTGACAAGATCTCAAGTACAATCCCCATAAAATAACCCACACGATATACTCATGAAAAGGATGTCTACTTAAACATACAACTCCATATGATTAGGCATGGACTAGGCTTACAGGGTCTGACATTCATAACTACTCACCGTCCCCCTAAAGGTGAGCAAAATAGTCTAAGTGTTGGCTCTTTCATTGCTACCCCAACTCCCTCTAGGATTAGATGTCCTCTACGTAAAGAAGGTACTACCCAGACTCACTACGTCCTGTAGCAGAAGGACTGCTTAGAATCCAGACTCAACCATCTACGTCTATGCAAGTAGATCCTTCAGTTTTCCTTAACCTACTTCTCCTCAAAGCACACAGACGACTCCTAACCTGACCCATAGGAGAGGGTTTATACCTCCAACTCTTGGCAGAGGAATATTACCTCACTCATCCTTAGCTCCACTCTGATGCAACCGTATTACGAGGCCTTCCCAATCTCTTAGATGACTCTTATGGCAGTTAGAAAGGGTACACCATAAAGCTAGCTTTTGCAATAGCCACGCTTAACCTTAGTTGCATTAAGTACGTAAAGCACCACCCAGGCCTGCCAACTACCAAATCAGAAGGGCTACCAATCCCAAATACCATCATACCACTCAAAGCATGTGGACGCAAAATCCAAACACTTATCACCCTCGAATTACTCATACCACATTAGCCCAAATCTGGTCACTTCAATCAAAACCACGTCGCCTAATAAGTAAGCTCAAAGACTTTTCACTTTGCCTATTTCTCACATTTCAATACCCGGAGGTCGTTCCACCAGGGACAACGGTAGATAAACGTTATCCTCGGCAACGGCCCCACCTGTCGAGCGCATCGGTCCAGCACCGCACGCAGCAGCGCGGGACCCTCTCGGCCGCGTCACGCAGGAGTTGGATCAACCTCGTCATAAACACATAAGTGGAGCTTCCTTAGGCCGCTCCGCCCGAGTGCGCCAGCCATACCTCTCGCGAGCCCCTACGACAGGATAGGGCCTACGCGAGGCACAACTTACCTCCACCTTACGGGAGTTGTCACCTCCCTTCGGTGGGCGTATCCCCGCCGAGCTACCAGTCCATAGTACGAAGGTTAATCAGTTGCAATCGTAGAGGTGGACCAGCCGAGGGTGTTTCTCGTTCGTTGTAGCATAGGGGGTACGCGCGGTAGTACGACTATCGAACCCACACGCGGATTGACATCTTGGGGGGCTGAGGTCCTAAGTGCGGCCCGGCGTCGGTCGACTAGGACGCATCCCACACACCACGCGTACACCACTCTAACAAACACAAAATAAAATACACACATGCACACATACGAAACGACACAACACAAACAACGCGACAACGATCCTAGTCCCTCGGTAGTCATCCCATAACTTTCTGTGGCAGAAATCGGATAGGCGACGCACGTGAGACTTAGTTTAAAACCGCGCGGACGCAAAGCTATCTCATATCGACTCGCAATGCAAACGTGTGCAAGCGGTCGCAATGATGGCGTACTATGTAGTGCCCATAATCAAGCGGTCCCTCGTGGACCCGAGTACCGCTTATGACACTCAAGTGTCAGACTCGAAGTGTCGTGAGGGTCTAATCCTTCACGACATTGCACGGCTGAAGGAATAGTCGTGCCGCCGCCGCGAGACCTCCGGCCTTTGGTCTGAGCGTCTCGGCAGGCAAGGCAAATAGGCTCTGCACGGGGGCAGATTCCTTCCCTGTAGAGTCTAGGGCCTGGGATGTTTTAGACAAAGACCTTGAATCCCGGCCCAGGACCAACGTCCGATTATAAAAACTCCAAAAAACAAAGGATAACAGAGGACCTTCCTTTTCTCTCAAGCCATAATCCGGTTAACCCTTATGCACAAATACGGTAGGTCTCTCAAATACTCAGGGTACTTGTAAAAATATGAGGGTTAATTATGTAGGACGATCACTTCTCACAGTCATAGTGGGGCTCCTCTCAACCATATATGTATGTAATCGCAGCCAATCACATCCAGAGTCTGACCGACAAACGCACATGCAATCACATCAAAGATTCAACCAAAAATCCATGCACTACACGGGGTCAACCTCAACCATTCCTTGCACGCATACCCCTCGCTTTAGCCATACAAGCCTCACTCGTTCAACCCTCAAATAATTACTCAGTACTTTTGTTGGATGACCATTCAATAAAGTCCGCGTGAAAACACAACGAAACAGTTTAATCACAAGGCTAAAGCCTTTAGGTTGAGTGGCAGGAGTGAATTGGAGTTGAATCGTAAACCGACGAATCGGCAACCGACCTGTTATCAGTAATAACAGAAGTTGATCCTCAAGGGATCAAACCGAATCTAGTCCTGAACTTGAATCAACGATCAAGAGGACCTGTAACACACGACAGGTCAAGGCCCCAGGTTAAACCTATAAGTCCATGGAGAATAATCCCCATATCACGATCTTACTCAAGCATCCTAATTAACTAAGCCTGAATCTTCCTCTAAACCAGTGCCCAAAGCAAAGGTAGACTCGTGGCAAAATCTCCCCTATTCAGAGTGCACTACCAGAATCGCCACCTGTCAATTTATAATCTATCTCCTTCAAACCAAGAAACTTTCGGCAGCGCTTCCCGTAGGAAAAGTGTCTTTTCAGAATTTATATAAGACTAAATATAAAAGCAGAAATAATCCTTAACTCTAGAAAGTCGAATTTTGTCTAACTCCCTGAATTAGTAAAAATTTGGGCAACACTTTCTTTAGAAAGGGAGACTTCCCAGATTTATACTAAGTCAGATATGAACTCAAAAGACAACTTGAGTTCAACTTAGACAAGATTTAACTAACTCTTTAGTTTTGCAGAAATTTCGGCAGCACTCCCTTTATAAAAGTGTTATTCCAAAATTTATACAAGGGCAAGTCCAGAATTTGAAAGTAACTTTGACTTCTCAAAGTCCAATTTTGTCTAACTCTCTGAATTAACAAAAATTTGGGCAGCACTCCTTTTAGAAAATAAGACTTTCCAGATTTTTACTGGGTCAGATATAAAGTAAAGACAAGTTGAATTATGACAAGCCAAAATTGACTAACTCCTTGGATTTGTGGAAATTTCGGCAGCGCTTCCCGTAGAGAAAGTAACTTGTCAAGATTTATACAAAGCCAAGTACAATAAATGATCCCAGAAAATGCGAAAATTGATCTAAGGAAAAAAATCTTAGCTTAGAAAATGCAGGAATTGAAATTAACACCTATAGCACTAGCACGTGGCGAGCGACTAAGGCAACTACCTCTCAAGCTGAAACTCAAACCAAGTAGTAACCTCACTCAGCCACATGCAGGTCAAACCACAAAGGTAAGTACTCTCACCATCCCAAGTATATTTGGACAAACAATATTTCATAATCTTTCAATAACTTAACCCCTTATACCCTGCTTACATAAGGCATAAGGTCAGACCACCCAAACTTATGGAATGAGCCTAACTTGCCAAATAGTATACACAAACAGAGGGCACAACTACTTCTCTCTTCTTTGGGCACATGGCTAGACCATTCTAGTCGCCCTAAACTGTTTAAAATATCCAAGTTATATATAGTTGTCTTCCCTTTATCTTCTAAGGATGCATATGACTGAACTAACTTAAGTTCAGTCTGCCCAAGCTTACCATCAATTTTACTCTTTATTATACTCTCTTCAAGTTGTGATAGGCTATAGTCAGACCACCTAAACTTATAGAACAGTCTCATTAGCTCGTTCTTAAATAGAATAATAATAGAGTATAACCAAGTTATAATGATTGGGTTCCAGCATGTGCAAGGCTTTGAGCCAGACCCCCTGAACTTACAGAAGGATCTAACTCTCTGCCAATTTCATTTCTCTCTAAATCACCATGTGTGTGGCATCGAGTCAGACCCCCTGAACTTACAGAAGGGTCTGCCCTTTGCCAAGATCACTTCTTCAGAATAAAAAGCAGGGAGAGGCTGAGCCACCTAAACTTATAGAACAACTCAGACCTCCTCATTCAGAAACCAAAGAAACAGATAAAACCCCAGTGAAAACAAGGCAACCCAAGGCACCAAAACTTATTGAATGCCCCGAGTTCCTGAAAATCGAGCACAATCAAACCCTCGCAAGTCGGAGCAGTCAGGCCACCTAAACTTATAGAACAGTCCGACCCTTCATGAACAATCAGATCCCCTAAACTTATAGAAGGGTTTGACGCTCCATACAAACCAAGATAAACAAAGCACTGAGTCTCCCCAAACTTATGGGGACTTCCCAGCCTTAATGACCCAGTCAAACCCTCAATCAAAACAGTCCTTCATCCTGCCTTCCCTAGATGCAATTCCTTTCAGCAATCTGATTTCATACAACAAATAAAGCTGAAACTGAGATTGTTCAAGCATTCCTTTACTTTATCTGGTTCACATCCTGAAAGTCAAACAAAAGTCAAAGTAGGGATACAAACAATATACTCAGTCAAAACATACAAAGGGCAATACTGATAGGGGCTATAATCTGGGTCTATAGGAGGAAAAGCAATGGTTAGCTTTCAATTCCCTGCCTCCAGAACTCCTCCTGAGTTCCGGCAGAGCTCCCGCAATCGGTGGGATGACTCCCCACACAGTCTTGCTGCGGTCCTATGGGTTGCAATACCGCCTGCCGCCTTCCTCTCAGAACCAGACCAGACTTAGAGTAAGAAGGGTAGAAAGAGGAGGTTTTAGACTCTCAGATCCAATGAGGGTGCTCTCAGACTCGCACGAGAGGGCCTCGGTATCTTCATGCGCCTGAGGGGCCCCGCAATGGCAGCCAACTTGACAGCTTGACCGGTCTCTCGGTCAAACTTTCAGGGTCCACCCTCCCCCAACCTCTCAATTCACCGCACTAACCTCCTTTCCCGGGCCCAGTCGCTCCTCTTAGTCCAAATACTGCTGCTCAGTAGCCATAATAGTTGGCAAACAGCCGCACGATATAATGTAACTAACGGCAGACAATGGCAGTAGCAGTTGCCAGCAGCTAGTCATAGCCCGTACCCGGTTGGATAGAAGCGGCAGTCGTGCATAGTCAATAGGCACCGACATCTGGTCACATCAGTTAGCCGTAGTAGTCCGCGGCCCGCTGCGACTTGCAATCAGTCAGTAGCAACCAGCAACAGCACCCCGCAGTTAGCGACCGATCGCCTACAGCCAACAAAAATTGCTCATGCCCCGTCCGTAGCAGCAGCAGTGGTTCATGCGCCCAGCAGCAGCATGTACCCCGCCACTTAGAAATGCTACAGTCTTCGCTATTACCTCCAGGCCATACGAACATCCGAGCCGGTTTATTCTGCACAGGGATCTATCTCTGACGCATGGGCGGAAACCCCCGAATCTTGCCTGTTGATGACCCCTGCAGCTCAGCTAAATCATGTAATTATACAGCCTCGCCATTCGCCTTTTCTCCCTTCGTTCGGTCAGATGAACCGCGCCCCACCAACAGGTAGGTCTTATCAGCGGGTTGCCTCGTCACTGCAGTCTTCCTCCTTGCCGCGTTCTCAGTCTAGTTCCATGCGACAACCCAGCGAGCATCCCTGGTTGGTTCTTGACTGTCGACCACCGGGCATGACGCACAGTCACCCTTGGGCGAGAAACAACAAGCATGCCCCTTTCTACGAGCACCACCTCCCATAGAATCATGAAAGAGCCCATGATCCGTTCCCCTCCGCAGAGCCGGTGACAGCGAGACACTCCAACAATCTCGTTCGTTTATAAGTTTAACCGAACGAATTACCCACTGACCAGGAGCGACCGTGCACGGAGGGAGATAGAGGGGGGGGGCGGCAGCTCCCCTCAATAGGATGGGCTTTGCATCACCCAGCCGGTAAGTCCCCAGCCTGGCATACAACGGGAGCGAGGCAGGCAACTTTCGTCAGTCCGCAAAACAGAAAAAACCGAATGAACCTCCCMCCGAAGTGTGGGAAGATTCGCTACTCCCTCAAAATTGTCTTCCTCGGCGCAGTCCTCTTTGGTGGCTATACCAGCAAACCCCACACTTTCAATCTCTCCACGCCCGATTCTATAAAGAATCGGGCGAGCTACCAACTTTCTTCCCCCTCGTCCGCCATGCTTCCCACAGTTGTCGTTGAATGCAGCTGGCGCAAAGTGCGTCCAGGTTCATTCACCTTTCCCCTTCCTTCCCGGCCTTGGCTTCACGCAGCACTTCCCCCTCACTAATCTTTATCTACACTAATCCTTTTTCTAATCTAATACCTCCAATGGGCTCGCCTCCTTTCAAAACCCCCCACTTACATCTCTACTCACTCGATCTGATAGGGAATCGAGCGAGTTAACTTCCCTTCCTTCTTGTCCACTACTCACTCCCGCCATACCTCCGCGCGGTCATATCCCCCCCCACAGACTAACTTACTACTCTACCCCGAAATCTACCCCCACTATCACTTTCGCCCACCCTAAGAACGTAGGAAGTAACTATTCGCTCTCCCGTTTTCGTTAGGAAACGGGCGCGCAGCCTTCCCCTTTCGATACCCCGCTATAGCCACTGCGCAGCCGCATCCTTCACTAACCTCCATTCTACTAACCCCTACCCTAAACTAACCCCTTAGACTGGTTCGCCCGGTCCTTAAACCCCCACCCAGCATCCATCCCCGCTTGTTTCCATTAAGAAACGAGCATACTATGGCTTCCGCCATAGCTCCCTTTCCTCGAATGAATCCGGCACAAAAACGCACCCGGATTCATTCCCTTTCTCACTTTTCCCCTGCTGCTAGCGCAGCACCTTGTCTCTTCCCCGATTACTGTGCAGTTCCTGATAGCCCCGCCAGCACTGTTTTCTACCCCTCTATTTATGAACCCGGGGCGGTTCCCCGTCCTGATTCGTCACCCCTCTTCCCTCTGTTGGTGTTACCGGCCCCGCTCGTCACTTCGCCATCCCTATTTGCGGATGGACCCAGCCCTAACCTGCGTCCGAGTGCACCCCACCCCCTCAACCTTCCCTCACTACGGCTCCGTCGGCGCCTTAACGCAGCGCCCCGCTCCCTCTAGCCAGTCACCTCGTCGCCGGCTCGCTACCTCCTCGCTTCGTCTCTCCCACCGCGGCTCGACAGTATCAGACGGAGTGACCTACCCACTGTATCCCGTCTCTGGTATGATGCGCGTTTTACCCCCACAACCTCAGCGGGCGCTGCTCGGCTATCCCTCACCCGCTGTTGCCTGCGCAGCCTTGCTCACTTGATACTGTGCAGGTGACCCGGCACCGGTCAGTTCGCACAGGCGCCTCTCGGCCTCACTCTGCTCGCCCCAGCTAGTCAAGGAAAGCTCTCGTGGTGGACAGTCCCTTCTGTGCAGCAGCCTCGCACCGATAGCCGCCCGCATTTTGAGTGTACCTGGCGCACAACCGCGCCGGGTTCACTCCCTCCTCCCCGATCCGCTCTGCCCAGGCCGAGTTAGTCGTCCTCTCGGGTCCCCAACGGGTAGCCCGCGGCTAGGCCGTCCTATAGTCGGGGCGCGGGCCTACTGCAGGCTCATAGCACGGTTCCAGATGACGCGGGCCCCGATGCAGATCATGGTAGCAGTAACATGCACCTATGTCACGCGGTCCGCAGCATGCCGTGGTACCGCTGCAGGCCTTGCCATAGTGCCCCGGGCATAGTCCGCCGGCTCGCGGCCCCCAACGGGCATGCTTACACTCAGACCTCCCACAACAGCCCGCGGATGGTGGTGCCCCTGCGGGAATACTGAAGCCATTCAGCCTTCCTTCTGCCTCGTGGGCTAACCACCCATCCATTCGCATGCACGTTGAATCCGGTACACGCTGTCAATGACGGCATGATGGAGGGATCTCGCCAGCATCCCGAACACACGGACCCGTCAAACGGGGCCCGTACTCAAGGTCCTCGACTGTTGTGACGGCCATTAGGTCCGACGCCTCGTCCAAATCAATGGCCCGCCGGAGTATATAAAAAAAATATGACAGTAAAATAAATTATCTAGAAAACGCCACCACCAATCACACGCCGCCACTAACAAAACCGAGGGGGATAGCCCCACAGCCCTCAACCCCATCGGCTTCCTCCTCGATGCTTCGCTGCCGCCACGTCGACGCTCGCCAACCTCGATCCCCGAACCTTCGTACTGTCAGTCCAAGGTCGTAACCTATAGGGCAGAGCCCAAGCCTGAGACCCACGTCCGCGGAGTACCATACAAGGCAGTGAGGCGCGGTGCTATGGGCCAACAACCGGCTGCGCGCCTCCCAGTGCCCGCTGTCGCACTTTTTCCAGCCGGACCGATTCAGGCGACCGGAAAGCCAACAGACTGTCACGTAGGATTTTGATTTGTGGTTGCAATAAATAAAATGAATTAAATAATGCAAATCCCTTCCTGTTGTGTGCGTCCGGCTTCGAGCGAGACCCTTCAATTGCGGTCTTCGCCGGTCCCCGGTCTTAGGAATCTTTTATTTTGATTCGAAACAGCGAGAATTATGCAAATAATAACTATAAAATTATGGGGTGCTATGCATGCATCAATTATGTCAATTTGATTTTTGAGAACTGTGACAGAATCATCCACGATAACAATCATCAGGTAAGAACAATGCAAGAAGCAAGACCGACTGACTCGAGCAAAGGCAAGATCATATGAATGAGGAAAGAGTGAGAACTCATAATAATTTAAGAAAGTACACATAAACAAGCATGGCCAGCGCCTCTCAAGAGTCCTCACTCATCCCTCTGGTCAGTCTCTCTCAATCTCTCTTTTCTCTGATCTTCACTGGTGCAGTGACCCACGCCCACGTACAATCTGAGACTTAGGCTTCGTGACAAAATGCCACCTGAAGCCAGCAAGCTCTGAGCATGACCATCCGAGGCAAATGACACGGTAGTTAACCATGGAGCAAAACTCCTCCCACAAAGTAGGCAGTCCGTCCACTGAAAAGACTCCTCGTATGAGGTAGGGATACTCGGTGGGCTCGGTCAGCGCCTCAACGTCGATCACTGCCGGAGAGATGTACCTCTTTGCCAAACCAATCACATCCAGCCAGCTCGTGCCATCCGTGAGAAGAGGAGGAATGAGAGGTCTAGGATAGTCAGTATAAAGCATTGGCCCAAAGTTGCGGATCAACGTAGTGCCACTCTCATCGAGCTTCCTCTCTCTCTGCTCAAGGTATTCGGTGGCTGAGATCCAGACTGGATCGAAAATTTCATGAGCCTCCCTGCCCTTCTTCAGGTAAGGCCTCAGATCGTGGATAGTGCCATCAACAAAATTGGTCTGGAAAACGAAGATTGACAGATCTCCTTGTTTGAAACCAATGGCACTAACATACTGATAACAAAATGCGTCTTTGCATAAAAATCGGTTGACGCTGGCCAACACTGACTCACTGACCGGCGTAGACTGAACTGTGCTCATGAGTACTCTTGCCAGTGCAAACCGACCAGATGGTCCCGGAGAAGTGGTTACCAAACAGATTGCAGAAAACTGATTGCTGGAAACTGATTGCTAGAAACTGATCACTAATAACTGATTCCTGATGATTGATTGCTGATTAAATGATTGTTGATGACTGATTGCTGAATGTCCGGGTAAGTGAGTTGTTCTTGTCCAGAGACAAAACACTCACTGGTGGCTGCCGACAGTCCTCCTTGCCTCCTCAATAGTACCCACAGAAGTTATGGTGACACATAGTTTCTCATTCTTGTCGTACAAATAGTATGTGTACTCGATTTTTGTATGATTTCTCACGAGAGCCAGTGCATGTTCCATCATCATAGTAGTTTGCTGATTGTACTCCTCAACTGCACTTTCCCTCCAAGTCTCCGCACTGCTCTGATACAGCGAGCAATAGACTCTAACCGTGTTGTTGCTCTCCATATCCTCATCGAATTCTCACCACATCAGTTCTTCCAACTTGAGACGGGTGACTCTTGGAAGATCCGGGTATGAAAAGGCTATTGGGTTGATTGCTGAACTGTTGAAAGCTGGTTGCTGATAACTATCTGTTGTTTTCTGAGTACGGCATCTTGATGTTGATTAGGAGACTGAACGATTGTTGATCCGACTGTTGATCTACTGATTATTGATCTGATTGCTGATCCGACTATTGATCTGATGATTGTTGTTGTGATTGCTGATCCGGCTGTTGATCTGATGATTGTTGTTCTGATTGCTGATCCGGCTGTTGATCTGATGCCGGAATGATTGAATGGTTGTCGTAATGAAAACAAACAGATTGCCTGCCTGGTTGTTGGTCTAATTACTTATCGGATTGCTCATCTGACCCCTTGTCTCATTGCTGTCTTACTGCTGAAGAGAATAGGAATGATGATTTTCGGTACTACTGAAATTACCCAAGTTTCACCCTATCCTGTTCCACACTTTCGAGCATGGAGCCGGTACTGTGCAGCTTGCCATCAGGTCTGTAAAAATAAATTACGTATTTGATGTACTTCTTTTCACCAGCTATTCCGACTGCATGCTCTCTCTTCACTTGTCTGTGGGTTTCCATGTCCTTACACGCTTCCTCTTCCCATCCCCATTTCTTCTCTCTGATTAATGTACCTTTCACCACCAGAATCTCTTTGTCCTTCATAACTTTCTGCTAAATGGGCACCAATCGAGGGAGTAAGCAGACCACCAGAGGTTTTAGGCAGGCCCTCAACATCTGCACAAGCAGCCGTTCTCGGGCACTATGGCATTAACCCTGTCTTGCGGTCCTGGCCAACTCTAAGGGCCAATGCACGAAACAAGAATGACGACCCTAATCAAAGGTCGATCCCACCCGGACTGAATGCTGGGAGGGTGCCGCTCTAGTACCAGGATTCTTCAGCTGTTTTCCCTTCCAACCTCAGCGACACGGCCTTAGAGTACTGAGCAAGAATCTCTCACTATGTCTGAGTCATTCCTCCCTACAGCATTCGCATTGGTCCAGTTTAGTGAGGAGCTCTCTGGCGTCTACAGACTGTTTTTCGCTTGTCTCTTAATCACAACTCAGTTGGTTGCCACCGTGATGTAATGGTTTCGGTCATGACTTTAAACAGCCCTCTCTCTCCTTTATGATCTTCTTTGTGCGTGGGTTAGATGGTAAGGAACTACTTATCCCAGTAAACTGCTGCATACACGGGGCAAACTTTTACAACAGGACATAGGCACTTTCACACAAAGAGCCCAAAACGTCTCAGTTTTGTGGGCTGCAAAACGCCCATGCATAGAGCTGAAGCTTCGACTAGCAGATTCGTCCAGGTGAGTTGGCCTGGATCATGTAATTAGACGATAGTAGAGCAAAAGGGTGGATGGTTGTTCTTGGACAAACCCGAGCCACCCCCGTTCAATCACACAGACAACAAGTTACGGGGCCCAGGTCTAATCTCGTATCCAAGCATCCGATGTCTCTGAGCACAATTGACTTTTCACTCATTGACACGGGGATCTACCAAGCCTTAAATGAGTCCTAGTGATTTATCGAAAGGGAAAAAAAAAAAAAAAAAAAAAAAGGATGGAAAAGCGATGCCTGTTGGTTGGTAGCAATGGCTACGAGTTCCAACATGACTTTTGAACTGCTTTGTAGAAAGGACGGTAAGACCTCTCGGATTCGACTGAGATGATGGCCATTTGAGAGAGCAGCATCGTACACAGCCCCCCTTTGAGCTCTTTCTCTAACAAAATTGCCCTCTCCCTTAAGCATGTGAGGCCCATTAAAGTCTGTCGGTCATCGTACTCAGAAAAACAGTTGTCTCAACTCCGAATCCGACCACAATCAACGTGATAGCCCTGAGTGCAATGCCTTATCGGGGCCAATTGCAGCTCTCAGAACAGAGCTAGACTTATTTTGCATATCAGCTCTGAGCTCGAAATTCTGGGTCAGGGTAGTAGTTCCTCATTCGTTCACTGGACAGACGTTATCAGACCGTTACCTGTTTACTTGTTCCGAAACTTGCCCCTGTTCCCCGTCCAACTACTATACTTGATAGAGCGACTCAAGATAATACATCGACACTTCCGGTCTTTACTTGTAGGACCTCAACTTCGGAGTGAGACAGGGTTTTGAGCCTGCTAGCCAAAGGCAGGGTGAAACACTTGACTGAGAGTAAAGTCAGACAGTTCGACAAATGTTTTTTTTCCTTTCCAACTTGCGAGGTCGATTTTCACCAAATTATTCTCTCGTTTAGACCACACTAGACAATGTCAGCGTGATCCACAACCAGATTTCATTTGAAGCAACACAAGCTTCCCTCAGTCTGATACTCATATCAAACGTTACCTAATTCGTGCATTGCAACAAACCCCGTCTCCATCGCTTTACCAGAGCGGAAAAAGAGGGTAGTTTTGTTGGGCAGTTACGCACTAATTAGACCATTGGGTGACTCACTCACACACAAATTGTTATAAGGAATGGTTAAAAGTTGCGCCACAAACATTCAACTTATTAGGCGTAAAGTTATCAGCACATGATGCCCAGGATCTCACCAATGATTCAGTAACACAGGTATCACTGTTCGATTAACCTTGACCAGCCTTTAGGCTAGTCTCCATCTATCAGGAATTTTAAGAGAAGGTAGGCAATCTCCCTCAAGGCACGTTGCCTTTTCCCCATCAATCACCCGGCCACACTCATCGGGAAAATATTAGGACCCTAGCCCACCCGTAATGAGTGAACTAAATTCGCACGCTTTACTCAAGACCCACAGAGCAAGTTCGTCTGATGTTTTGAGCAAGCCAAGCAACCATGATTTACCATTTCAAACTCACTCGCCCACGTACAACTTCATTATCAAGCAAACAAACTATAACTTTACCTCATAGGTTAGAGTCCAAGATCGGAGCGTTCAGAAAGCAAGTATAAGACCATCACGATTAACACCAGCATGAGGGTAAAGAACTCTACTGATTCAGAGCAGAACGAGCAAGCAAGTTAACTTCATCTAGCACACGTGCTGATAGGGGCCCCAAAATGAGCACGTACCTCCCCCCCCTTTTTTTTTCCTCTCGCTGACACTCATTGACCTTTCAGTTCCTCACTTTCTACCTCTGGTCCGTGACACAATGCCGAACCTGCTACAGACCACCTCTCACGACTTCTTGTCTCAGGTGGTACAAGAGTACTGCGCTTCAAGAAACACTACTCGTACCATTCAGATGGAAAGCTACTTGACAACAGCCTCAGTTACCTGTCTTGACTTTATTCCCATCATCCTCACCACAAGCAAGCGGCAACTAGAAACATGATCCGATAGTGAAGGGCTTCAACTAGAAAAGAAAAACATGATTCTAGCGCAGAATTTTCCTGTCAACCTCTGCTGTATGTCATGCTTGAAAAGGAGAGCTGATATCAACTGCCAAGAACCGTCCCCGTAGCACACTTATCACGTTCCAATTGGCCAACCTGTGACCAGCCTGTTCTTGATGTGGCCACCTAGTCTCTCTTAGTCGTCTGCGGTGGCTCGCGCACCATACTAGAACACGGAGATGCAGTTGGAGGCGCTAGCACCACGTCTCATCCTAGCCTCTCGCGAGGAACTCTCCCTCATTGCCTCCAAACCACGCCACGCACCAATCGATTACTCGCGTCATTAGCAGCCAGTGACGACACTGAGTCTAGAGGAGCACTTGTGCTCGCTCAACTCACGCCTCGCAAGATGGCCTTCATGGCAGAACTCGCTCATTCCCTGGGAGAACGAAATGTGTTGGCACGAGAGCCGTCGTTGACGTCAACCATGGCAAGCTTGCCCTCTTCCCTCTTCTGCCGCTTACCACTGGTATTGGCTTCGTTGACTTCCACCCCCCCCTCTCCCACGTGGGCTTTCTCCTCCTTTTTTTTTAGACTGCCACGCGGGTGTCGGGTGTACTGCCCACTCTCTCTCTCACACCTCTCGTCGACCGCCTTCTTACAGGACACGCCACCTGTTATGCCTGTGTTCATGTACCTCTCCTTACTTGTCGCTCAAAATAGCACGTGTTGACCCCTCCGGACGCTACCCCGTGTGTCTCATTTGTCCCCCCCTCAGGCTGCGCCACATGTCAAACCAGCCCCCGAGCATGTCCGCACCACTGTACTTTGCCTCTCTATTTCAAGTTCCGTCCTGTCCCACTCTCACGCGCGTGTGTTCTCTCAGACCTGCCTTTTCCCCTTGCTCGGCCTCTCACCCGTCCCGCGACCCCGGGGTGTCAGTTGTCGCGAGCTTGCCTCGGGTCCCTCCTCTACCCGATTTGCGGCTCGATGATGCTTCTGGATCTCCCCAGGTCTGTTCCAGGACCTGAGATCCGTCTCTCGGTCCGCCTCACTCATTTCGCTTTCCCCACCTGAGTCTCTCTCGTTGTGCTGTTCCTCCCTTGTCTCGGTCCCAGTTGATGACTCGGTCTCGTGATAGTTGACCGACACCCTCAAGCCCACGGTCACCCCGTCTCGTCTGCACCTCCGCTCTGCCCTGTCGCGCGCTTCGGAAATGGCAGCCTGCAGCCTCTGATCACCTCCCATCTCCTCCTCTCTCCCCCCTTCTATGCAGATCTTCAGTCGGACTACCTCTCCCCCATCATAGTTCAGGACCGTAATGATCTGAGGGCCTTCACCTGACATTGGAACCCAGCGCACCGTGTGCCGCCAACTGTCAGGCCTATAGCCGTGTAGTGCCATAGCCACTCTTTCTCAACGGTCAGTGCCAATGCTCAGTCCGCACTATCCCTGCTCGCAACACCTAGCCAGGCTGAGTCCCGGGTGCCAGGAATCAAGGCTTCTGCGCAGTAGGGACAACCTCCGTTTTATAAAGCTACAGGCGAGTGCGACCCTGGTGTGCTCTAAACGAAAGGCTTCGGCTCAGTAAAAATTCGAAAGCAACAAAATAATTTTAAAACTTGTGACTTTATAAAAAGAAAACCCAAGAAAAGAAAGGAAAGAAAGGAAACTTATGGACGCGATATCCACAGGCCTTTTGATATCGATCCCAGTCATTTCGTCTCACTGAGAGGCGACTATTATTCTGCGGTGGTGGTCCCATAACGGAATACAAACGGCGCACTTTTCGTCCTCAAAACAAGCCGCCGGCCTACCTCCATCGGGTACCCGTGTCCGATGGTAAGGAGAGGGCTTATGACCCTCTTTCACGGGAGTGATAACCCTCCTGCCGATGCGGGCGCGGGTCGCCCCTCCTTTGGGATTTTCACCGCACAACGTTCGAGCAAGCCTCCCAACCAGAGGTACGCGAGCGGCAGGCCAAATCAGTCTAGGCCACAGACTACAGCCGCGCGCAAAATTCGAATCGTTTGACCTTCCCGTGAAACGATAGTAGGGAGGATTTATTTAGAGTGTGAATGACATTAATTTCAATGATAATATAATAATTGCAATAATTACAAAGAAAGGAAAAAAAACTCAACGGTACAGTGGCCCGATATCATTGGATTAACCCAGATAAAAGCAAAGGCCAAGGCCATGATCTGAGTAGAGTTCAGGCACTTCGTTTTCCTTCCTGCCCTCGCACATATTGCTTTTTTTTGCCTCTCTCATCTAGTCTTTTCTTTTTGATAGCGACTTGCCCCTTGCACCTATCCCATAACCTGGTTAGAAGGAACTCGGCGCGCAGTAGAAAGGGCAGCGCCGGTCTTTTCACCTCCGGGTCCCAGGGCGAACCCGGAGGCTACGACGGCCACAGGCCGGTTGTGCTACGCTGTACAGCAGGGCGATGAGACCGAGTGGACCAATGGAAAGCCCTGTGGCGCACCCCTTTTGCTGAGGGCTACGCCACCGGGACCGGTCCGCGCCGAGAACAGTCGAGGAACCAAACCTACAGCACGAGATGAGTATAGGGAACAATAAACCGGGACATAGGACTAGGACCTGGTACACAAAGGAGGGCCGGGACACCGCGCCCTCCGACACCGCGCCGGCTTGCTTATACCGTGCTATAATTGCCCCGCGCGCCATCCTACGGCACCCCGCTCACCGCACGAAGTCGCGCCGTCGTTGTCGATGCCGTCGTCGGGGTCGTTCTCCGCACGCGCGCTCATCTCGGTCAAACGTAGCCATCGAAAGAAAATATCCCCTAGGTCGTATTTTAATCAAGAGTAACCAAAAATAAAAACTTAAAGATAAGAATAAAAATAAACAGGCCGGCGCCCGCGCCGGTTTCGTAATCAACATCAGGGGATGAATCACGCACGCCCTAAACCTGCGCGCCCTCACACTCTTTACTCTAGTCAACCATCCTGTCAAAGTAATCACAGACACAGCCGCGCCTAGCGCGGTATACGTAACTTTAAACCAAAACCATTTTATCCCACTTGCATAAAACAGGGCAGATATCCTTGTAAGGGTATTCGCGCCGACAACGGTATAGGCATTTTGAGTGGGTGCGCATACCTTTTGGCCTCACCAATGCCTCGACGACCTTTCAAGCGGCAATGACTAACGAGTTTCGTGCGATGTTGGACCGGTTCGTGCTGGTCTACTTAGATCACACTCTCGTCTATAGCCGGACATTGGAGGATAATCTTGAGCACCTTCAGCGAGTGTTGGAAACGCTTCGCCGCGCCCACGCGACAACACAAGGTGTGTGTGAAAAAAAATAAAATAAAATGTTTGAGGGGTGGAGGTGGGTGGAGGTGGGTGGGAGTTGGCACAGGCCCCCAGGGCCCTGACAAAGAAGAGAAGCTGGGGGAAAAAAATGATTTTTTTTTTTTTTTTTTTCTCTCTCTCTCTCTCTCTCTCCAAAACAGCTCTCTCTCTCTCTCTCCACAACAGCTCTCTCTCTCTCTCTCCACAACAGCTCTCTCTCTCTCTCTCTCTCTCTATGAGATAGACCCCGTTGGGGTTGGTGCTTTATTGCACCCCAAAATAACCTACAAAATAAAAAAAATCGAAAAAGCCTACAAAATACCAATTTATACCAAACGAAAATGCTTATTTTGGCTGGTTGTTTTTTTTTCTTCATTTTTAATTTAAAAAAATATTTTTGAAAAAAATATGGGGGGTTACCCTCCAATGACCCCCACCCCCCTATTAAAAAAAAACAACCCCCCCCAGCAAAAAAACAAAAACCCCGATCCCGCTCTCTTTGAACTCCACGAACTCCCATGTTGTGAACTTCGTGAACTCCATGACCGGTTTCCGTCCACAAACCCCGTGAACGGTGAATGGGGATACGACACTGGTACTTGCTTGTCCACACGCGGGGGAAGGACCTTCTTTGTGTACCGAGTGACTCTCACTTGCATACACGGCTTCTTGGCGAGTGCCACGAATCCACGATGCTCCCGCCACCGGACACTTTGGAGTCAATCGAACTATTGGCCATCTTCGCGAGCGCTTTTCGTGGCCCGGCCTTCTCGACGACGTCACACGCTATTGCGAATCATGCGAGGTTTGCCGAAGCTGCAAATCCCGCAACCATCGTCCATACGGCGAGTTGCGACCATTACCGGTCCCCTCGCGCCGGAGGGAAGCGATTGTCACGGACGTTACCAAGCCCTATGTGTCCGATGAACGGAGAACGAGCGAAATTAAACGCCGTTCAACCCGTTTAATGGGTCCTGGGACCCCCGTTGAATCCCGTTTTACAGCAAAACGGGGGTGCCCTGTTGATTTTCGAAAAACAGAATCGGTGCATCGGGCCTCGGACACGAGGCCCTACGCGCCCTGACACTAAAAATGGGAAAAAAAAAAAACTGACCCCTATTAATAGGGTGGGGTGGCCAAACAAACCCCTCCCTTTCGAACACCGTGAGCACATGTGTGTGCATGTGGGTGCATGCTATGTGACACCCGCGGCCTAGGCTGCGGGCACTTCGGCCACTGCGGCCGAAAAAGTCAGCTGCGGCCGCGGTCCATGAGGCCCGGTCCGCGGCCTATTTTTTTAAAAAATTTCCCCCCCCCCTTAAAATACGTTAAAAAAAAAATAAAAAAAAATGCAGGTGTAGGGCTCGGAAAACCCTACAATCCTATGTTTTTTATTTTGGAATCAGACTTCGTTTAATATTTTTTAAAAATGAAAAACGAAATTCGATTTAAACAAGATATTTAAAAAAATAAAAAGAAAAGCAGGAATTTTCTTTTGTCATTTTTTACCATGAGGGATATGGTCCCTGAGTTGTGCTGTATTTTTTAAAGAAATGCATTTCGGTTTTTGCAGGGAAATTAGGTGTTTAAAAAAAAATGAAGATGCAAAAATTGAAAACAAATAAACAAAAAAAAGGTTGAATTGATTGATTGATTGATTGATTTGCTTTGATTGATTGATTGATTGATTGATTGATTGATTGATTTGCTTTGATTGATTGATTGATTGATTGATTGATTGATTGATTAATTGATTGATTGATTGATTGACTGATTGATTGTGTGTGTGTGTGTGTTTGTGCCGTCGTGTGTGTGTGTGTGTGTGTGTGTGTGTGTGTGTGTGTGTGTGTGTGTGTGTGTGTGTATGCGTGAGTGTGTGTGTGCCGGGGGGAGGGTTGGGAGGACCTCCCCCACCAATCAATCAATCAATGAATCAATCAATGAATCAATCAATGAATCAATCAATCAACCAATCAATCAATCATTTAATCAATCAATCAATCTATCAATTAATCTTTTTTTTTTTTCTATTTAAAAAAAAAAAAATCCACACGCCAAAAACGACCCCCTGGAAATGATCTTTTTGACTTCTTTTTCAAGGTGGTAGGGTCAGGGTTCCGGAATCCCAATCTGCAACCCCGACCCCCAACCCCCTCTCCCTCGGCCGCTGTGGGCCACGGCAGACCGCGGTCATGACCGCGGCCGCAGCCGCGGACCGCGGTCTTGCTTGCGGCAACCGCGGCCGCGGGGGCTTCATAGGATCTTGGTCTTCTCCCTCGCCTCCATCTTCGTCTTTCCTCTCCCCCATCACTCATCTATGGTATCTCCCCATGTGCGTGTACAAGGAGGGACCTTTCTTCTTCGTGTGTGGTCCCTCCTCCTCCTCTCACATGAGTGATGTATGATGGGATGTCGTGTCAGTCTCGGTCAGGTCAGGACTTATCTCGAAGTCTTCCACTGCGCTATTATGTGTCATTTTGTATGTATCAGGATGTACACTGCTTGTTGAAGTTCCACTAACACTGTATTGTCCATTCAGTCCTTTTCATCACCTTGCGGGTCCTTGGTTGTACATACATTGCCCAACAGGGCATGTATCACGACCTGTACGTTTGCACGAGTACTATCCACAAATATACCCCTGTGTCTATACATATATCCTGGTAACCAAAGGGAACATAATAAGACTGTTTCGCCCGATCCGATCTGAAATAGGTATATCATATACGCCGCAAACCTCTCTAGATCTCACAAAACACCATGAAACGCCTCGCAGGATATGGAGCTGAGACTCTAGTCGGCTGATAGCTCCACCAGAAGTGACACATCATCTAGCATTATGTCTACTCGAACAATCCCTGAAGGCCATCCAAATCTATCCAACTCCCAAGCCTCATCCGAGTCCTCGTCGACAAGTATTCTAAACCCGTTAAGTCCTCTATACGCGACCTCAATACGCCTCCTGCAATAATCTGCTAAGTTACCACGCATATCCAGGTCGGACCAATAGGTACCATCCACGATATCCCTGATACAGTGTCGTACGCCCGTTCACCGTTCACCTGTGTGACAAGCCGTACAAATACGGGGCCCCTGGCGGCCGTACGAGCCGTTTTGGCGGCCTTCCCAAGGGGCTTCTGACACGTGACGGGGTGGGAGGGGGGGTGCATGTCGGGGGCTAGGGCCCTGAAGTAAGAAACAAGAATTTTTTTTTGTTCGTTTGGGGGGTGGGTGGGGGTGGCGGGGGTGCTGGCAGCTGGGGTTTCGGGAAAAAGAAAAAAAGATTGACTGATTGATTGATTGATTGATTAATCGATTGATTGCTTGATTGATTGATGATTGATTGATTATTCATGATTGATTGATTGATTGACTGATTGATGATTGATTGATTGCTTGATTGATTGATAATTGATTGATTGATTAAATGATTGAATGATTGATTGATTGATTGATTGAGTGATTTTCTTGATTGATTGATTGATTGGTTGGTTGAGGAAGGCGGGAGGAGACAAATAGAACCAACAGAGCAAGGAGCACGAGAACCAGCAGCAGCTTCAACAATCCGGGACCACTGGCAGAACAACTCGGACCCCTCAGCCGGAGCATCAGGCAACGAATTGAGACTACAGAGTCACATCACGGCTCTTTTTTATGTCGTCTCCCGTTACGGCTTCATCTATCATAACCCTTTCTCGCTTACCCATGTCACTAGTCCCATCGAATCACTAACCATTCAATTCGTCAAGTTTGGTTAATTTTATTTTTCCTCTCTTTTCTCTTTTTCCTTTTTGGTCTCTTTGTTTCCTTCCTTTTCCTTTTTTTTTTTTTTTTTTTTTTTATTATTATTTTTTTTTCCTTCTTTTTTCTTTTTTCCTTTTTCTTTTTCTTTCCCGTCCCCCTTTTTATTTTTTCCAGTCGACGATAGTCCGTCTGTCCTTTCCGTCCCTTTTCCCCCTTATTTTCCTTTTTTCCTTTCTGTTGTTTGGTTTCTTTGTTTCCTTTTTCTTTTTCAAATAGCTCCTCTGAGAAGAGGATCCAAAACACAAAGATCGGAACCCCTGCCTGAGCTAGAGATACAAGGATGCTTAGCCAGACACTTTCGACATTCGGTCCAAGGCTTAAAGGGCCAGGCATGGGGTCGCCCGGGCTAGTTCTGCATCGATGATATCCTGTACATACCGGCGACAACGCAATCTTCCGTGAGCAATTAGCAACTGGGCGCTAAGTCTTTTGAAAATTTAGGCAGACCGTTTTTTCAGGAGTATGTCAGAAGCAGCAGACTCGAAAGGTAAGTAGGCGTAGTATTTAGGAAGGATAGTAACAGAGACCAAGCATCATCATCGAAGCAGACGCAACAATCCGCCGGCATTTTCATAGGACTTTTTGATGCACTTTTCTGTGAACGGACGCGGCGGCCAGCATGGACTTCCCCTTGGACCTCGATGCGTTTGAGGCCCGGAGGGAGGTGCACGATCAAGAGACGGTATTCTTCTGAGCTGCAGCTCCTCGATCCACACATCATGCAAGTGCCAAGCACCGATTGAGCACCCTCCAGCAGCAGGAGACCAGCGCCTCGCATCCCTCAAAACCCACCCCCTTCCTACTATGCCCTCGCTCTCATCCCACTAGCATTCGCAGCCTTGTTCGCACTAGCGCTCATCCCCAACCTTCTCGTCCCACACAGATGCGGCTCCTAGCACACGACCGATAAGCATGGATGGTGCGCCACAGTGTCCCATCGCTCTCTCTCCCTCCCTCACCATTTCGCTTTTAGTGGCGCTGCTAGCCTTGTTCTGCCTCGCGGCACTACCAAACTTTAAGCTAGCCAGATCCCTGATCGGAGCACTCACTACAGAGGAGGCACTGCTAGCGCCCTCTCGTGAGCAAGCAGCGCATCTCTACGCAGCATTTGCCTATGTAAGCGCAGCATCTGCAGCAGCAACCACCTTCTTTTGCGCCATCGCAGCTGCGGGCATCACGATAGCTGAGTAGCAGTAGCAAGCCATGGCGGATAATGGCGGCAAAGCACAAACAACTGTATGTTCTTTTCTGGCATATCAGACCTTTTTGGTCAGTCTTGCCTTTATCCAGTTCATCGCGGCGCTACCACTCGAGCACGGCACCAGTATATCAGCGTGAGGAGAGCAAGCAGCCAGCAGCTTCCAGATGACTAAGTTGCAAACCCCTCCGCCCCCTCCCCCTCCCCCTCCTTCCCCCTGCGCTCCCACCACTCAATCAAATGACTACCCTCTCTCTCCCTCTCTCTTCCCCTCTCTCTTGCAATCACCGTCCTCACCGCCATCCTCTTCACTCTATGTATCGTCTTTATTTCATGAATCTTCTCAGACCAAAGAAGACTACTGCCCTCTGACGACGTTGCATTGTGGCTGTAGCAGAAAGGCCTCAGGGATAAGCCACTCCCTCCCCCGAGTCGGTCAGCGGACGCAGCGCACAGATGCGACGATCTGTCCAGTTAGAAGCTTGATGCGGGTTCTTCTTCTTCTTTTTCCTCCACTTCCCCTCCTACCCAGATCATTCACAATCACCTTACCCTCGCCCGCTGCTCTTTGCTGAGAAACATTGGTGCTTTGAACGATTGACTTTATAATAATTGTTTCATCTCCGTGTTGAAGCTTTCTTTTTCAATTGAAATGGTTATCCCGCTTGTTTTTTACGCAATGCCTCTTTCATCATGGGAATGCATGTGGGTGATCCTTCTAGAAAATCGTACGAAAAAGTTTGTTCAAGACCTAGTGTCCTTGTTTGGTTACGACACATAACGGTTCTTCGTAAGTAGAGGATCGATATCTTTCAGTCCCGTTCGAAGGCATGGCACGTGACATAATCTGCTGATTATTTGTCATTTTGAAAGACACCTTTTTCTTCTTCTTATTATATGACTCCAGCAAGTTTATATTGATTAGTCTACGTAACAAGCATGTGTGCTGGGAAAAACCGTTGTAAAAACTGCTCACCTTTCTTTTCGACAAATAACCTCTCTTTTCTTTCCTTTCCTTTCTTTTCTTTTCTTTTCTTTTCTTTCCTTTCTTTTCTTTTCCTTTTCTTTTTCTTTTTTTTTCTTCCTTTTTTCTTTTCTTTTCTTTTCTTTTTCTTTATTTCCCCTCCTTTCCTTCTCTTCTCTTCTTTTTTCTCTCTCTTTTTTTCCCTCTTTTACTTGCCGTTTCCATTTGTGAAATGGACATCGTAGGATTCTCTGTCGCAATAGGAACCCTTTGTTAGTAATAAGCCGCATCACGAGACGGTCCTTCGCAACGATGAATGCTCCAATCCTCGTTTCCGAAGGCACGCAAAGTGACGTAGCGAAAATTCCCTGATTAGTCAGTAGTCTTATGATATCTCGCATGCATCGTTAAAAATTGTAACGATAACACAACTTCCTTGATTAACTATTCACCCTCCCTTTCGATGAATGGCTTCCTTTCCTTTTTCCCTTTTCCCTTCTTTTCTTTCTTTCTTTGTTTGTCGTCTTTTGCTTGCTGTATCACGGAGGAAGACATTCGTGAAATAGTCGTCTCTATCGCAGTAGGAACCTTAATGAGCCACGGCGCGTGACGGTCCTTCGCTATATCGGACGAGAATCTCTAATCCTCACCCATATCCGAAGGCGCGGCAAGCGACGCAGTAAAATTTCCTAGTTCTATGGCAATCTCCTGTTCTTTCGGATGCATGAATTGAATGCTCGAACGGTAACGCAAATTTCTTGACCATTTATTACTCATTGATGAGGAATTTCTGACTAACTACAGTTTGAACGTGTACTCTAGAATATATATATATATATATATATATATATATATATATATATATATATATATATATATATATATATATATACG
>BFEA01000405.1:466708-477742 GCA_003427395.1 Chara braunii
TTTTTTTTTCCTTTTTCTTTTTTCTTTTTTTCTTTTTTCTTCTCTCTTTTTTTCTTTTTTTCTCTTTTTTCTTTTTTCTTTTTTCTTTTTTCTTTTTTCCATTTCCTTTTTCTTTCCCCTCCCCCTTTTTTTTTTTTCCAGTCGACGATAGTCCGTCTGTCCTTTCCGTCCCTTTCCCCCCTTCTTTTCCTTTTTTCCTTTCCGTTGTTTGGTTTCTTTGTTTCCTTTTTCTTTTTCAAACAGGTCCTCCGAGAAGAGGATCCAAAACACAAGGATCGGAACCCCTGCCAGAGCTAGAGATACAGGGATGCTTAGCCAGGCACTCTCGACACTCGGTCCAAGGCTTAAAGGGCCAGGCATGGGGTCGCACGGGCTAGTTCTGCATCGATGATATCATGTACGTACCGGAGGCAACGCAATCATCCGTGAGCAATTAGCAACTGGGCGCCAAATTTTTTTAAAATTTAGGCCGACCGTCTTTTCAGGAGTAGTCAGAAGCAGCAGACTCGAAAGATAAGTAGGCATAGTATTTAGGAAGGATAGTAACAGAGACCAAGCATCATCATCGAAGCAGACGCGAAAATCCGCCGGCATTTTTGGAGGACTTTTTGACGCACTCTTTTCTGAACAGACACGGCGGCCAGCATGGACTTCCCCTTGGACCTCGATGCGCTTGCGGCCCGGAGGGAGGTGCACAATCAAGAGACGGTATTCTTCTTAGCCGCAACTCCTCGATCCACACATCATGGAAGTGCCAAACACCGATTGAGCAGCTTCCAGCAGCAGCAGAGCAGCGCCTCGCATCCCTCAAAACCCACCCCCTTCCTACTATGCCCTCGCTCTCATCCCACTAGCATTCGCAACCTTGTTCGCACTAGCGCTCATCCCCAACCTTCTCGTCCCACATAGATGCGGCTCCTAGCGCACGACCGATAAGCATGGATGGTGCGCAATAGTGTCCCATCGCTCTCTCTCCCTCCCTCACCATTTCACTTTTAGTGGCGCTGCTAGCCTTGTTTTGCCTCGCGACACTACCAAACTTTATGCTAGCCAGATCCCTGATCGGAGCGCTCACTACAGAGGAGACACTGCGAGCGCCCTCTCGCGAGCAAGCAGCGCATCTCTGTGCAACATTTGCCTATGTAAGTGCAGCATCTGAAGCAGCAGCCACCTTCTTTTGCGCCATCGCAGATGAGGGCATCGCGATAGCTGAGCAGCAGTAGCAAGCCATGGCGGATAATGGCGACAAAGCAGAAACAACTATATGCTGTTTTCTAGCGTATCTGGCCTCTTTGGCCCGTCTTGCCTTTATCCTTTTCATCGCGGCGCTACCACTCGAGCACGGCACTGACATATCAGCGTGCGGAGAGCAAGCAGCCAGCGGCTTCCAGATGACTAAGTCGCAAACCCCTCCGCCCCCTCCCCCTCCCCCTCCTTCCCCCCTGCACTCCCACCACTCGATCAAATGGCTACCCTCTCTCCCCCTCTCTCTTCCCCTCTCTCTTGCAATCACCGTTCTCACCGCCATCCCCTTCACTCCGTGTATCGTCTTAATTTCACGAATCTTCCGAGACCAAGGAAGACTATTGCCCTCTGACAACACTGCATTGTGGCTGCAGCAGAAAGGCCTCAGGGATAAGCCACTCCCTCCCCCGAGTCGGCAAGCGGACGCAGCGCACAGATGCGAAGATCTGTCCAGTTAGAAGCTTGATGCGGGTTCTTCTTCTTCTTTCTCCTCCGCTTCCCCTCCTACCCAGATCATTCACAATCACGTTACCCTCGCCCGCTGCTCTTTGCTGAGAAACATTTGTGTTTTGAACGATTGACGTTATAATAATTGCTTCATTTCCGTGTTTAAGCTTTCTTTTTGGATTGAAATGGTTATCCCGCTTGTTTTTTACGCAATGCCTCTTTCATCATGGGAATTCATGTGGGTGATCCTTCTAGGAAATCGTACGAAAAAGTCTGTTCAAGACCTAGTGTCCTTGTTTGGTTACGGCACGTGACTGTCCTTCGTAAGTAGCGGTTGGTATCTTCCAGTCCCGCTCGAAAGCATGACACGTGACGTAATCTGCTGATTATTTGTCCTTTTGAAAGACACTTAGCTTCTTCTTCTTCTTGTTGTATGACTCCAGGAAGTTTATATTGATTAGTTTACGTAACAAACATGTGTGCTGGAAAAAACCATTGTATAAACTGCTCACCTTTCTTTTTCGACAAATGACCTCTCTTTTCTTTCCTTTCCTTTCTTTTATTTTCTTTTCTTTTCTTTCCTTTCTTTTCTTTTCCTTTTTTTTTCTTTTTTTTTTTTTCCTTTTTTCTTTTCTTTTCTTTTCTTTTTTTATTTCCCCTCCTTTCCTTCTCTTCTCTTCTTTTTTCTCTCTCTTTTTTTCCCCCTTTTACTTGCTGTTTCCATTTGTGAAATGGACATCGTAGGACTCTTTGTCGCAATAGGAACCCTTTGTTAGTAATAAGCCGCATCACGCGACGGTCCTTCTCAACGACGAATGCTCCAATCCTCGTTTCTGAAGGTACGCCAAGTGACATAGCAAAAATTCCCTGATTAGTCACTAGTCTTACGATATCTCGCATGCATCGTTGAAAATTGTAACGATAACACAACTTCCTTGATTAACTATTCACCCTCCCTTTTGTTGAATGACTTCCTTTCCTTTTACCTTTTTCCCTTATTTTCCTTCTTTCTTTGTTTTTCGTCTTTTGCTTGCTGTATCACGAAGGAAGACATTCGTGAAATAGTCGTCTCTATCGCAGTAAGAACCTTAATAAGCCACGGCGCGTGACGGTCCTTCGCTATATCGGACGAGAATCTCTAATTCTAACCCATATCCGAAGGCGCGGCAAGCGACGCAGTAAAATTTCGTAGTTATTTGGCAATCTCATGTTATTTCGGATGCATGAATTGAATGCTCGAAGGGTAACGTTAATTTCTTGACCATTTATTACTCATTGATGAGGAATTTTTTACTAACTACGGTTTGAACGTGTACTCTAGAATATATATATATACCTCGTTTGTTTTCCTCTTCTCACTCTCTTCCTACGTTTTACCGGGCAGTTCTGTTTGTGACGATATATATATATATATATACATGTATATGTTTAATTCGTGTCAATTTTCTGCACCTCGGCACATAATGTTCCTTCCTGTTTCTTTCGCTTAGCGTAATTCACTATGGCTCTTTCGTGTTGAACCATTTTTTCGCTAAGACAGCGTGGGGCTCTTTGCAAAATTTTGAAGCCCTGCGCGGAGTCCGCGCTAAACGGATCTCGTTCCTTTGCAAATTTCCAAAGTCCCTTTGATCAACCTTCTGACGATCCTACGCTATGTCAGGAGTTTTGTATGAAAGCAATGAACTGCTTATCCCCGCTACTATACTGGCCTTTCTCACCTGTCTCCCGCACAATCGATTATATAGAATCTACTTGACTACTGCACACACGATCCCTCACCAGCGGATCGTACTTTCTGCTTTCTCAGAACTAATAACACTGCACATAACTTCACAGCTTGTCCCTTCAAACTTTTTACCAAGTTAGTATATATATAGTCCTTAAAGTGTCTTCCACCGACCGTATGGATAGATGGATAAACGAGGAGCGGATCTAATAGTAGTAACCAATCACGAAAGGCGACCAAGGAACCCAATGTAACCAACACGTCATTATCGCCGGAGGAGCTATCAAGACACTGAGGTTGAGCTGTTCAATACGCTATCAACGCCCGAAATGACCCCTTCTAAGAAACCCCTGAGCTCTCCAATTTCCGGGATGGTCTCCACATCGCGACGAAGAAGCTTCCAACCCCTGCCAGGTTTCCGCAGCGTGCCGACCAAAACTAGTGTTGGAGCTCAGCCATCCACAGTATGTTGTGTGGCATGGCGTGCGTAATGTGCACACACCCAAAATACACACACACATACGCCCACGCACGCACAGGCGCACACACACACGTACACACCCACCCACCCACCCACACCGACACCCACCCACACCGACACCCACCTACACACACACATGCACACACGAGCACACACACACCCGCACCCGCATACGCACACACACACGCACACACCCATGCACACACACATGCACTCACACACACATGCACACACACCCAATCTCTCTCCCCCTCTCTCTCTCTCTCTCGCGCGCGCGCGCGTGCACGCACGTACGCTGAGAGACATACACAGAGAGAGAGAGGGAGCGGGCAGGTGTGGCCTATGTGCGAGTGTTTTTTTTTTTTTTTTGAATCAATCAATCAATTAATCAATCAATCAATCAATCAATCAATCAATCAATCAATCAACAAGCACTCAATCAATCGACAACCAATCAATCAATCAATCAATCAATCAATCAATCAATCAATCAATCAATCAAGTTTTATTTCTTTATTTTGTTTTTTTCCTCCTCTTTTGATTATTTTTATTTTTTAAAACTATAAAAAAATACCAAAAATAAAATAAAAATAATGGGGTGCTGGGCATCTGCCGAGATGTCTAGGCTACGCACGTGACTGGGCTATGGCAAAAAGTGGTCCCTGCACGTCCTTTTTTTTTTTTTTCTTTTTTTTTGCGAGTCATTTTTCAACCCTGCCCCTTCACGGGTCCTTTTCCAAAAAAAAAGAAAAAAAGGGAGACTCTGGACAGTCCTGGTACCTGCTCTGACCCCAGTCCTTGGGAAAATGCCTCCCATTTTTGCCAATTGTTGCACTGGCAGCCAATAGGAAGCATGAGTTCTTGTTTTTTTCTGCAGTTTGTAACTGCTCTTCGCGCGGACGCGGAGTGTGCAGTTATTTCTTCCGATTCGAAAATCTAAATGGGTCACAGGTGCAGTTTGCTTGTCATTATTCTGTAGAGCAAGAAGCACACTAACGGCGAACCAAGGTTACCAAGCAATGGCTGTCAAACTGACAAATTGGGCCTCCCCACACCACTCTTGAAATGTGAAAAAGACAAAAACATGGCGGGTGCATCAGGCCATGTTCTAGGAGGAAGTTCATTCTCATTGTGCACATTTCAAAAGAGTGGTGTGGCCATGTCCAATGACGACAAAACGACCCTCTGAGAATATGGGCCTCGCTCCACTAAAGTCAGCGACGGGAAATTTTGTACAGTTGGTGGACAGCTCTCGAGGCATACTCACACGAGGACCAAGAGACCCGAAATCCCAAAATTTGAGTAATTTTTCGGGTCACACTGGAGAGGCTCGCTACCCAAATGCCTCAAACGGTGACCCTTCTGTCAGTTGCCTGCCGGGCCGCGGGTGTACCCTTTTTGAGACCACCTCTGGAGGTGGTCTCAAATTACCTTTCCTTTTATTTTCTGTTTTCGCGAATTGAACAGAATCGTAGACGAAGAAGACAGCCCGCCAAACAACTGAAAGTGCGACCAGGAACATTTACATTGTAGATAAGGCCCAAGCATTATACTAGCATGAAAAAAGAAATCAAAACAATCCATCTTTTCGTTTGGTCCTCCCCCGTGTGACCAGGCGCACTTGCCCTGAATGCAAAGTGTCAGGGTCGCCTTCGTCCTTTCTGGATGAGGTCCGCCCGTGTGACCACACGGGTCCCAAATGCCTAAAAAAAAGCCGAACCAAATGCCTCAAAATTTTCAGACTTCCGGTCCCCGTGTGAGTATGCCCTCAGTATCGTAGAAAACCTTGGGCTGGGAACGGAATGAGGCATCGCTCCACTGACTGTACACAATACAACTCCACAATTCGTGAGTTCACTACGAGACATGGCCTCTATCGCTTTTTGTCTTCCAGACTCCAGGCTGGCTGTCCGAAATGGTCCGTGGGTTCCTACAAGGACCGTCCACGAAACGATTTGTGCAGGCTGTCCATTTTCCATACTATTTCTGACAACTGTCCAAGCCATTCCACACACGGATAGTGGACAAGAAGTGGAGCGACGTCCCACTGTGACAGTCCATTTTTGTATAGTGGACGGTAGTGGCCCTAGTATGTCCCAAATTGCCCATTGCCCTTCTATATGAAACTGTAGTCTGTCTGCGCTTGTGAGTGTGCTCTGGACATCAGAAATGAGTGGTAAAGAAGCTCCAAATACGAACAACTTGAAGGGGCCTCGCTGCACTACTCTCGGAATGTAAAAAATGAGAATGAATCTTCCGCCGGAACATGAAGAGATAATCTTCCACCAGAACATGAAGAGATACACTGCCATACTTTTTTGTCTTTTGTGCATGTGGAGAGTAGTGCAGAGAGGCACAAGTGCGGCAGGTTTCGAGTTTCAAAAGAGATAAGCGGCAAAAAGAGCTCATGTCAGCAGGTCTGTCTAGGCGCAATTTTAAAAGGGCAAGAAGAAGAAGATGAGCGGCAGTCTGCACACCGTGCTCCCCACCTGCAAAAACCAGATAAGTCTCCTTATTGCCTTTAAGAACCTGGGCACGTGACTGGACTGACTGTGGGTCAAATACATTGGCTTGAGGTGTGAGAAAGGGCCTCGCTCCACTACACAACTTTGGAGTCGTACCAAAGTTGAGAAGGCATTCGGGCAAGAAAGTATGCGAATGCATGTACAGTGTTGTGTAGTGGAGCGAGGCCCAAAAGCAACTGAGGTCCGTTGGGAATCAGAGACGGCAGTGGAGATTGCACATGATAATGGCAGAAACCGCAGAACCGACCACCTTCTTCCCCTCTCTGCTCAGCAGTATGGCATTCTCCTTCCCTGCACAAGCTTGAGAATCGGCCTCGCTCCACTACTGTAGTACTATCCACTATACAGACATGGACAGTGGGACATCCATCCACTTACTGTCCACTATCCGTGTGTGAAATGGGTTGGACAGCTGTCAGAAATAGCATCTGTCCATTTTTGTATACCTCGCACTGCACCCTGCACAAATCGTTTTGTGGACTGTCCTTGTAGGAACCTAGAGGCTCGCCACACAGGCTGTCGAAAACCACATTTTCGACAATTTTGCATCGCCACACAGACTTTCGAAGAATTGCGGCTCAAAAAACTTTTGACAGGTGTCAGGATGGTACTTTCGACAGCCGCCCTCCAGCGATCTTTTCCTCCAGCCTGCAGGTGACGGAAATTCGACAGTGGCCCGCCGCCGACCTTTCGAACATTGCGTTCAAATTTGCGTTGTGAGGTTCGAATTCGCGTTGTCAGGGACTGTTCCGTGACACCCGTCCGCCTGGCCATGTCCAAAAACCTTGCACCTCTACAGGCTATGTGGCGAAGAGGGGGAAAACTGTAGACCGCCCAACTGTCGAAGATTTTGTGACACCTGTTGAAAATTTTCGACATTCGACAGCCTGTGTGGCGAGCCTCCTACTGACCCTCCACCTTTTGGACAGCGAGCCTGGAGTCTGGGCGGCCAAATTGCGATCGAGGCCGTGTCTTGTAGTGCTGCGGCGGTGTCTCGTAGTGATCGAATTGTGGAGTTGTATAGTGTACAGTTAGAGCCTCGCCACAGTTCTATAGTGTACAGTTAGGGCCTCACCACACCAATGTCGAAAACTGCATCTTTGACATTTTCTCCTCGCCACACAGCATGTCGAAATCCGAGATGCAAAAAAAGTTCAGGAGCTGTCACTGCCTGTCAGGGAAAGGGATTCTTCTCCTCTCGAGAGGGGCTCTTTTCCACTGCAGGCCTGCAACTTGGACATTTTCAACAGTCCTTGGATGGGATGTCGAATTCTTGCCCGAATGTCGAAAAAGAGAGCGCACCAATGCTTGTCCTATCTTCACCCCAGTTTGTCTCTTTTGTGCATACGACTCGTGAGTTCTTCACTTCTACATGCTGTGTGGCGAAGAGGTTTTTCTGTCGAAAGAGGAAATGTCAAAAATTTCCTGACATATGTCGAATTTCGTGATGTTTAGACATTGGTGTGGCGAGGCCCTCCGAGGGTTTTCTACGATACTGAGACCTGTCCACCAACTATACAAAATTTTGTATAGCCGACATTAGTGGAGTGAGGCCCAACGTCGGGATTTCCTAGGTATCGGGTCTGTCTCCAGACTGTCCACAACTTCCACTGTCTGTCTCCAAGAGCATAGAATGGCGAGTGCCAAGTGGTGGATCCATACCTGTTCACGGTGTTCGAATTCGTTCACGATATCATTCTCCTTGTCAGTGTTCTGTAAATGGGCAACACCCTGATGAGAGTGTCCCCTGTAGAAGGAGAATGAAATCATTCTCCTTCCACTTCATCTGTTACGGGTTGAAGTCAGGATCCCTTGAGATAATGCAGCTGTCGAAGGTCAACGTGCATCCCCTCTGATGGCTGGAGGGAGACAATAAGCTTTGTTCGGGGGCATGGGTCCCCTGCATAAGCCTTAGGAGTAGTGGTAGGTAGGTAGTGAAGGTGAATTCAAAGAGTTTGGAAGATGATGAATATAGCGTAGGTTTTATTAAAAAAAGAGAAAAGTGTTGTGGCAAAGGAAAAAAGGCAGAGACGGAAATAATGCCACTTGTCGCTTGGGAACCGAGCAGGTTTGGCAAGAAGGGAGCTTGTGGCCACATTTGCATTTGCGATTAAATTCCCTTTCTTCTCCCATAATTGTCATTTCTGGAAACGTTTTTGTGCTACTGGCGTACTAATTGATTTCATGCCCCCCGCCGACAGTGCAAGTTTATTGCATGCCCCTGCTTCTCAACCTCTCTCCACGCCCCAGCCCTCCAGGGCGTCGCAAATTTCGGGCAGTGGGTCAATGGCATGGGAATAAGATGGAATGCTCAAAGAAAATAGTTATTTCTTAAAACTTGCAAGGCCAGTGGTGAAAGTAAGGCACACTATACTGTCTTAAGGGCAAAGATTGCCTTTTCTTTTCAAAAAAGGGTGAGCATCAACCATCATTGTATTCACTGTTTGGGATTCAAACTCATGATCAGCTCATCACCAGGTAGTTACACGAGTGCGTGTGAAACTTTCAGCCACGTTGGTCATCTAAGTTGATTCACCCCCTAGTACGTTTCCCAGCTAGAAAATAAAAAAAGTCGCGGCGTGCGTGCTCCTGCTACTTTCACTGTCGTTCTGCGGCCCATCCATCCACTGGCAGGCAAAACGGGCCGTTTTGCCTGGATGCCAGTGGATGGACATCCAGAGAAAGGGCGCCCCAGTACTTCCCAAAGGTCACAGACGCTTGCAATGCCTTGCATGCCAGGACTTCGATTTTCTAGCTGAGGAACGTACTGACGGTACTGGTGGTTTAAGCTACCCGTGTACACAGCCAGGCGTTGGGGCGTACCCATGAGAATGATGAGATAAGCAGACCTGGAATATGACAGGGCAAAAAGAAATGGAAATCTGCCGATTGCCCCGGGCCCCTGAGGCTGAGTGTATGACGATGATGCAGATGACCTAGTCAGAATGTCCGTTGTGTGGCACCGATGACTACGTTTCATGGCCTGTGCCTGAACAGAAACGTTTTGGGGCATACTCTCCCGGACGCCCTCTCCGAACCCTCTCTCTCTCTCTCTCTCTCTCTCTCTCTCTCTCTCTCTCTCTCTCTCTCTCTCTCTCTCTCTGTGTGTGTGTGTGTGTGTGTGTGTCTCTATCTGTGCAGCCCCCTCCTTGCCTGCTTCGACGAGTCGCGTTGCAAGCAACGCTGGTGGATAAACAATCAGCCTTGCGAGTTGCAAGGCCGGCCGCTGCGGTGCAGAGTGCTGCAGTAGTCTATTATCATATTATGTCTATACAGTCTGTCGTTCGGGGTCGATTGCCAATTTGCCAACGTTCCATTCATACGGGGGTCTCCCGGTCTCGGAAGTGGTGCTCCTGGCCAACAGAGCCATAGCTTTTGGTTTTCCGGTCTGCCAAAGGAGCTGTCACCGCTGTGAGGTAAAGGCTCGCTCGTTCATTGATCGGGCTGCTCTTTGACGTCTGGTTGCTTATCTTTTTCTTCGCACCCTTTGCACCTTTTCGACGTAGCATGCGCACAGCCATCCTTTCTTGTACAAAACCGTCTTCCCCCGAACACAACGCACCTTTTTATGGCTGTACCGGACCGGAGAGATCGCTTCCATGCTTTCGTTATCAGGGTGATTTTGAGCGCGGCGCGGGGGTCTTTAAGCGCGTTTCAGCGCGTTTGAGCGCCGCGCGGGGGTCTTTAAGGAGGCTCATACGGTTTCATAGATGTTTGGGGGAAGACGGTAGTATGTCTCTCGCACTCAATGTTTGCATTTCCCATTCCGACCTTGATGTCTGCATGACGTTGTGTGTATCCCCCTCCGTTTTGCAAAACGGATTCCGTTTTGCCAAACGGAGGGGGTAATGAGGGCGTTGCCGCCAGCAGACACCGGTTAAGGGATTCGCTCCGAGTCGCCAGCATAAGAGTAGAGGCCGTAGAGGGGGACGCTTCTGCTTCCATCATTGAGAGACTTTCACACACTGTTGTACTCTTTCGTTACTACCGACTTAAGGGAAGCCATGTGTACTGTTTGTTTTGCCACCCTCCGAGTCTATTTGGGCTATTCCTAATCGAGTGTAGAGAACGGGCGAGGGATGTTCTGCACGACTGATGTTTGTGTCATCTGGGATTCCGGGTGTAGGTGGAGGGTCCTGTACTCCTGGTTGGAAGTGTTGCTTTGCTTTTGCGAGGGTTGATTTCTGTCAGATCGTCTGCGAAAAGGAATCGTGTTTGCTGCTTGGTATCTTGACATGCGTGCTTGGTGTACTGGGTGTATGCGATTGGAGGGCGGAAAAACTATTCCTTGCTTTTCAGATCGGTTAGGACTCAGGAGGAAGTGCATTTGAAATTGGTTCCACATGAAGAAGCCTAGCGCATAAATGGTGTACTTGTCTATTCGCTGCGAGTGTTCGTATACAATACGGAATTATTAGTTGTGGGCAGGATGTATATATATTTGTCCACAGTATGGTTATGGGTCCTCTATCATCACGTGTATACATTTTTCTTCTTCTTTTTCTTGGGTTGAGAGAGAGAGAGAGAGAGAGAGAGGGAGAGAGAGGGAGAGAGAGGAAGAGAGCGAGAGAGAGAGAAGAGAGAGAGAGAGAGAGAGAGAGAGAGAGAGA
>BFEA01000405.1:477832-492485 GCA_003427395.1 Chara braunii
AGAGAGAGAGAGAGAGAGAGAGAGAGAGAGAGAGAGAGAGAGAGAGAGAGAGACAGACAGACAGAGACAGGCAGCGAGACAGACAGCGAAGACAGGCAGAGAGACAGACAGCGAAGAAACATGCTATATTCACTTCCTTCGCTGTCTGTCTCTCTGCCGGTCTCTCTCTCTCTCTCTCTCTCTCTCTCTCTCTCCCTCCCTCTCTCTCTCTCTCTCTCTCTCTCTCTCGCTCGCTCGCTCGCTCGCTCGGTCGCTCTCTCGGTATCTCGCTCTCTCTCTCTCTCTCGCTCGCTCGCTCGGTATCCCGCTATCTCCGAAAACCGTGTTCTCTGTCCATCGCACCATGCTCGGACCTCGCGCCCTGTCCTCTCTGATGTGCGCGCCATCCTACTATCCCCGTCTTTCAGAAACGTCCTTCCTGCCCGTGCCCTCCGAACATTGCCATTATGATACGAAAGTGAGAGGCAAGGATATGAGCTGCGCAAGTAGACGAGGAGTGGGGTAGTACGTAGTTCTATAAAACCAAGCTTTTTCACTCTTCGTTGAGTATCACAAGCTCCCCTGATGATGGCCATGGGGCGACATGGACGAGACATTTAGGAAGATTTCGGCTCGTAATACTTCGTGACGATCAGGTTTTTGTTTTCGGAGTATTACAATCTTCTTCTTTTTTTTTTTTCTTTTTTTTTTTGCGGTACGTCTACGTGTTTCTTATTTCCTTCGTCTCTAATTTTCCTTGTATCTGTCTTACCGCATGTCTGGTGGTGATTTTTTTAATTTTTTATCTTTCTCTGCTCACAAGTTGGGACTTCGGTGCAGTTTTCGTGCTCACAGTTCGGACTAACGTTTCTTACTCTCCATCATGAGTAACTGATCTGCATCATCAGCCACTTGCATGTCAGATTCATCCCATACAACCAGCCTATCACAAATGCGTTTTTTTTTTTTTAATCTTTTTTTTTTTTTTTTTTTTTTTTATATTACAGCGTGAGGGCAGGGAGATATCACTATTGAGCTGACCGGCCCCAGGGAATTCAGAAATATGTCGTTTTACTCATCATGTTCCGTCGTCTTGATTCGAACTCGGATCCGTATTTCAAGTTTCAACGGTTCATGGATTAGGTTTATGCACTGAGCTAGTACAAGCTTTTGCTCATCATGCATGCATTCTAGCGCAGAACAAAGAGATCAAACCTGATCCTAACACTTGTTGGCCTCACAGTGGACCGTATTGATTACTACGCTCTCTACACTGCATCTCTCTCTCTCTCTCTCTCTCTCTCTCTCTCTCTCTCTCTCTCTCTCTAGTCTTCTCCTTATCATTTGACGTGCTGATTCGTATCTGCTTTCGAATGATGTGCTGCGATGAATGCATGGGTGCGGCCGGCGGTCAATTGGTGCGTGTGTAAGTGAGTTTTTTTTTGTTTTTTTGTTTTTTTGTTTTTTTTGTTTTAATCCAGCTCCTACAGGATATTTCAAATCACGGACGGAGGCCGTCTTCGCTTGTCTAGCACAGCGTTCGAATGAGCAAAGTGCTGAAGGGAAAAAAAAAGTAAAAAAAAAAAGAAAAAAGAAAAACAAAGTGGTCAGCGACTTCGTGCTCAGAGGAACAAAAACAAAAAAAGGGGAAACTACGTGGGGGTCACAATAATGAGTTATAAATTATAATTGCAATATGGGCCAAGATGCAGTCTCGAATTGAAGTTCGGGCAATGTATACAACCCAGCTTTCTGGCCAGGTAGGGTGCCCGAAGTGCAATTGCAAACTGTTCCTTGCCCCATAGTGCGGTAATAAGTCGTTTTTGTGACTCTACTGAAGTTAACCCCCCCCCCCCCTCTCCTCTTCCCCCCCAAAAAACAAAAAAAAGAGAAAACTAGTTTGGTGCAGTCAGGATTTGAGTTTGAAAATGCACTTGTTGAGGTGAAGGGCCCTAAGAATTTGAGGCTTTGAGCTATTCATTGCAGGTTGTGATGGTGGGGTGGTTTTTGCTACGGTTGGGTTCAGCCTGGCCGGTGAGTCTAGCTCATCCTTGAGGGCCATAGCTTTTCACGTGGGGGACGCAGGGCCTATTTCCCAGCGCAGCCAGCTTGTACTGGAGAGACTGTTAACAAAAAAAAAAAAAAAAAAAAAAAAAAAAAAAAAGACTGAAACTGTCGAATGTATACGAGTTACGTTTCAGGACCTATAGGGTTACGTGGGGAGGGTGGGGGTGTGTTATGTTCTGTGGAATCCGGGAAGTGCATTTTCAAACTGTTTTCGTGACTCGGCCGTAGTCGCCCATCAGAAAAAAAAGATAGAGAGAAAAGGAGCGGTCCCGACTAACCAACGTTGCATGCCGTCCGTTCCAGGTACAGAAGCGTTATGCTTTCGAGGGGCCAGCTGTAACGGTAAGTGAGGCAAACGGACGCAAACGGAGAATAACAGTGGCTAGTGGATGCTAGCCGTGGCCAAAGCGGCAATACAAGAAGAGGACGGACAAAACCAGAATCGTTATGTTTTCGGGCGGGGGGCAGTATCGGTAAGGGAGGCAAACGGAGGCAAACGGAGCCTAACGGAGAGTAACAGAGGCTAGCGGAGGCTAGCGGAGGACAAACGCAGAATACAAAAGAGCAAGGACGGACAAAAACAAACACGTGTTGTTCCACTTGATGTCCATCCGATGGGTCGTATTATTTCATCAAATTTTCTTTTATGCTAAATTAAGGGGCTAAAATATTTATAAAAAAAACACCTTTCTCAGTCCTTTTTTTTTGTTTTTTTTTACTAAGATCAACTGTAGTATCCCTTCCGAGCAGTTCAATTTAAAAAAAGAAAAGAAAGAACAAAAATTTTCTCAGACTTCTGGCAAAAGAAAAAAAGGAAAAAAAGACACAAGTGTTGGAGTGTCTTCTGGTTTCTATCCGATCCCTGCTCCATCAGACCCAAAAAAAAAGAAGAAAAAAAAAAAGTCATGTCCATGGTCAGCTCACACGGATGTGGGTGGAAGGCCAGTATCTTCCTGATTGCCGCTATGATATTCCTGCTGGCCACGTGGCAGTCTTGCACTGCTGCACGCGTTCTCAATCAGAACACCCCTCACACATTAGAGGACCACCACGTGGCAGTTGCCCCCGGCAGGCTTTTGCAGCAATGCGTCTCCAATGTAGACTGCCACTGGCGCTGCATGTGTTACAATGGCCGTTGCTTAGAATATGTATGCCGTCAGTTCGATTTCCAACGGCCCCAAAGCTATTTCAAACGCTGCTAATTTCAGGTAAAATGGATAGAGTCTAAGGGCAATTTACCTTCAATGGAAGTACTAGATGCAAGTGGGGGATATTAAACCCACAGGAAGTGCGGCGGGGKGGTCTGTTTGGGGAAAAGGGGGGAGGAAATCGAAACCAGTGAGGCCCACGAAGCTGGTCGAAGCCTGCGACGACACCCTGCTGCACGGCTGGTTAAAAAAAAAAAACACAAAAAAAAAAGACTCCCGAGGGGGCGGGCGATCGTTCGTCCTCGATCTGGCATGCTATGAACTGTAGAGTGGAGATGATATCGGAGACTGAGCGCAGATGGAGCGGACATTGAGCGGAGATGGAGCGGGGGAGGAGCGGAGATGGACCTCAGTCCGAGGGTGGGTGTAGCAACGTGGACAATTGGAGAACCAAGCTGAGAGCAGAGCAGGGAGCCGCTCCTGGATGGCTCTTTGAAATTGAAATTGGGTGCAGCAGACCTGGATCACCTGGCTTGTGGCAGGCCTCGAAAGCCGAAGATAGACGTGCCCACTGCACCGGCTCACAAAAAAAAAGAGTGCTGCAGGCGCAAGATGCTGGTCGTGGATGACCGGATTCAGATGACTCTGCTGAATAGCCCTCTCAGGGCGAGAACTGCAATGCTGATTCCGAATGAGATCATCATCTTCAAGTGTGTGTGTGTGTGTGTGTGTGTCACAGTGCGTGTGTGCGTGTGTGCGTGTGTGCGTGTGTGCGTGTGTGTGTGTGAAAGTCTGTGTGTGTGTGTGTTTGTGTGTGTGTGTGTGTGTGTGTGTGTGTGTGTGTGGGAAATAAGATCAGATGCTAGCTCCCTGCGCCTATTGGCGCTCCCTACAGCCTTCCATGCCTCCTTCTACTGCCCTCCCACCGAAGGAAAAGGGGAAATTAACCGAGTGCCCAGGTAACTAACTAGGTTCTATTACCCATTTGTCCAAAACCACCTTGTTATCCACTACCCTTGCCAGCTTTTCACCCTGGGCCCAGGTCTCCAAGAACCAAGACAGGCCTCAGCGTTGTCTGGGGCCGGAGACGTTCCTCCGCCAGTCACTCAGAATAACCAGTCTGATCTGTGTCTTCACTGAGGTCTTGATTGTAGCATCCGACAGAAAGCGACCTTCAAAGGCGCACTTGTTCCTTACTTCCCAGATGACCGTGAAGACACAGGCTCTCAGTGCCTGGGCGACGTAGCCCCAGCCTTTATGTAGTGGCAGTCCTTCCGGGACTCCCCTGAGCAGGATCCAGTGGTCATCCAGAGGAACGCTGGGCCACTGATGCGTTCCCACTGGTTTCTCCACCAATCCCAAATGCAAGCAGACAATGGGCACGAGAGCCAGAGGTGCCAGTGGATTTGAATACCCATTTGGATCTGCACCAGACAGGTGAGGTCTTCATTCCTCTTTCCGACAACCACACTGCAGATGGGGTAGCTAACAGCGTAAGTAGCCACAGCAAGGCTGCTGCTCTTGGTACAGGTGCCGAGTGGAGCTGTTCCCAGCAGCGAGTGATGGACTGCACAATGTCATCCTCCTCGAAGGTCGTAACTTGGGACCACCTACTGAGTGCCACCATTTGAGGGGTTCTGTTGGGCTGCATGAGGTTGTATCCCATAGTCGAAGTGTAGTCTGTCAACCAATTGGCCTGAGAGCCGGTGTGGATACACCTCCATGACCACATGTGTGGGTCCAACTTCAGAGTTCGAACTGGCTTGCCGTTAGCCCAGATAGAATATGACCAATTGCCCTCCTCGTCGCAGCGTTCTCTAACCCTCACCTGCACTAAGTTGCCCCGTGGTCTGTTGCCTTGGTTCTGAGTTTCTTCCTCTTCAATCAGTTGCAGCTGTGAAGATCCTCCATGCAACGATGACCATGCCTCGAAGGATCTGATTCCTTTCTCATCCACGTTCAAAAGTTTCCAGAACACCTCTGGTTGCTCTTCTGAACTCTCGGAGTTCTCTTAGTCCTTCCTGAACCAAGTGCCTGGGGGGGCCACGCCTTGTGGGCTGAGGATATGGTGCTAGGTCTGTGGTATGGCAGCCAGTAGCTGGGCAAATCTGGAACCGACCTGCCTGAGTCTTCCAAGTTTATCCTCCACTTCTGAAAGGGAACACCATTGTCCTGAGAAAGCGTTCCAAAGATCTGCCACGCGAAGGACACCCCTCTTGATCCAGGCTCGGCCGAAGGCTCCCTTCGCACAGCCGGCTGAGAAGGGTCTTCCGTTTGGTGCGATGATTGCTGGATTGTCGAATAGTGGCTGTGAAAGAACTTCGTCCTTTGTGGTGGGGGTAGTCCATATGCGGGGGGCCATTTTCCTCCATGCTTGGAGGACTCCTTTCCAAAATTCAGATTTAACTTGCCGCCTCAAAAAGGAATCCAGCATACAGCACGTCCATACATCGCTGACTCTTGGCAGTTTCCAATCCTCTGCCAGAAGCTGTTCCGCCAATAGCACCCAATGGTCCTCTGATTCGTTGTTGACCGCTCTGGTGACCCATTTTGCCAGTAACGCGTTGTTTTGTCGACCGGGATCCAGCATGCCCAGTCCACCCTCAGTGCGGTCGCAACAAAGGAGTTCCCATGCAATCTTCAAGATGAAACCTGCATCAGCCTCCCCGTGTGGTTTCCAGATTAATCTGGTTGCTGCTCTGCGAGCCACTTTCAGCAGCTGCTTGCCTAACGTTCTGACCATTCCCACGAACCATAACATCGAGAACAAAGCCACACTTGTGACTAGTGCTCTTCCGAACAAGGACAGGTGTTGGGATGACCCCCATATTGCGATTCTGCGCACGATTCTCTGCTGGAGCAAATCATTTTGGGCATCCGCGCACTTACTAAGCGCAATCTGGACACCCAAGTACCGTTCTGCGTTGCCACCGTCCACTTGCTTCATTCCCCATTCCACCGTAATCGCGTACCTATCCGGTAAGAAAAATACAGATTTATTCCAATTCACGACTGCTTCCGACAGACCCGCGTATTCCGTCAAACACGATTTAAGTGCACTAAGAGATTGAACTGAGTTTTCAGAGATGGCCATAAGGTCGTCAGCCAGTGCCTTGACGCGGCATTCGCGGTGTTGGATTGGCAGGCCTCTGATGTGAGGGTGCACTCTAATGTTTGACATTAAAACTTCTAGCTGCAACACAAAAAGCAGGGGTGCCAGCGGGCAACCCTGTCTCAGCGATCGAGAGAGAGCGAAAGGTGCAGAGATGTGGCCATTGATCGAGACTGAGGCTGTTGAGAGGGTGTACAGTACCCGGACCCATCTGCGGAAATTGGGTCCAAAGTTCAGTTTCCTCAACGTGGTCAGAACATAGGTCCAGTTCACTCGATCGTAGGTCTTTTCCAGATCCAGTAACAGAACTGCAACGTCAAGGTTCTCCTGTTGTACCTGTTCCAACACCTCGATCGCCGTTACTATGTTATCGAAAATAGATCTCCCCTGAACGAACGCTGCCTGATCCCTGTCTACCAGCACCGGGAGGTACCGTCTTGCAAGCAGCTTAGCTATAATTTTGTACGACACGTTCAGCAGTGAAATAGGCCTCCAGTTTCTAACGTTGGCCTTGTCTCCCTTCTTACACATCACCGTGATGATCCCATGTGCCATACCCCGAGAAAGGCGACCTCCTGAGAGAGCTTCGTTAAAGATTCCAACTAGGTGAGGGATGAGAACGTCACTATGTTGTTGGTAAACCTCAACTGGTAGGCCATCCCTGCCCGGAGCCTTACCTTTTGCCATATGCTTTACAGTTTCTGACACCTCTTCTGACGAGACAAGTCTCTCGAGGTCGAGTCTGCCTGCGTGAGTGAGTTTTACTGTGGTATTGTCCCAGTGTTCTGATCCCTCTGCCAGATTTGTGTCTGGGTCCTCCTCCGGTCCTTGTGAGATGAGAATATCTTTGAAGTAGAGCACAGCGTACTTACACATGGCTTCTGTGGTGTCCGCCTTCCTTGCCTCGGGGACAAATGGGTGGTGCAGCGATTTCATGGCCTGGCAGACTCTCCTCGGTAAAAGGCGTTGGAAGGATTCTTTGGTCATACGATCGTACACAGCTATACCTTTTACCGTGAGTCTTTCCGCCCAGTCGTCTGATTTGTTCTACTGAAGTTCTTTCCACTCGTTGATTAGTCTGACTCGCTCGGTGGCCCATACAGCCGCAGAGATTGGGTGCAACTGCATTCGGTTCTCGACCCATTCTATGTCCTCGATGATCTTCCGCTCCTCGTTCATATCTTTTGCAGCTAAGATTCTAGAGAAAATGCTAAGAAAATTGGAGGCAATTGAGGTGCCTACGTCCCACCAATCCCCTACAGAGGAAAAAAGTCCTTGGGCCTGCGGTCACTGACTGAAGAACCTGTTAATCCAATCTGAGAGCCTTGAGTCTCTAAGGTGTTGAGTGTTCAAGGGAAAGAACCCCTTCCCCCTATTGATGACTTCTGCTAATTGGAACGTCACTTTTAACGGGAGATGATCTGACGTCGGATAGTTACCACTTCAATGTTTACCATGGCCTCCCACCAAGCTGCGCTCGTTAGGATGTAGTCCAACCTCCTGAAAACACATGCAGAGCGCCCTTCGGCTGCAGACGAGCACCATGTGAATCCTGGCGACGTGGGGTGCATGATTCTGAATGCATCACATACTTCAAGTTCAAGCATGTAATCTGTGAGTGCGAGTACGTCCGTCGGGGCTGATGTGTGGGTGTGTAAGTCGTCCAGGGAGCAGTTCCAGTCCCCTGTTATCAGAATGTTGTCCACGTTCGGGGTATGGGAGATCAGATCCTCGAAAAACACCCGATGGTCCGATCTGTCAACAGGGGCGTATACAGTCATGATTGCCCACTCGCTGCCATTTGTGGACAACTTCAACCATGCCCAACGACCCCACATATCTGACCCGTGGTCCAGAATCACTACCGATAGGTCTCTATGTAATAGAATACCCACTCCCCCCCTTGTCCCGACGGCCGGGGACCAGATCTGTGGACCGTCCCACCAGGTACCCAGATTCTATATCTTTTCCTCATTCAGTTTACTTTCCTGGATACAGATGATTTGCGCCTTGTGTTTGTGGATCCATGACTTCAGGCGGGCTCTTTTCCCTGTCTTCGAAGTATCCCCCAATCCCCTGAGATTCCAGGAGGCAACAACTAGTTTATTCATCTGTCCTGATCTCCTCCCTTCCTGATTGGATGTGAGGCGGGGTCGAGCTAATTCGTTCGAATGAGAGGTTCTCGATCCGGTTCTTATGGATGAGGCTGTAGCTGTGTTAGCGGGTCATTTTTGAGCCAGGAGGTTCTTCAGGTAAATAGATTCCAGTCGTTTGCTCCTTGGCAGTTTCTCGTTTAGTCTTGCTAGGAACTCAGCGTCTGATACCCCCTACACCCACAACTGACTGAGAAGATCTCTATCTTCTTCTATGAAGGCGGACAGCGGGATGAGCCTTAGTCCTTCTGACATCAGTGTGGGCAGCCTGTCAGGAGGGATGCATGCATCTAATACCGGGGTGAAAAGTTTGAGGTTCCTATTCTGCAAATCCAGATAGAATCTGGCACTGTCATGTCTGGCACAAGTCTGATCAGAAATCAATTAACAAACAGCTCTCTCGCAGCAAGGAGGATCCCTTGAGGAGTGACTGGCTCTTCTACCGGTCTGGCTGGGAAGGTAACTTTCCCATCTTCCGGTTGCCATGCAACGACCTGAATGGTGTTTTCAGACAGCGTGCAAATGAGCGGTAGAAGCCATTTTTCCAGGCTTGTTGCCTGTCCTTGAGATGATCTTACCATTCGCCTACTTCGGGATGTTTTGGAGCTCGACATAGGCAAGGTTCATCCGTCCCTGGCATGACCGGAGGCTGGCGAGCTTGCTGCACTACCAAATGAGGCCCGTGAATCTTCTCGCCTCAGCTCTACTGCCTGCCGACTTCCTGTGGCTGGCTCCTGCCTACTGGAGGATGCACCGTTTATGGCTGTCCTGGCCATTTTTAAGTGCGATTGTCCTCTCGAGCTTCTCGAGAAAGGGACTAATGCCGAGGAGGAGGTTCCTTCCTCTGCAAGCCTGGAGCCTACCGCTGGGTGTTTACTGCTTGCTGGCAATTCTGAGTGCCGATATCCGTACGAAGGCTGACCTCTCCTCAGTGGGGGTTCAGTGCCGGGGGGTGGTGGTTCGTCCTCTTGAAACAGTGTTGCCGCCTGCAGCAGTCCTGCCCATTGTTGATTTGGGAGGGGGTAGCGACCCTCAGTTTGAGGATGACCGGGCATATGAGACCCCAAGCCAGGGACTTGGAGGGAATCTCCAGGTGGGTGTGCATCAGCAACGGGACCTGTTCTTCGCTCAACTCCTGGTGAGAAGATCGGGTTGGATCTCGTGCCCATTCTTTGTCCTGATTCTGCTGGTGGGGGTGGAGAGTGATTCGAGCCGCCACTTCGAGAGGTTCTGTGTCAACCCGCCGAGGGTTGGAGCTCACCCAGGTAACGGGGTGAGCACGACTTTGTCTCGATCTTCCTCTACGTGGCTCGTTCTGAATCGACAAGTTTTCCAACAGGTCATCTACCTCCCTGTCCACCTCCTGAATACCACGCCTGTTCATGGGGCGGGTGTTCCTCCTAGTGCACTCATCCACAGTGTGGTTGTACCATCTACAGTTCCTGCAGTAGGGTGTAGAGGATGAGACTAACTTGACTTCTATCATGTCCCCCTGTTTTGTTCTCACCCATATCCGATCAACTAATCTCGACCGGTAGTTGGCATCGATCTCACACTTGATGTTGGCCAATCTCGGGTCCGTACCGAAACAATCCGGCAGGAAGTCACGAGTGACTGGGCCTATTACGTACGCCAAGGCCGATTTGAAATACACGTAGGCATCGAGGGGTACTTGCAGCCCCATTACCCAGAAAGTTTTTTCTTCTTCCGCCCTACGGAATTCCTTCCAATCCGATTTCGTCATCCAGGGTTTCATCTCAAAGTGGTAACTTCTCCCTCTAAGTTGAACCACGCCTTCGCCCTGACTCACCATCCATTCAGCTACTACCTTGTCCTTCGAAACATAGGAAATCATATTGGGACCTTCGAACTTAACCCGACCTCTATTGACAGGAGGATCGAAGATGTCATCCCTCCGCCACCTGTTCTCGTAAGCTCGTACCAGATCCTCCTTTACTTTCCTCGGCAGGTGCCTCGCTGCTTCTCTAAATAGGATTACCACCGTTCTTTCCATCAACCATTGGATTTTGATCTCGTCGAAGTCCCCATCTACAGTCACCACGGCTTCATTACCATCGATCGAGACATCCTCAAAGGGAATCTCATCGGGCATAATGCCCTCATCGTAACACATCGACATCAAAAGTTTGACCCTTTCCTCAAAGGAATCATCCTGGGGTATCTGAGCGGACCGAGCCCCTGGGGAGGATCACCCTCCCACTGAGGCGTGATCTTCCATTTCCAGTTCCACCGCTTCTCCCGCCATAACCGGCGGTAATCCCTATTGTATACTGGTCCGTGAAAGTCTGTGCCCCTAGCTCGGGATTCGTCGCTCCGACTTGGGTTTCCGTATCCCACTGCTCTTCCACGTGGCTGGGCGCTGGTAACGGAGGTGGGACTGAACGGTGGTGCGATTGTATAGGGTATAGGGTAGCCTTCGACGGCGCTGTTTTGCGCTCGCGAACCCGCGTCGCCGGCCTGGCCCAGCCCAACACTGCGGCCGACCGGCCCGTCGAGTGGTACTGTGCCGCCATGACACGCAGTTACCACGGTGAAAGCGGCTCGCTAGGGATTCACCCATAGCGACGTGAATCTCTCACGGCATGCCCCTTCTTCACCTGGCGGCCATAGCCCCGCCTCGGGACAGCCATCACCACAGTAAGACATTCACAGTTGAGTGCGAACTGAGGTTACCAGCGAGACCTACTCCGGAGAGCTGACGCCCACGCCTGACATTACCGTCCAACATCTGCACGGGGAGCAAGGTAAGGACACCAAGATTCCCATCTGGCTGATGAGAATTCACTGCGTAGTTTTCACTGCCGAACAGGAAGAGCCGCCTTCATCGGGGTAACGATCATTCTGTATGTTATGGTCAGATCGAGGCCGCTGTCGGACGGTAAAGGTCTGTACGATGCTAAGCATCCTGGGCATCTAGAACGGTAGATCGTGAAGAGGGGAAGGAAGGCCAGATTCTCGACTGTGGCCGAACTCTACGCTTGCTCGGCACTGGAGTGGATTCTGCTTGTAACTTTTCTCCCTGTAGTCGACAAGTTGCACGCCCCCCACCCACACGAAGTAAGATAGATGGCGAAGATCGCACCGGGTGGAATCGCTAGACCTGGTAGTTGGTTTCTAGTGTAGCAGTCCGCTGTGCACTACTCCCACCTGGATATGCAACTCACCAACCTTGTCCTTTGAATCGTTGTTTGTCGGAACAATGCGAGCGGAGGCAGTCCTCTCCTCTGGGCAATGTCGCGAAGAGATCAGACTCAACAAGCAAAACAGAGCGCGATCTCTTATAAGACGGAGCCCGCTACCCTATACCCTTTTTGTTTTTCTCTTTTTTACCTTCCTTTCTTTTCTTCTTTTTTTCTTTTTTTTTCCCCTTTCTTTTTTGTTTTTTCTTACAATGTCAAAAACTCTGGTCTGTCCGAAAAGGAGGAGCGCCGAGATGCAGTTTGTACCTTCTCTACGCCCGGGGCCAAGTCCCACTAGCAGCGTTGAGTTTCCTCAACGCCTGAATCTAGACGTTTTTATTCTGGGGGGCGACAGTCCGTTACTTATTACGGGCAAGCATGAATCATAAAAAGAGAAGTAGAAACGCTGGGAAAAGTAAGAGAAGAGATAAACCTTACCCTCGCTGCACAAGGAGCCACAGGAGGGGAGGCTGCTAGGTGAGTCATTCTCCTCAAAGCCCCTCATTCTGGAATCTGGGGCGCCCTCTGCTGGCCAGAGAACTCCCATATCGTACCCAGACACTCACCAGAGGATTCCTGGGGACTCTGTGGGGAGGAGGGGTGCACGGGGGTGGCCCGGCTAGCAGCCTCCTTGGCCCACACTCAGCCTTTCAGTCTTGTTCCTGCTGTCCCTCTTAGTCTGCCCTCTGCACATATTCCCAAATCCCGTACTTACTCTCTGTCTTGGACAGGGCAAACAGATGCACCTCTACCGGATGTAAGACCGGTGCTAGACTGGGCAAACAGATGCAGCTGAACCGAAGCCTACTTGCATCATCCACGATTACAGGCCAAAGTTGGGATACCCATTGAACTCCATGACACTGTCCCTCAAGACACATGGACCCACCACGCCATTGTCGAAAATGCGATTTTAGATAGTTTCTCTTCGCCACACAGGCTGTCGAAGTCGGAGACGGGAAGAAAATAAAAATTCACAAGTAATTTGTCAGAGAATGCTTCTGGACACCTCCTGTCTGTCGAAAGTTGTTGTATCCCCCTTCAGCCTCCTGCTACTCCGATGCTTTCGACAGTCCTCGACTGCGCCCTAGACTTCTCTTCGGAATTTGGTGAGTGGGGGTAAGGTCGGGATGGGCTAGTGCTTGTCGTACCCTCAGGCCGTGTTCCTCTTTTTCCATCTTGCATTCGCAACTTCGCAAGTGCGTCCACTTTACAGTGCTGTGTGGCTAAAAGGGGGCAAACTGTCGAAGGGAGGCTGTCGAATTTATTCTGACAGCCATCGAATTCTTTTGCCTTTCGACAATGGCCCCTGGATTTAACCGAGTCCTGGATCTACTGCGACTCATTTTTTGTTTTTGTTTTTCTTTTTTTCTCTGACCGATTGGTTCCTTCTTCAGCGTCTTTCCTGTAGAAGGATGTCGTGTGTGAGACGGCTAGAAATCCCTAACCAATGGGCCAAGCTCAAATAGTACACCCATGAACTGCTGCAATGCAGACCCAGGTTCAGATCCAGATAGCAATGAAATAGTCCTCAATTATACCAGGGGCCGTTTAGTTCAATGATGATATCTCAAGGCCGTGGGAAAAGTTATAAAGCCCCTGAGCAAAAATGGTGGGAAATTGTTTTACCTGCCCAACCAGGGTGCAAAAATGACGTCGAAAAGTCTTTTAGGGGCCTGCCCGGCACTGCTGTACTTTTTGCCCCATTGGGCGCCAGATGAATACAAAGATTTCCTTTTCTTTAGGGGAAACTAGGCCGGAGTCACAAAACGAGTTATAATTGCAGTATGGGCAAAGCTACAGTTTGCAATTGCAGTTCGGGTAATGTACACAACCCAGCTTTCTGGGCATGTAGGGTGCCCCAACTGCAATTGCAAACTGTATCTTGGCCCATGCTGCAAAGCCAACTGCACCTGTGACCGATTTGAATTTTCGAATCCGCAGAAATAACTGCACACTCCAGGTCCGCACGAAGAGCAGTTACAAACTGCAGAAAAAAACAAGAACTCATGCTTCCTATTGGCTGCCAGTTGAACAATTGGCAAAAATGGGAGGCATTTTCCCAAGGGCTGGGGTGAGAGCAGGTACCAGGACTGTCCTGAGGCTCCCTTTTTTTCTTTTTTTTTGGAAAAGGACCCGTGAAGGGGCAGGGTTGAAAAATGACTCGCAAAAAAAAAAAAAAAAAAAAAAAAAAAAAAAAAAAAAAAGCACAGGGACCACTTTTTGCCGTAGCCCAGTCACGTGCGTTGCCTAGACATCTCGACCGATGCCCAGCCACGGGCGTGTGTAAGAGAGCACAGTCAGGGTAGAGTCTGGCACATGCAAAACACATAGTCGGTGTTACGCGGCAAGCAATATGTGAAAGAAATCTCAAAATTTACTCCAGAAGATTCTGAGAAGAACATAGAGATAGCTTCGAGTAATCACGCCATAGAAGCTATGGCAAACGTCCCCTCCTGCCATCAGATCAGAGTTCCTCCCGGAGAGGATAGACCCCTGGCTTTCCCCGACGAGTTTCTGTCACCTGTCACCACCAGCCGTGACTTCATCAGGGGATTTCTAGATGACTAATGAGTCCTATGCTAGGCTTATTTATAATTAGGCAGTTCAGTTTCACTTCCAGTTCATGCTAGGTCCTCTGTCTATTCCCTTATTCTGGTCCTTCCCATTCCTTCAGGAACCTTCCTCATTTTCTGGCGCCAGTCTAGCCACCGCTTTCTTCTGTCGTATCGTCGAGAATGAGTGGAAGTCCTGGAAAGTCCAGAAGGTAAACTCCTCCTTGCTCCATATCCTATGAAACTCCCACGGAGGCGGTGATGGGCGGCCGCGCCACTTCATGGCCCCGTGGCAGCCAGTGAGGGGGGGGCCGGGGCAGGGTTCTCGGAAGTGGATTGGGTTTGCGCAAACCCCTCCCCACCCCCTCAAAGAAAATTAAAAAAAAAACAATTTCCGTGGGGTTGTTTCGTGGTGAGAGATGAAAAAAAAAAAAAACTG
>BFEA01000405.1:493136-505636 GCA_003427395.1 Chara braunii
ACACACACACACACACACACACACACACACACGTTCACACACACATACTAATTGTCCTTGCAAAATACCGTACTATTTTAATTTTAATTTTTTTTTATTCCTTAATTTTTTCCTTACGTGAGGAACAAGCCCTCAAGGGGCCCTATCAGACATCACATTGCTCTGGGCTAAGGCCCCACTAAGCCAAGTGCCCGCCCTAAGTGAAGGCGGGCCTGAATATTCGTCAAAGGCAAAATTCGACATTTCCATATGTGGGTATTCAGGCTCTCGCAGCACGCCAGTTGGTTGGGAAGACGCGGGAGCCTCACATTGCTGCGTCATACAGTTGGCCCAGGCCTTGACAGTTGCGCCTGGGCACACATACATAAAGCAGGGCCGATACATTGGGAAGCAGACCTTCGGCCTTGGCAAAAACAGTAGTGCCAACGCAGCTGCCTGCGAGCCCTGCACAGATGCAGCAAACAGCCCAAGACGGGAGACTCAGGCCATGCCTAACTGCAAAGGGCCCAGGCCCTCAACTGTAGTCTTGGGCCTGGGCGCAGGGTCTGGGACCCAACCGGAAGCTACTGGAAGCTTCCAGCCAGGCCACACGCAGCATCCAGGAGGCTGCCACTTCCACAAAAGGAAGGAAGCAGCCCAGGCCAGGCATTCTGGCCAGCGCTGGCAATGCAGAAGTGCTGCTGCGCTCTCGCTTGATGCTGCGCTGCTGCCAAGAGCGCTGACGGGGCGCGAGAGGTGAAGTGGGGCGCTGCAGGGCAGCGGGGCGCTGGCAGCCATAGCCGGGCTGCTGGGCGCCAGGGGGTACAGCAGATGATCAGGTGGTCTACAGGGAAGGAGGCGCTGTGTGGGGTAATCAAGGTCTGATTGAGGGTGACGACATACGTACCTGGTACATGAAGAGAGCTCGGCGATGCTGTTGGCAGTAATGTACATTGGTCTTCGAGAGTAGAAGTGATCCTGTTGCGTGAACCGGCTGTAGGTAGGCTACTCAGGTAGAGTAGGCTGGGCGCCGAGCGCCAGACGGGAGAGAGCGACTTTGGATACTGTGTTGGTGTGGCCTACGGGCTTGGACATTGGCTCATTAATTCATTGTATTGCTCTATATGGATGGTTTTCTCGGTGCATTTGTATTCTCTGCTGGGACATGACTACTTGTTCAGCTGTGTGATTTTGCAACTTGGTTTTATGTATATCGCTCACACTCATATTCCTTGCAATTTGGTATCGGAGCTGATTGGTGATCGCCGCTTACCTGACACCGGCGACATTGTGACTTGGTGCGCTGACGATGCTTCACGTGCAGTAAGGATACTTTGGCGCTGGTTGATTACCGGGACCTAGGTGGAGAGGCCGGCTGCTGGAAGGCTGTGGCGACCGCGTGGGATCTGTGGCGACAGCGGGTGTATGCATGATGATGAGAGTATGCTGACGTGGCATTTTGGCTGAGGTGGCACTGCATTGCGTTGTGGGTGGTACCGAGGCTAATGACCGGTCATCGAAATGCACGTCGGCCCAATTGGTGAGAAATCTGTGGTTGGGGGCAGCTATCTCCAGGTACGTTGTTCCCATTCCTTATCTACCCTCTCAATCTCTTCTTACCGTGAGGAAGTGAGTCCAACTTGAGTGTCCTCTCTTTGGTGAGGAGTCGTGTGCGCTCTATCTTGAGAGACGACATTCTTCCCCGTGGGCCGGTGGCGCATCTGGCAGGAGAGGGCGGTGCCTCTGAAGGGCCCTGGTCGAAGCACGGGTCACGGTCACCATGCCAACCCATGGGTATTAGTACACGCAGGCCATGCTGCTTTGTCCATTGAGGCTCTTTGCTGCGCTGATAGAAGGGGTGTGCGCCGTGCGGACTGCACAGTCCTATGGAGACACTCCCAGACCGTCTATAAACATTTCTGGTTGGGGTCTGAACTGTCCACTGGTTGTGATCGTCGTCCTGATTGCGACGTTGAAGAATTCCTGAGGGCTCCAGGGGCTGTCCTTAAATTGCCTCTTGATCAGCCAGATCAGTCGGACGTAAGGCTCGTTGCACGCGACGGTAAATAAAGGGCAGGCTGGTCATAAGCATACTTCTTGGGCACAGGGGTGGGCCGTGGTTGCACACCTTAGACACCGCAGCTTGATGATGCTCATAGGTACGTTGGATACAGGGAAAGGGGATTCCAATTGTGAACTCAACTGAACATCACTACCATTTCCATTGTGCATACATCTTCTCACATTAGTCTAAGTTTTATTTTTGATTAGTTGGTTGACCGAGTGCTGACACCTAACAGACAGACTAGAGTAGGACTGCAATCTACCATAGTCAATTCTTCTTGAATCTTCTGCGCAGAACTAATCATGATAGATCTAGACAATGTGTACATCTAGGTAACTCGCCGGGCATTTATTTATTTATTTATTTATTTTTAGATCCGGTCAGACACATGTTGCGGTAGGTTCCAAAGAGGACATTAGTCCACACAACGTCTGCCTAGCCCATGAGCGAATCAGACGGTGGGGAGGATAGATCTGACGATAGGAGGCAGACACGACGGGATACCGCTAGGATACCTGTTGTGTTTCAGGTTCTACTACCAGGAGACGAAAGAAGGCTTAGGGCCGAGACAAGGGCCCACAATCTAGAGACTGCAGAGCAGCAGCGGCGGCGCTTGAACGTGCGTTAGCAGCAGCAGCAGCTAGTGCTGTAGCTATGGCTACCTCAACAGCAACTTCTGTTGTAAACTCAATTGGTCAAGTGTTGGGCATGCCGACCAGTTCACAGTCCATCTCCAGTACCTCAGGAGTTGACACTAGTCAGATGGCGGGCTCGCAGTTCAGCTCGCCGTCTCCACGCACCAGGGAGCAGATGGAGTTTCAGCAAGTCGAGAGGATCCGCTTGAGGCTAGAGGAACTCAGGCAGGCTACTAAAAGCGAGAAAGAGATTCGGGACAGAAGTGTCAAATTAGAGGGTAGGGACGCAGATAAGGCTGCATTAGAGGGGTTAGATGACTCGACCCTTAGTAATAATGAAAAGATTATGAAGGCGAGCATCCTGTCCATGCATGCATACATGGACAGTAAACTGGATACAATCCAGGACACATGCGGCGGCCATCCGAGATAGGGCCCGCGGATGCGTCCGCGGGTGTTTCATAGCATTGGGAAGCAGACCTTCGGCCTTGCAAAAACAGTAGTGCAACGCACCTACCTGGGGGCCCTGCACAGATGCAGCAAACAACCGAAGTCCGAAGACTCAGGCCGTGCCTAAATGCAAAGGGCCCAGGCCCTCAACTGTAGTCTTGGGCCAGGGCGCAGGGTCTAGGACCCAACCGGAAGCTACTGGAAGCTTCCAGCCAGGCCACACGCAGCATCCAGGAGGCTGCCACTTCCACAAAAGGAAGGAAGCAGCCTAGGCCTGGCATTCTGGCCAGCGCTGGCAATGCAGAAGTGTTGTTGCACTCTCGTTTGATGCTGCGCTGCTGCAAATGGCGCTGACAGGGCGTGAGAGGTGAACTGGGGCGCTGGCAGCCATAGCCGGGCTGCTAGGCGCCAGGGGGTACAGCGGATGATCAGGTGGTCTTTAGGGAAGGAGGCGCAGTGTGGGGTAATCAAGGTCTGATTGAGGGTGACGACATACGTACCTGGTACATCCCCCGCGGTCGGAGTCGCCACGATCATGAAAAAAAAAAGAATTCAGAAAAATCAGAAAACAATATATGTTATACCCCAAAAGCAACTGAACAACGTTTGCCTTGGGGTCATATCAAAATTCGTTACCAAATCTGAGATCAAAATCAAAGAAAATCCTTTATTTTTCTTACTAAAAGAATGAAGTGAAGAACTTTTGCCTGAGGGATTTATGTTTTTCATTTTTTTTAAATCGAAAAAGAAGTAAAAAAATAAAACAAAACTATACAGTTGTAGAGTGCAGAAAAACCTACAACCCCATATTTTTATTTTATTTTTTGGAACTTGGCAATCATGTACATTGTTCTTCAAGAGTCGAAGTGATCCTGTTGCGTGAACCGGCTGTAGGTAGGATAGTCAGGTAGAGTAGACTGGGCGCCGAGCTCTAGACGGGAGAGAGCGACTTTGGATACTGTGTTGGTGTGGCCTACGGGCTTGGACATTGGCTCATTACTTCATTGTATTGCTCTATATGGATGGTTTTCTCGGTGCATTTGTATTCTCTTCTGGGACACGACTACTTGTTCAGTTGTGTGATTTCGCAACTTGGTTTTATGTATATCGCTTACACTCATCTCATATTCCTTGCACTTATTACACATCAAACAAAAAAATAAAAAATACCTAAGAACCAAGAAAACAAAGAAATGCCAACCAAAAATCCCCCCCAAAAAAAACATTTTTTTTTAATTTTTTTTTTAATTTCTCCTCTTCGCCTATTCTGTTTTGTTATTGTTTATAGTTCCCTAAAATTCACTGTTTTCTTAAAAACAAATATGGGGTTGAAGGTTTTTTTTAACCCTACAACCCCTTTTTCATTTTTTTTTTTTTGCCTATTATTTTCAACGGGAAAAATCCGTGGAAAATGTGGCCGCTATGCAGCCGACCACAGCCGCAGATGAGGCCATGAACTCGGCCGCCCTCCGAGCTTGACCCTGTGGCCGCGGTGTCGGAGAGCCCGACATTCAGGCCCTCCGCGGTGTGTCAATTTGCCACACCGGTTTGAGTGGGAGTAGCCGGTCCAACCAGAGAGGAGTGATTACACTTTTGGTGAGGGTGGTCATCCTCAAATGCCTCATGTCTAATCCCGTCTTTTTATTTTTATTATGGTTCATTATTATTATTCAAACTTGACTGCAATTCAAGGTGTGGTTGTCGAAGGGTTCGACGGCCTGAACCATTCGGAGTGGGATTAGCGAAACGTGCCGCTGAATGATTTATTTAGTTATTTTTTGTGAAGGGTTCGTGCAAGTCCTGAATAAAAAATGAAAGTAATAAATAAAGAGTGATTCAGTAAAAGCGGCCTTGAGTCTCGGACCTTCGCATACTAGCCAGGTCTGGACCCGGATCAAGGGGCATTCCATTGTGCTCGCATCTGTAGGAATGGGCCTGTACTGGGATAGCTCGTTGAGAAGTTGCGGCACTACGAAGCCTGAAGTCAGGCCAAGCGATGGTACCATGGTGCCTGGTGTACTGCGGCGGTACCCTCTCCATCTTCCGGGACATGACCCTGCGCACGTATGTATGAGCCAGTTGTCGGCCGACGAAAGGCTCACTCGGTCGTTACAAGAACGAGAGTTTGACTTGGAAAAAAAAAAAGTAACATGGGGGACGGACGTTGCTGAAGGGATACTGGTTACTCATAAGATGTGTACACGTGCTGCCATTAAAAAAAAAGACACCTGGCGCCTACAATGTGATGAGGGTTCTGACTTGTCCCTCAGCTCTCACATGCATGGCATCCGCCATGGGGCGGGGAGGCAGAGAGACCTAAAAAGACGCAGGTCAGGAGGGGTCAGCAGAGAATGAGGTGTAAGAAGAATGAGGAAAGAGATTACATATCGCAGGCATAGTGATTGTTGGTTGGTTGTTGTTACAGGAGCGTGATGAACAGCAAAAGGCTACCATCCATTGCTCGGCTGCAGTAGTCAATTGCATCTGGAAGCCAATCTAGACCAGGTACGACAAAAAAAGATTGTGGTCGTGTCAGACTAGACATGGTTGCCTCTGTTTAGCCCCCCCCCTTCTTTTTTTTTCCTTTTTCTTCTCCTTGGACGAAGAATTGTTTGCTTGTTATTAATTAATATTCACTGAGATCATGACATTGTGATCATGTGACTATTGCATGAACACTACAGTCTAGTGGTCTACTGAATGAATGAGTGGCAGCGCACCGACCCTGAGTGAAGGTCGTGCATCCATGTCCGACACTGCCCCTCACTAGTTTGCCTATTCTCCGACTGAGTGTTATGCTGCCCGCTCATCGAGTATATTTTCTTATTTCTATTTTATCGAAATTAATGAGAATCAAGGGTGATCTACGTCACGCACTGCAAAGAAGAGGGAGTGCGCAGCCTGCACCCTTGTTCAGTATTTGAACAATGGGGTAAAGGCAGCACCCCGTGCGATATTCGAGAGTAGGCAACACGGAGCTCGCCCCTATTTCTATGTGAACATGGGTTACGCAGAGATGTAACCCTTCGTCAAATTCACCTTTATAGTCTGATCACAACGGCAGTGGGCAGCGCGCGCTTCCTCAGTGCAAGCTGATTAGACAGGTCGCTGCCTTCTACCACGAAAAGGAATATTCTGTTTGACATAAATAGTTGTTTAATTTGCAATAATCCAACTTTGATTGGTGATCAGGCCCTGTGGTCTGATCACAACACAAGTGGGTAGAGAGCACAACCCTAAGGGATGGCTAATCATATGCATCACTGCCCTCATCTACGAGGAAAGTATTTTCTTGGAATATTTGTTTAATTTATGTAACTTTGATCACTGTTGTAGTAAGTGGCATGTGCGGCCCTAAGCGAAGGCCGGTTACGTGTGTTGTTGCCCCGTACCGTAGATGGCGCATTTTGACTGAGAAAATTCGTTACTTTAGAGATAAGTCAAGATATGAAATCCTGTGATTGGATACCCTTGGCAGCAGCCCAATCACAGGCAATCAGCAGAGCCACAAGTGCTCTAATGAGAGGACTGCATACTGTTTCCCCGCTGATTGGTTGAGGGAAAATTTTGATTTATTTATTTATTGTTTATTATTTCTTTTTGGAATATTGAAAGCATAAAATCCCATGAGTGGTGATTGTTGTCAGACGTCCAATCATGGGTAATCAACGGAGTTCCAAAAACCGTTTGAGAGGGTTGCGTTCCGTTGCCCCGTTGATAGACTGAGAAAGTGGTTATTTAACTATTATTTAATTTCTAACTATTTCAAGGCTGCTATCTTCAAATTGGGGATCACGGCTGATCACCCAATCACGGGACAGCCAGCAAGCTGGAGCAGCCCTGAGTGAAGGCCGAGCTCGCCGTCGCTTGCTGGTCCAAGTAATTCAGTATTTTTGTAATTTCGAAATTAATAAATAGTGAAATCCCGTGATTGGGATCACGGCTGACTACCCAATCACGGGACAGCCAGCAAGCGGGAGCATCCCTGAGTGAAGACTTAGCTCGCCGTCGCTTGCTGGTCCAAGTAATTCAGTATTTTTGTAAGTTCGAAATTAATAATTAGTGAAATCCTGTGATTGGGATTACGGCTGATCACCCAATCACGGGACAGCCAGCAAGCGGTAGCAGCCCTGAGTGAAGGCTTAGCTCGCCGCCGCTTGCTGGTCCAAGTAATTCAGTATTTTTGTAATTTCRAAATTAATAAWTAGTGAAATCCYGTGATTGGGATCACGGCTGAYYACCCAATCACGGGACARCCARCAAGCGGGAGCAWCCCTGAGTGAAGRYTKAGCTCGCCGYCGCTTGCTGGTCCAAGTAATTCAGTATTTTTTTAATTTCAAAATAATAATTAGTGAAATCCCCTGATTAGGATCACGGCTGATCACCCAATCACGGGACAGCCAGCAAGCAAGAGCAGCCCTGAGTGAAGGTTGAGCTTTGCCGCTTGCTGAGCGACCGCTTGCTGAGCGAAGCATTTATATTATTTTAATTAATTTTGTGATTCGAAACTGTATAATTAGTAGGATCCCATGATTGGGTTCACATCTGAGCACCCAATCATCGGACCGCCAACAAGCGGGAACAGCACTGAGTGAGGGCAGCATGCTACCCACTACCACCTGCATGTTTATTGGTCTATTTTATTTTATGTTTAGAGTGAGCAGACTGCCTCCCGGTGTTGTATTCGAACAGGGAATGAGCAGACTGCCTCTCTGTGCTGTATTCGAACAGGGAATGAGCAGACTGCCTCCCTGTGATGTATTCGAACAGGGACAAAGCAGCATTGCAACCCTGTGTTCTGTTTGAACATGGAGTGCGCAGCGACACACCCCTGTGTTTTATTCGAACAGGGACAAAGCAGCACTACAAACATGTGTTCTGTTTGAACATGGAGTGGGCAGCAACTGCAGCTAACTATTATACTGATGCTTAATCAGTTCGCCATGAGAGTTTGATTCAGTTCAGATCAGTTGGACCTCGTTGAGCCTTCCAACATCACTTCAGCCCAGTACTGCATAAATCTTTGGCAACGGACAACTCTTGCTCCGATCGGACCTGCCAGACCTATACTACGTGCGCTTAGAAGCATTGTGAGACCGAAGAACTGCGGGTTGCAATCTACAATTTCCCGCTTAAGTACTTATAAACACAGCGAGAAATCATGGTTGTTTGCTCTCTCAAGCTATAGTTGAACTCGACGCATTAAGGTTTCCTTTTAGGGAAATGCAAAGGTGCATTTCAAGAAGGTTTTGACTTTGTCTGAGCAAGTCTCAAAATGAGGGCGACTTCCGCATGGGATTTCAACATAAAGATGAGTTAATAATTATTATTCTTAAAACGCTGCCCGGATCAAAGATCGGATTTTACTGGGATCTTGGGGACTTTGAAACGGACGATCTGACCGTTCAGATATTTCTTCTGACGAAAATTGAACATAATGAAAAATTAATGCGCGCGCACGATTTTCTTGGGTGCACGGCTTGGGTTCGCTGCCGCATGCTACTGCAGCACTGTGCTCTATTCGAGCAGGGGAAAGGGACGCAGCGGGTAGCAGAGATAGACTCTGCAGACTCAATAGACCCTGTTTCAAACCCAACAGACTTCATCCGGACTCATCGAACTCTGCAGAAGATTAGCAGATTTAGCAGACTTTGAACTGGAACTCAGCAGACTCAGCTGTGAGCTCGAAGTTACCACCAAACTCAGAAGGTCTAGTTAAAACTCTGTGGACCGCCTTACACTGGCTCAGCAGGCGACTGAGCACGAGCTCAGTGGATAGCCAAGCACGGGTGTAGAGGACTGCTGAGCATGGACTCCGCAGATGCATGAGTGCGGACTCAGCGCTTGGCTGCGAGCGGACTCAGCAAGCTCAGTGGGGGCCTAGCGGCTCAACAACGCACACGACGGTAAGCTCAGTACAGACTCAGTAAACTCAGTGCAGATTCAGTTTACTCTGTACAGACTCAGTGAACTCAGTGCAGATTCGGTAAGCTCAGTACAAACTCAGTGAGCTCAGTGCAGATTCAGTAAACTCAATACAGACTCAGTGAGCTCAGTGCAGATCCAGTAAACTCAGTACAGACTCAGTGAACTAAGTGCAGATTCAGTAAACTCGGGACAGACTCATGAGCTCAGTGCAGATTCAGCATACTCAACAGTAGACTCAACATCAGATCGGATAGCATACTCTGTAATAAACTGAGTATCAGATTCAGCGACACACTCAGTTATGCACTTCGTGACAAGCTCAATTTTCCAGTAGACTCAATTTCTCCGCAAACTCTTTCTGAACTCAACAGACTTATTCTGGACATAGCAGATCTTTTTTTTCAGTTCTAGTAAGTTCAGTGTGATCAGTTTTATCTCTTCAAGTTCAGTTCAGTTTCAGTAAGTTTAGCGAGACCAGTTTCAGTTTCATCTCTTCAAGTTCAATCCAGTTTTCAGCAAGTTCAGTTCGGCCTCTGAGAATTCGGTTTCATCTCAGCAAGTCAGTTCGTCATTGATTTCAGATCTAAGTGTGGCTTTCAGGGAAAGCTTCAGTTCAGTTCAACTCTAAGTTCAGTGTCTACGAATTCGATTCAGTCTCATTTTCAGTGAGTTCAATCTCGGTGAACGAATTACTAAGCTCAGTCCAGATTTGGTGATCTGGCTCAGCAGACTACATTTTCAAGAGATGTAATCGGGTCACAGCGGGCACTCCCGGTGACAGCAGCGACAGAGATGGCCATAGCGGGCGGTCCAGATGGTAGCAGCAGCGACGCTGGTCACAGCGGGCAGTTCCGGCGACTCTAGCGACAGAGCTGGCCATAGCGGGTGGTCCAGATGGTAGCAGCAGCGACGCTGGTCACAGCGGGCAGTTTCGGTGACAGCAGCGACAGAGCTGGCCATAGCGGGCGGTCCCGATGGTAGCAGTTGCGGCGCTGGTCACAACGGGCAGTTCCGGTGACAGCAGCAACAGAGTTGGCCATAGCGGGCGGTCCCGATGGTAGCAGGAGCGACGCTGGTCACAGCTGGCAGTTCTGGTGACAACAGCGATAATGCTGGCCATACGGGAGGTCCCGGTGGTAGCAGCAACGATGCTGTCACAGCAGGCAATCCCGGAGACAGCAGTAATAGCGCTGGTCATAGCAGGCTCTCCTGGTGACAACAGCAACAGTTATGTCACAATAAGTGTTCTTAATGACATCAGTGCTCAGCAAGACTGATCAGATGACAAGTGAGCAGCTTCAAAATCAGCGAGCAGCTGAGGGCAGTAGACTCAAGGCAAAAGCTTATCGAGTATGACATATATATTGAGAAGAGCATAATCAAGATTCGAGTACAATCATCAGATACATATCGAGCAGACCTTCTCAAGACGTACTTGGACGTGGTGTCAGATGCTCTGGGAGATCCGGATTGAGGTTGAAAGTGAGAGGGGAGAGTCAGAGCAGAGACACTGAGCACTAACCATGTCCTTGTCATTGTACTCTTGAGATGATACGAACTCTCACTTTTCCCTCATTCATCTTGTCTTTGCCTTGAGTCAGTCAGTCTTGATTTTTTTTTCTGGCATTGCTTGATGATTGTGTTCTTTGTTGATCATGTCACAGTTCTCAACCTCTAAATTGGCAAACTTGGCACATACATGGCCTTTTCAGTTTAATTTTAATTTATTACTTGCATCATCATTGCTGTTCCGAATCAAAATAAAAGATTCATAAGACCGGGGACCGGCGAAGACCGTAATTGAAGGGTCTCGCTCAAAGCCGGATGCACACAACAGGAAGGGATTTGCATTATTTAATTTATTTTATTTATTGCAATCTCATACAAAATCCTGCGTGACAGCCTGTTGACTTTCTGGTCGCCCGAAGTGGCTCAGCATGAAAAAGTGCGACAACGACCGCGGGTGATACATAGTCCATATCTGCTCCAAGTTCTTCGGGTAGGATTGGCATGTAACTTCGTTCTTCTAGATATCCATTGTTGTACCCAGGAAGTCCCATTTTCCTTGGTCCCCATCGGTCCTTTCCAATGTCAAGTTTCTGTCGTAGGCCACTTAAAACTTCTCAAAAATCCTTCTCCTCTTCTCTCCCCCATCTCTTGATGGATATCAAATCACGATGTTAACGTCATCGATCAACCTTATTCCTTTAATTGGCCTTCTATCCGCTCCCAGATTAGATAAGAACCTATACTCATTGAATGCACACATGATACACGCCAATGGGGGACTGCCATTTCCAAACTTCGAATGGCTAGAAGTGCACAATGTTATTCTATTTTTGCAGTTTCTAACTGCCCTCCTCGGCCCATAACCGCAGTGCCCTGTTTGTTATTCCTTCCTGCGAATCCGGAACTGTGCAGCTGCTGCAGCAATCACCCACACAATTATATTATTTGTGAAAAACAAAATGAAAAACTAATGGGGGGTTACCCTCCGTCGGCCTCCAACGACCCAACTCTCCCATAAAAAAACAAAACACGCCCTCCCATAAAAAAAAAAAAAAGAAACCGACCCCGCTCTGCGTGAAATTCGTGAAGTTGGGTGAACTAGCATCGGTCACGATTTTTGTGACCGGTGACAGACCCGCGTTCACCGACCCCGTGAACGGCTGTGTAACACGTCGTACGTCATACGAGGCTCTGATCGTACGACCGTACGGACGGTTGTACGGCCGTATGAACGGTCCAATACAAAGTGACGAAACCCCCTTAAGAAAAAAACGAAAAAAAAAAAATGTAGAGTATTTCCTGCTCTACACCCCCATTATTTTTATTTTATTTTTTGGTATTTTTTATAGTTAAAAAAAAAAAAATCATAACAGGAGGAAAAAAATAAAATAAAGAAATTAAAATTGATTGATTGATTGATTGATTGATTGATTGATTGATTGATTGATTGATTGATTGATTGATTGATTGATTAATTGGTTGATTGATTAGTTTTCGATTAAATGACTGCTTGTTGATTGATTGATTGATTAATTGATTAATTGATTAATTAATTAATTGATTAATTGATTAATTGATTAATTGATTAATTCATTGATTGATTAAAAAAAAACAAAAAAAACTCGCACATAGGCGTGCAGCTCTAACATACCTTTGCGCTCCCTCTATCTCTCTCTATCTGTCTCTCAGCGTGCGTGCTCGCGCGAGAGAGAGAAAGAGAGAGAGAGAGAGAGAGAGAGAGAGAGAGAGAGAGAGAGTGTGTGTGCGTGTGTGTGTAAGTGCATGTGTGTGTGCGTGTGTGTGTTATATATGCATTGCGTGGCTTCAACGACCGCGTCACAACATGTTGTCTTTGAAGAGTGCGCTTATAAACAACATCGGGAAAAGCCCGCAGCCAGGGATGCCCATAGAAAAGAATGCTTATAAAGCCGAAC
>BFEA01000405.1:567515-578256 GCA_003427395.1 Chara braunii
AGAGGTGTGTGTGTGTGCGACCGCGCGCACGATTGATGGGGGGAGGGAGGGGCGACCCCTCCCCCACGAATCAATCAATCAATCAGTCAATCAATCTATCAACCAATCAAAAAAAAAAAAAAGCAAAATTGAATAAATAAATAAATAAATCAATCAATCAATCAATCAATCAATCGCGGGAGGGGCGACCTCTCCCCACCAGTCAATCAATCAATCAATCAATCAATCAAACAATCAATAAATCAATCAATCAAAGAGGGGGGGGGCGACCCCGTCCCAACCAATCAATCAATCAATCAATCAATCAATCAATCAATCAATCAATCAATCAATCAATCAATCAATTAATCAATCAATCAATCAATCAACAGGAAAAAAAAAGAAAAAAACGTTTTTTTTTTGTTTTTTCTTCGATTTCACCCTTACCCCCCCAAACCAAAAATTTGATTTTTTTCTTTTTTTTTTGCCTGATGGGGTGGGGCTGGGGTTGCGCCGCCACGTGGCGCTTCCCGATGTCTCAACCTGCCTCCCCAGCGGCTGCCACACGTCCGCGAGGACGCGCGTCCGCGCGGACGCGTCCGCTGGGTCGTGGACTCGGCCGCGTTCGCGGACTTAGCCGCGCCTGTCCGCCGCCGGGGGGGATTCATAGCCTAGGGGATAATCATAGCCTGATCCTACACTCTAACTAATTAAGTAAGTTTAATTCTATCTTCAAGCGGTGCCCAAACAAAAGTAGGTATTGGCAGAGTTTCCCCTATACAGGGTGGACCGCAACAATTGTCACCTGCCAAAATATAATTTAACTCCTTTAAACTAGAAAAAATTCGGCAGCGCTTCCTGTAGGAAAAGTGCATTTTCAGAATTCATATCAGCCCGAATATGAAAGCAGTAATAGTCTTTGACTTCCCAAAGTCCAATTTTGTCTAACTCCCAGAATTAGCAAAAATTTGGGCAGCACTCCCTTTGGAAAAGGAGACTTCCCATATTTTTACTAAGCCATATATAAACTTTAGACAAGTTGAACTTTGACAAGGCAAAATTTAACTAACTCCTTGGATTTGCAGAAATTTCAGTAGCGCTTCCCGTAGAGAAAGTGGCTTACCAAAATTTATACAAAGCCAAGTATAACAAAAGATCCCAGAAAATGCGAGAATTGATCTAAGTAAAAAAACTTAGCTCAGAGAATGCAAGAATCGACCTAACTCCTATCGCTCTAGCACGGGGCGAGCTTCTAAAGCAACTACTTGCAAGTTAAACCCAAACCAAGTAGTGATCTTATTCAGCCACATGCAATGCCAAACCACAAAGGTGAGTTCTCTCACCAGCCCCAAGTCAAACTTAACAACCAATAGTTCGTGGTCTTTCAATGACTTAACCCTTTATACCCAACTTACATAGGGCATAAAGTCAGGTCATTCAATCTTATGAAACATGCCTGACCCAACCACCAAATATACACGAACAGGTTCCACAACTACTTCTCTCTTCCTTTGGGCATATGACTAAGTCATTCATCTTAGAAACAAAGCTTCGTCGCCCTAAACTGTTTAATATCCAAGTTGTATATATCTCTCTGACTTAATGTTCAAAAGCTGGGCGTGGGAGTGAGTCATTAATTTTAGAAACAAAGCTTAGTCTGCCCAAAGTTACCTTCAACCATATTCTTAGTTATACTGTCTTCAAGTTGTGATAAGCTATAGTCAGGCCATCCAATCTTATGGAACCCGTGCCTGACTAGCCTGTTCATAGGTAAAATAGTAATGGAGTATAACCAAATTATAACCTTTTGGGTTCCAGCATATGCGAGGCAGTGGGCCAGACCATTCAATCTTCTGAAACATATCTGGTCCCTTGCCAAGTTTGTTTCTCTCTGAACCATCTGTGTGCGGCATGAGTCCAAAACCATCCAATCTTATGGAACATGTTTTGTCCTCCGCAAAAATTACTCCCTTAGAATAAAACAAGCGAAAAAGTTGGGCCATTCACCTTAGAAACAAAGCCCAAGCCTCTCTTCTCAGCACCAAAGAAAACAGAGCACTCTGAGTTGGACCCAGAGGCTGTTCAGAAACCACCCAGAAATAAACAGTGACCAGACCATTCATCTTAGAAACAAAGTCTGGTCCTCAAACTTGCACAGGCAAAGACCACGAAATAAGTAGCCAGACCATTCATCTTAGAAACAAAGCCTGGCAAAATTAAATAAGCACAACGACCAAGCCATTCATCTTAGAAACAAAGCTTGGCCTTTTCAGAAAATCATAATAAACACAGCGGTCAGGCCATCCAATCTAATGGAACATGCTCGACCCCGTAGGACCCGTTCAATTTCAAGCAGACTGCCTTTCTCCCACCCTTCCCCCAGATGCAACCCTCCTTTTGTTCACAATTTGCAATTGGCAGTCAACAAACTGAAACTGAGATTGCCCACACATTCCTTTACTTAGTCTGAGTTGTTAACTGCCAGTCAAACTAAAGTCAACGTAGGGGTACATGCAGTATACTTAGCCAAACATAACAAGATGTATAAATAGGGGTTATACCAGGGCATAAAAAGGGGAAGCAATGATTACCTTTCAGTTCCCTGCCTCTGGAACTCCCCCTGAGTCCCGGCAGAGCTCCCGCAATCGGTGGGGCAACCTCCCACAGAGGCCTTGGCACGGATTACGGGTTGCAATCCCGCTTGCCGCCTTCCTCTCAGAACCAACAGACTAGACTTGGAGTAAGAAGGGTAGAGGTAGAAGCATTTAGTCTCTCAGATACAAGAGGGGCGCGCTCAGACTCGCAGGAGAGGGCCTTGAAATCTTGACTCGCCTGAGGGCCCCGCAATGGCGGCCAGACTGTAACTGCTCGGCCAACTCTGCAGTCAATCCGCCAACTTTCACCTCCTATCGACCTCCCAAACTGCAGCACTAACCTCCGTTTCCAGGCTCAATCACTTCCCCTGTGGCACCACAGTCTGCAACAGCCAGCGACGACCGCCGCGGTCTGCAGCAGCATCTCACAGTCAACCAGCAGTTGCCAGCAACATGCAGCCTTCAACAGTCGGCCACCGCCCAGGATCGATCAACAGCAGCAGCTGCACATAGTTAAACAGCGGCGGCTGCACGCGGTTCGCAGCGACAGCCTGTAGTTGCTAGTAGCAGCAGTCTGTGGAGCCAGCAATGGACCCAGTACACAACAATCCTGCCTTTCGTCGGCCCCCCCCTTTTTTTGCGAGGCTGCAGCCGCACTTTGGAACGGTGCCCCAGCCCGTACCAAGCCCAGCAACCACCGTAGCAAACCGGGTAGCTTGAAACGAACAGCGGAACGCCGAACAACAACCTAATGAGTCCGGAGCAGCCTGTACCAGCCGCTCACGCTCACACTATTACGCCGGCCCGTGGCGTTTGGGCCTGCAACTCCCAAAACACTTCGCTTCCGCACCGGTCAAGGCGTCAGGAATCCCGATGCACCCATAGTAGTAGCCCAACATGCCCCTACTCCATCAGCTGCTGTAAGAAAAGAATACCAGGGAAGCTCTGGTCTTACAGCCCACCGGATAGACCTCCCTTCCTCCGCTCCTGTCTCATGGTAGCCAATGCAGTGCCGCCCATCACCAGCAGCAAGGCTTTGGCAGGAAGAGTCGAGGTAGCCGCAAGCACAGCAACCCGTACGGTAAGGCGCAGCCAGGCTCTGAGCACTCCGTCACCAAATCCCCTCCCTGCGGCCTCTGCAGCAGTGACACGCCGACAACTCCCACTGTAGTAGCAAAAGCTGCGCTGTAGCACAGGAAAGTTCAATCCTTCTCTCTCTCCTTCAATAGACTTACGGCACTTATCTGTTCCCCACCCTGCAACTGGCGAACTTGCACTCATACGTCCGACCCTCCCAAGCACCTCTCCCCTGCCTGCCTCCTGGCTGTCCCTCGCTTCTTGGTAGGGCAGTGGGCACGAGCGGCAGCAACCCCGTCGGGCAGTAAGCCTTCAGCCCCCGCCGCTCCGCTCCGAGGACTGAGCACTCCCCCGCTTCATCACCAAGCCTTCAGCATCACGGTAGGCCTCTCATCCCCACAGCAGTATTCCCGCAGCCCCCCTTCGTTTCAACAGGCCAGACCAAGTAAGCCAACTACCACTCTTGACAAGTAGAACAAGGTCAACTGACTCTTCCGTTAGAGCCGGGAAGCATGCCTCGCCTTCCTCCTTTGACCATACAAGCACGGTCCTACCAGAAGTACGACCTTTCCCTCCCCACCACTGTGGCCGGAAAGGGGGAGCACAATTGAATGAATCTACCGCTAACCGCGGGTAGGTGCGGGCTGAAATCCTGCCTCCGCCCGCCCCACTTCTCATGGTACGCTGCGCAGCCCAACCCCTCTCTCGCCCGAAACTTATCAATACTTTGTCCCTACTGACGATAGAATCGAGATCGCTCTACCGCACAACCCAAGGCTAACCCTTCGCACCGTCTCTCTCTGTCCCAATATCGGGCGGGTCCTCCCTTCCCTCGTTCGTCGTCCTCACCCCTCCGCCATAAATCCTCGCAAGCCCCTCCTCGCTAACCACCCGATCCAGTAACCCGTTGCCAAAACTAACCCTGTAATCTCGCTCGCCCGGGGCTAAGACCCCGAAATCGCCCTTTTTCTCACCCGATTCAGCCAAGAAACGGGAGGGCTACGACTCCTCTGCTCCGCCCCGCCCCCACTGTCTCCGAATGCACCCGGCGCCAGCTATCGCCCGGGTTAGTCCTCCCGGTGTCGGGCCTGCTCGCTGCTGCGTACCGTAGTCCCACCGACTCCTCCGCTCAGGCTCGCCCTCATGCCGCTGTCCCGACTCTTCGCCGGTCAGCCGCCCACCAGCCCATCTGTTACTCCACCCCACTCCGCCATCTCCGCCTGCTTCTTCCGTGCGCACCCCCGCGCCAAAGCCAGTCCCGGTTCGTTCCCTTCTCCACCGCCTCCCCTGTTGACGTCACCTCGGCCCCGTGATGCGGCGCAGTCCGATGAAATATCCAAATGCCAGCAGCAGAAAACATCTGGCCGCCGGACCTCTCACGACTTATGCGCGTCACCCTGGGCGCGGGCCGCGCCAACTTCTCTGTATTGCTCCGATTTCAGCGGGTGTCCCAAAGGACCTAACCGGGATAGTGCCCCGTGGCGGGCCCGTGGCCGCTCGACCTGTTGGGCGGACACCATCATCCTGGCCTGTACGGACCCGGCGCCCTCTGCGTCCGGGTTCATTCCAGACTTTTGTGCACCATCCTCGTATAGGGGCCATGCAAACCTCTCGATACCGTTCTGGTCTTTACGAATGCCCCGAGGGAGTCTCCCCCGCGGCAGGTACCTCACGGCGTTCCCGAAGGCCGCCCGGCCCCCTTCTTCATCCAAGTTCAGCGGCTAGGCTGGCCGTACTAGCCTCCACTGCACCGCTCCACATTCAGCAATCGTCCCGAAGGACTCAGCCCGGGGCGTAGCCCCGTGGCACTACGAACCTCATGGCCCACGCGACGCCCGATCAGGCCCCGGATCCCCAAATACCCAGTCTTCCCCGTCAAGTTCCATCATCTGGACTCGAACACCCGTCTGCTCCGCGACAGTTCATGGGTGTAGCAACTGAGCCAGAGCCTCAAGTCCCGTACCACACCCGTCATGCCGCGTCCCAGGCAAAAAGGGGGCGGGGTTAAGGTAGCTCCTGCGCAGCCACGAACACAGTCTGCAACAGCACTTCGGGTAACCCCGCGAATACAACACACCTCACACGACCCTACGTCAACCCCGTTATCGCGTCCCGAAGCGGAACGCGAGTAAGGAGATGAAAACTAAAACAAAAATAACAAGAAATGTATATAAGGGGGCGGCCCCGTGGACCCCACCGCTGCACCCGCTAACAAAACCAAAAGGGATAGCCCTTTCGAGCCCTCAACCCCTCAGGTTGCACTCCATGCTGCTCCGCTGCTGCTGCAGCGACACTCACTGGCCTTGCTCCCCATACCTCCATAGCAATAATCCAATTCCATAACCCATAGGGCTAAGCCCAAACCTAAGACATGTAGGCGCGGAATTCAATATGAAGGGATACTGCGTGGTGCCTATGCCTAAGGAAAGCAGCCTGGGCCCCTTTTTCCTACCTACAACCAGCGTGCCATCGCTAGGCACCCGCGCCAGCTTACCCAGACCACGCCGCGGCTGCCCCGTGCACCACCCTGTGCGCCAGCCCTACCGTCGGTCACGTGCGCCAACCAGAAAGCAACTTTTATCCCTTAATCGACTTTGTAACCTGGTCCGGGTCGGTCGGCTAACCCGGCCGCCCAATCAATCGGAGAGATCACATGCGCGCCTTAAAGCTGCGCGCCCACATACTTCCTAACTTAACCGAGGCGGACCTCGGACGCGGCCGTGCCTCGCACGGCTTGTTTTGACCAACCCATTTTCCCAGTCACCTGCAAAAACCAGGGCGGATACCCTTGTAAGGGTATTCACACCGACACCGTGCTCCCCACCTGCAAAAACCAGATAAGTCTCCTTATTGCCGTTAAGAACCCGGGCACCTGACTGGACTGACCTGTGGGTCAAATACATTGGCTTGAGGTCTGAGAAAGGGCCTCGCTCCATCACACAACACTGTACATGCATTTGGACTCTTGAGGGACCAGATGCATTCGTACGATCCAACTTTGAGAATGTATTCGGGCAAGAAAGTATCCAAATGCATGTACAGTGTTGTGTAGTGGAGCGAGGCCCAAAGGGAAGCAGAGAAGGCAGTGGAGATTGCACATGATAATGGCAGAAGCCGCAGAACCACCACCTTCTTGCCCTCTCTGCTCAGTGGTATGGCATTCTCCTTCCCTGCACAAGCTTGAGAATCGGCCTCGCTCCACTACTGTAGTACTATCCACTATACAAACATGGACAGTGGGACATCCATCCACTTACTGTCCACTATCCATGTGTGAAATGGGTTGGACAGTTGTCAGAAATAGCATCTGTCCAATTTTGTATACCTCGCACTGCACCCTGCACAAATCGTTTTCTGGACTGTCCTTGTAGGAACCTAGAGGCTCGCCACACAGGCTGTCGAAAACGAAAACCAGGTTTTCGACAATTTTGCATCACCACACAGACTTTCGAAGAATTGCGGCTGAAAAAACTTATGACAGGTGTCAGGATGGTACTTTCCACAGCCGGCCTCCAGCAATAGTTTCCTCCAGCCTGCAGGTGACGGAAATTCGACAGTGGCCCGCCGCCGACCTTTCGAACATTGCGTTCAAATTTGCGTTGTGAGGTTCGAATTCACGTTGTCAGGGACTGTTCCGTGACACCCGTCCGCCTGGCCATGTCCAAAAACCTTGCACGTCGACAGGCTATGTGGCGAAGAGGGGGAAAACTGTAGACCGCCCAACTGTCGAAGATTTTGTGACACCTGTTGAAAATTGTCGACATTCTACAGCCTGTCTGGCGAGCCTCCTACTGACCCTCCACCTTTTGGACAGCGAGCCTGGAGTCTGGGCGGCCAAATTGCCATCGAGGCCGTGTCTCGTAGTGCTGCGGCGGTGTCTCGTAGTGATGAACTCGCGAATTGTGGAGTTGTATAGTGTACAGTTAGGGCCTCGTCACACCAATGTCGAAAACTGCATTTTTGACATTTTCTCCTCTCCACACAGCATGTCGAAATCCGAGATATCACGGCGTTCGCTATATCACTCTCCTTGTCAGTGTTCTGTAAATGGGCAACACCCTGATGAGAGAGGTGTCCCCTGTAGAAGGAGAATGAAATCATTCTCATGAAATCATTCTCCTTCCACTTCATTTGTTATGGGTTGAAGTCAGGATCCCTTGAGATAATGCAGCTGTCCAAGGTCGACGTGCATCCCCTCTGATGGCTGGAGGGAGACAATAAGCTTTGTTCGCGGGCATGGGTCCCCTGCATAAGCCTTAGTACTCTAGGAGTAGTGGTAGGCAGGTAGTGAGGGTGAATTCAAAGAATTTGGAAGATGATGAAAGATTTGAGAGAAGAATATAGCGTACTAGGTTTTATTAAAAAAAGAAAAAGTGCTGTGGCAAAGGAAAAAAGGCAGAGACGGAAATAATGCCACTTGTCGCTTGGGAACCGAGCAGGTTTGGCAAGAAGTGAGCTTGTGAACACATTTGCATTTGGGATTAAATTTCCCTTTCTTCTCCCATCATTGTCATTTCTGGAAACGTTTTGTGCTACTGGCGTACTAATTGATTTCATGCCCCTCGCCGCCAGTGCAAGTTTGTTGCATGTCCCTGCTTCTCAACCTCTCTCCACGCCCCAGCCCTCCAGAGCGTCGCAAATTTCGGCCAGTGGGTCAATGGCATGGGAATAAGATGGAATGCTCAAAGAAAATAGTTATTTCGAAAAACTTGCAGGGGCAGTGGTGAAAGTAAGGCACACTATACTGTCTTAAGTGCAAAGATTGCCTTTAAAAAAAAAAAAAGGGTGAGCATCAACCATAATTGTATCCCCTGTTTGGGATTGAAACTCATAATCCGATCAACATCAGCTCATTATCAGCTCATCATCAGCTCATCACCAGGTAAATACATGAGTGTGTGTGAAACTTTCAGTCACGTTGGTCATCTAAGTTGATTACCCCCCCATTGCGTTTCCCAGCTAGAAAGTAAAAAACGTAGCGGCGTGCGTGCTTCTGCTACTCTCACTGTCTCTCCGGGCGTGCGTGCTTCTGCTACTCTCACTGTCTCTCCGGAAGTGCCATGACTCTTCCGGGGTGTCGTTTTGCGGGCCATCCATCCACTGGCAGCAGTGGCAGGCAAAACGGCCCGTTTTGCCTGCATGGACATSCAGAGAAAGGGCGCCGCAGTACTTCCCGAGAGTCACAGCCCCTTGCAATGCCTTGCATGCCATGACTTTGATTTTCTAGCTGAGGAACCACAGCCAGGCATTGGGGCGTAGCCATGAGATAAGCAGACCTGGAATATGGCAGGGCAAAAAGACATGGAAATCTGCCGATTGCCCTGGAGCCCTGAGGCTGAGTGTATGACGATGATGCAAATGACCTCGTCAAAATGTCCGTTGGGTGGCACCAATGACTCAATGACCACGTTTCATGGCCTGTGCCTGAACAGAAACGTTTTGGGACGTACTCTCCCCGACGCCCTCTCCAAACCCTCTCTCTCTCTCTCTCTCTCTCTCTCTCTCTCTCTCTCTCTCTCTCTCTCTCTGTTTCTCTCGCTGTGCAGCCCCCTCCTTGCCTGCTTCGACGAGTCGCGTTGGTTCTTTAGAGATGATTCCATGTATAAATCGCAAGCAACGCTGGTGGATAAACAATCAGCCTTGCAAGTTGCAAGGCCGGCCGTTGCGGTGCACCAGTGCTGCAGTAGTCTATTATCATATTATGTCTATACAGTCTGTCGTTCGGGGTCGATTGCCGATTTACCAACGTTCCATTCATACGGGGGTCTCCCGGTCTCCGAAGTGGTGCTCCTGGCCAACAGAGCCATAGCTTCTGGCTTTCCGGTCTGCCAAAGGAGCTGTCACCGCTGTGAGGTAAAGGCTCGCTCGTTCATTTATCGGGCTGCTGTTTGACGTCTGGTTGCTCGTCTTTTTCTTCGTACGCTTTGCACCCTTTCGACATAGCATGCGCACAGCCGTCCTGTCTTGTACACTACCGTCTTCCCCCGAACACAACGCACCCTTTCGATGGCTGTACCGGACCGGAGAGATCGCTTCCATGCTTTCGTTATCAGGGTGCGTTATGTTCGGGGAAAGACGGTCGGATGTCTCTCGCACTCAACGTTTGCATTTCCCATTCCGACCTTGATGTCTGCATGACGTTGTGTGTATCCCCCTCCGTGTTGCAAAATGGATTCCGTATTGCCGAACGGAGGGGGAAATGAGGGTATTGCCGCCAGCAGACACGGGTTAAGGCATTCGCTCCGAATCGCCAGCATAAGAGTAGAGGCCGTAGAGGGGGGACGCTTCTGCTTCCATCATTGAGAGACTTTCACACACTGTTGTACTCTTACTACTGACTTAAGGGAAGGCATGTGTACTATTTGTTTTGCCACCCTCCGAGTCTATTTGGGCTATTCATAACTGATTGTAGAGAACGGGCGAGGGTTGTTCTGCACGACTGATGTTTGGGTCATCTGGGATTCTGGGTGTAGGTGGAGGGTCCTGTACTCCTGGTTGGAAGTGTTGCTTTGCTTTTGCGAGGGTTGATTTATGCCAGATCGACTGCGAAAAGGAATCGTGTTTGCTGCTTAGTATCTTGGCATGCGTGCTTGGTGTACTGGGTGTATGCGATTGGACGGCGGATAAACTATTCCTTGCTTTTCAGATTGGTTAGGACTCAGGAGGAAGTACATTTGAAATTGGTTGCACATGAAGAAGCCTAGAGCATAAATGGTGTACTTGTCTATTCGCTGCGAGTGTTCGTATACAATACGGAATTATTAGTTCTGGGTAGGAATCGTAGGATGTATATATATTTTTCCACAGTATGGTTATGGGTCCTCTATCATCACGTGTATACATTTTTCTTCTTCTTTTTCTTGGGTTGAGAGAGAGAGCGGGAGAGAGAGGGAGAGAGAGGGAGAGAGAGTACAGCACAAAACAGCGTGCGCCGTGCGGGGCTGCCAGACATGGTATATTCAGTTCCCTCGCTGTCTGTCTCTCTGCATGTCTCTGTCTGTGTCTCTCGGTGACTCTCTCTCTCTCTCTCTCTCTCTCTCTCTCTCTCTCTCTCTCTCTCTCTCTCTCTCTCTCTCTCTCTCTCTCTCTCT
>BFEA01000405.1:600312-611651 GCA_003427395.1 Chara braunii
TTCGTAGCACTGAAAACCAATGTCTGTGGAGAGCACACTCTCTCCTCTTAACACAAGAGTCCAGTTCCCTTACACTCACACTTGGCGCTCAGCGCCCAGCCTACTCCTACACAGCTACTACAGGCTTCAAAAAGACAATGCAACTGTTGACATCAGCAGCAGCCCGAAGTACTTGAAGATGCCGCCCATGCAGACCATCGCCAATACAAGGTACGTGCCCTCACATCATCATCATCATCATCATCCTTCACCTATCCCCTGACTTCACCCACACCTGTCCTCTCTGTCACCCGAAGACCACCCCTGCGCTTCACTGTAGTCCAAGCCCACCAGCTATGGTGGCTGGGCTATGGGGCTGCCCTCAGCAGTGCCCTCCTCCTCTGCACGACCGCACGTGCTGCACCTCGCCTCTCCGCGCTATCAGCAGCCTACGAGCATAAGCTCCAGCAGCGCTGCCGCCCAGCATGCGAGTGCCTGAATGAGGCAGCCAGGGCCGAGCTCTTTCCTTTGTGGAAAGAGTTGGCCTGCTCACGCAGCCTGGTTGCCTTTGCCTGGCCCAGAAGCTTCCGGAAGGCCCCAGGAGGCTGCCTGGATGCAGCAGCTACTGGGCTGCTGGGCCTCGTTCGGTTGGGCGCCCAACTGTCTCTGTATGAGGCTGCGAATCACGGCCAGGGCCTGCATTCTTTGGAAAGGCCCCGTAGGCCGTGGAAATGTCCTTGTTGCTCGGCCTGTGTTTCTTTCAACCAACTGGCGCGTCGCAACTGCCTGAACCCCAAATATGAAATTGACAGTCGAAGGCCTTTTGCAAAAAGCCAGGCCCGCCTTCACTTAGGGCGGGCACCTCCGCCTTCACTTAGGGCGGGTAAGGCTGCAGACAGGGCCCCATAGGCCTACCCAGGACCCTGATCCTCGCAAATGAGATTTTTTCTTTTTCTATTTATTTAATTTTTTTTTATAGTCTTCGAAATCCACCCCCCCCTTTTTGAAGTTTTTATGTTTTTTTTTTTGCGAGGAGGTAGGGGTTGTTGTGTGGCCAAACATTGTCCGAGTCTCCTTTTTTGCCATTTTGTGATAACCCGTCCAAACACAAACCGAAACACACAGCTGATTTCTCAGTTTTGCTCATAGACTGAATGCCCTACTGAGTTCCCCGCCTGCTAAGTCTGTGTGTGTGTGCTTGCTGGACTGCATGTCTATCTGAGTGCTGGTCGACATGCGTGTGTGTGACTGTGCCTGTCTGAGTGCTGGTTGGTATGAGTGTGTGTGTGGCCCGCCAGGGCACTTGTTAGTTCGTTGGGCCCTCAGGGCCGGTACTTACCTGTGGCCGTGGCTTCGAAGGGTTGCAGCGGGGAAAAAGCACTCAAGTTGCGGGTAGGCCGATACCGCACCCGGCAGGGGGGTAAATATGCAGGTACCGGAGGCCGAGCAGAAGAAGACAAAAGTGCCATTTTCAGAGGCCGGTAGTGTAGGCTAGGTCTAGCGGGTACCAGTCTGAGTGTAGGGCCTGTAGGGGCAATATCAGAGTCGGTAATGATGTTCCCTCCAAAGGAGGAGGAGGTACCGGTTGCTTGGGAAGGCCAGCGGCCTGGAAGTCACCACCCAAGAGGCAAAGCAGGCCGCTATATCTTCCGGCCGGGCAGAAGACCCGGCCTCTTTTTCGGTGTGCAAGTTTGGCGACACACTTGTGGAGCACTGGATGGAGCAGCGCTAAGCTGGAGCAGCGCTGCTGGGGAGGAAGAAGAAGGACTTGAGGGAGGAAGAAGGAGGAAGGAGGAAGGAGGAAGGAAGGGGGAGGAGCGCCAGGGGTACTTACATGGCTATGGTGGCAGCCATCTTCATCACCTTGGTGGGCGCTGCAGCAAGGAGTCCACAGCCGGGGAGAGCCACACCGAGACGCTTCAAGGTAGGGTTGGGCATGGCGGCCTGAGCCAGAGCAGCCATAGCTGCTTTGGGTTGTCCTTTGCGCATCTGGGCAAGGTCTAGAAGTCCGCCATAGCCTCGGCCTATGAGAGTGAAGAGTGAAGGGAGGCGGCCATGGCTATGGTGGACCTTGAGTGATACCTGCAGTAGAAGAGGGACTCAGACATTGATTCTGGACCAGTCATTCAACATTGTATTATTATTTCTTGTATGAATAAGAGAAGGGGGAGATAAGGAGGAGGAGATCGTGGGGCGAAGAAGAAGAGCCTTGTCGTTGTCTTTGCTGGTGTACATCTTCTTCTTCTTCTTTCTTACGTCTTCTTCTTCTTCTAATCCTCTCTCTCCTCTCAAGTTCATTCATTTCTTTCTGCAATTGAATGGCATTGTACTTTCCAGTGGATGTGTATCTCGAAATTGACCAGGGTCATAACATTGGTATGGGAGCGGATTCTACTTGCTGGTGAGAGTTGACTTTGCTGCCCTAACCCTAACCTAAGTGGTTGAGGGCAACACTTAGGGTTAGGGTTGGTTGGTTGAGGGAAGTAGGGCAGCGTGGCTAAAGGAAGCTGCCCCCACCTGGTTAGATCATGTGGGGTCAACATAGAACCTAACCAGGTTGCTTGAGAGTGAGATTAGGGTGGCGAGACATCTCGAGGAGACGTCATGCGGCGATTTGAGAGAGGCGACAGTGAGAGGCACTCGCACCTGGAATCTGATTCAAGGGAGACACTTGGCAACTTAAGGGCTGCCCTCAAGTAGGCGAGCTTGAGGGTCAGCGGCCACTCTGCATCAACGGACTGCAAGTTGCTACTTAGTTCTTCAGCATCGACGGGGGATCCGGCGTTGCACTTGGGTGTTGGAGTCAGACCCTCCTAGGAGATAGGACACAAGTGTAGGGGTAGCGTTAGAGGGGTCAGGAGGACCACATGAGAAGAAGGGTGAGTTCTCTTCATCTCGAAGCTCAAGGCCACTCAGGTAAGTGTCGTACACCTACGGGATGCTCATGTATGTGTGTATGGTATTGATTGACCTACTGGGGTAATCTGGTTTTTTTTCCTACTCCTCTACGGTCTTGATTGTGTGACTGAATGCATGTGATCTACCTACTCACCTGATGGATGGAAAATGAAGTATCTTGACATACATGCCGAGTCTTTTTACAGTGCTTTGCCTTTTCATCACTGAACGGTTGTAGTCTGTAGGTTCTGCCAGAAGTTGAAATTTCGTTTTTAAGTGCAGTAGAGAGTGAACTAAGTTCAGGTGGAACTCCTCTTGGTTGGGACCTGGTTGAGACCCACGTGGGACCCTTGGGACCAAGCGGGACACTTGGGACCCAGCGGGACCGGGCCCAAACAAGGAGAGTCTCTGGACCCAAATCGGTTAGGCATTGACCACTTGTCTTCTTGGCTGGGATACGAGTTCATTCTTCTTGGATTAGGACACCCACTGCCGAGGGCATCTTGGCTGAGACGTTTCGCATGTATTCTGATTGCACCGTCCGTGGCTTGACTCGCACCCTGCACATCACTCAATTCTCCATTGTTGCATTTAGTTACTCGTTGTCTGATTTGCTGTACGGACACGGAGCTGGTCAGACTGGACTCGAGAGGACCTCGTATGCAGTCTGATCAGACTGGCTTGCTGAATCAGACCTCTCATTGAGATTGTTTGTTTCTTATCTTGCTCTCTACTTCCAAATGAAATGCCGCTCCGACTAGGAGTTCTACCTTCTCTTCTCTAAGCTTTCCAGTCTGTTTTTCTGAGTTCATTTCCAATGCCCGTGGAGACTCGCAACTTGAAAGAAGAGAGAGAGAGGAGGGAGAGAGAACAGGGAGAGAGGGAAAGTGATCGTCTGAGGTGGGCAAGGACTGGGAAAAGGAGTGTTCGTCCAAACGAAAGGGGGAGTGAACCTCTTGAGAGTCTGATTGATTCTTTTGATAATTGGGGACTCTCTGACCCACCTGTTCATACTGACAGTCCAAAAATGGCCCAGCTAACTTCATTGCAATGGCGGGTCTTGTTAGATGCAGCCAGTGATGCTGAGAAACCTTACCTGCAAGCACTCTCAGATAGTGTAATCAAAAGGGAACAGGAGACAGAAAAGGAGAGGAAGAAGACCTTGCTGAAAAGGCAAGTGGCCCTCCTAGAGACTGTTCCCTTACTGACTGAAGAACAGTGCGGGGAACAGTTGCAGTCCATACTCACAGTCTTTGTTCAAGTCAGGAATCTTGAGGAGCATACCACTCAGATCGCTGAAGTCTTTGCAAAGCTGCAGACATTTCAAGATGATCTGACTGAGATGACCCGCAAGTACCATGAATTGACAAAGGAGGTGGCTGACCTGCGACAAACCCAAGTGGTCAACCCTCTTCCTTTACCCCCTGGATCTGAAGTTACGATCGAAACTACCTCTGCCCCTCTTACTGTATCTTCTTCTACCTCTTCTTCGAGTGTGATGGCAACCCCCTCGGGACCTGCAACAGGTGCAGATTCCGCTGTTGCTGTAACAAGCAATGAGGCTGGAACTTCTGCAGTTGCTGCAGCCCCAAGAGTGGAACCAGTTGTTGCTGGTCCCAGCTACGCCGGTCCCTATGTGGACTGAAAGGCGGTAGAAATGTCGTCTAAGTACGACAACAATGAAAACATCGATTCTTGGATCGGCTCCATGAGAGCCTACTTTGAAATTCTAGGAACTCAACCTAAGAACCAGGCGGTGATCATGGGAATGAATGTCGAGTCAGTCGTACGGGGCTTCCTAGAAGTCCAAGCGACGCGGGCTGGGTTCCAAAAGACTGCACTAGCCAAATGGCTTAGGACCACCCCGGTTGCCTCCCTCGAGGATCTCCTCATCTCCCAATACCAAGATCCATATGTTGCAACAAGGGCAAGAAATTAGCTTGACAAAGTCAAGCGCAGCAAGTGGGCAGGCTCCATGAAAAGCCTACAGACCTATCTAAGCAAGTTGTTTGCTACACCTAGTTTGGAATTGACGGCTCAGTCTTGCTTAGATGTGGTTACGGGCGCGGTTCCAACTAACTTCACTAATCGCCTGGGCAGGGACTACATTGCATACAGTGATTGGCTTGTCCTAATGAAGGACATCGTCAGTTTGGAGGCTATAGACCTCATTAGCACGGCAGGCAGCAAAAAACCCATGGGCGGCAGACAGTTCAAGGGCAACAGCCGTTTTGTTGTGCATGACCTGCTGAAGGCCGAAGAAGAAGCCGATGCGGATGACCCCACTCTTGGTGACGACCAGGAACAGGACTCCAATACAGCTTGTTCTTCAGCCCATGAGTCCGATGCAAATAGAGACTGCCAGCACTAAAGGACCGGATCGGAGTGCCGGGAAAAATTATGTCCAACTTCCCAAAGGAGTCAAGATCTCACCTAAACCGAAGGATGCGAACACCAAACCTTGGGTTGACCTCCGGATCGCTGAGAATGACTGGCGGGGCAGACTCAAGAAAGGGGTTTGCCTGCATTGCCAAAAACCCAATCATAAGGTCCAGGACTATTATAGGCTGCAAGAACACCAGAATCGGGCGTAGAGTCAGTTTCAGCAAAGTCTACAGCAGGGGAGTCAGGTTCTGATGAAAATCAGCAGCCCTCCCTTGAAGCCCAACCATCCGCTGAAGATAAGGCTGAGGTAAGTAATGTCTTGTATATTGAGCCTTGGGAGGAGTCTGAGATGGTCGACTTCCACTACCACTTAAAGCATTGGGCTGAGATGAAACAGCAACGTGCCCAAGGGATAGTGAAGTTGATCTTCTTTAAACTTCTCATAAACCACCGCTATCTCCGTGTGTTGGTTGATTGTGGTGCTACAGCTAACTTCATGTCACCACATGGGATACGCAAGGTGGGCTTGGGGATGAAGCAAGTCGCCCTGCGGAACCCTTGCCGGACCCAAGTTGGCAACAAGGAAGTTGTCTCTTCTACGCGTGCAGTCAAAGGTGTGCGCACTACCTTTGATAGAGGTAAGACTGTCACCCACGCATTGAACTTCTTTATCCTTGACAAGTGCCCCTTCGACGTTGTCCTTGGCTTGGGCTGGCTGCAATCCCAATGCGAATGGACCAAGTGGAAGGAATCACTCTTCATGGTCAAAGATGCTCAGGGGAACGAGCTTCCTGTCCTTTTGGATGAGAAGCGTGAATCCCCCGTGACTTTTCTGAATGTTATGCAATTGTGCAAGAAATGGCGCTAGCACAAGGAGGAAGAACAGTTGTATGTTGGGTTCGTTCGTCCTACCCATGTGCCATCTACTTTTGCAGCTAATACCACTATTACTTTGATTGATGATCCTACTTCTGGTACTTTTACTACTAGCACCTCTACCTCTCTACCCTCTAATAGTCCAAATGATTCTACTTCAGATTCGGTCGTCATTATACGCGACTTGCGACCGGACCTTGGTGATCCCTTTGCGAATTCCTCACCCCCACCTGTCCCATCAGACATCCAAACCCTCCTCGATCGATTTCCAGAAGTCTTGGTCGAGCCACGTGGAGTCCCCACGCGACCGGTCCGACACACCATCGAGTTGGTCGAGGGTGCTGTTCCTCCAAAGGACTGCGTGTACCGTATGGGACCCGGCGAGTTGGAGGAACTCCGGCAACAGATCGATGAGATGATTGACAAAGGGTGGATCAAACCAAGTAAATCTGAATTTGGTGCCCCTGTGTTGTTTGTGCCAAAGAAAGGAGGCAAACTCCGCATGTGTATTGACTATTGCGGTCTAAACCGCATCACAAGAAAGATTGTTTATCCATTGCCTCATATAGATGACTTGCTTGATGGAAGTTGATGTTGCAGGCGGGTGCAAGGTCTTCTCCAAGATCAATCTCAAGTCTGGCTACCACCAGATTGAAGTCGATCCTGCGGACCAGCACAAGACTGCGTTCAAAACACGCGACGGGCTTTATGAGTTCACTGTAATGCCCTTCGGTCTTACGAACGCACCAGCCACTTTCCAAAGCCTCATGGACAAGGAACTCCACGAACAGATTAACCGGTTTGTGGTAATGTACCTGGACGATATTCTGATCTTCAACAAGTTCATGGATGAACACCTCAAGCATCTTGAGGAGGTGCTCGCTATCCACAAGAAAACGTTGTCGAGCGCATCGGTCCGGCGCTGCACAAGGCAGCGCAGGACCATCCTGGCCGCGTCACGCAGCAGTTGGTTTAAATTCTTCGTCACGAATATACATGGAGCTTCTGCAAGCCGCTCCGGTCGAGTGCGCAAGCCATACTTCCCGCGAGCCCCTACGATAGGGCCTACGCGAGGCACGACTTACCTCCACCTTACGGGAGTTGTCACCTCCCTTCGGTGGGCGTATCCCCGCCAAGCTACCAGTCCACAGTACGAAGGTTGATCAGCTGCAATCACAGAGGTGCACCAGCTGAGGGCGTTTCTCGTTCGCTGTAGCATAGGGGGTACGCGTGGTAATATGCCTCTATCGAACCCGCATGCAAACCGACGCACTGGGGAGGCTGAGATTCCAAGCGCGACTCGACGTTGGTCGACTAGGACGCATCCCATACGCCACGCGTACACCACTCTACGAACACAAAAATAAAACACACACCCAACACACGCACGAAACGACACAACGCGACAACGCTCTTAGTCCCTCGGTAGCCATCCCATAACTTTTCAACGCGGAAATCAGATAGGCATTGCGCGCGAGGTTTAGTATAAGACCGCGTGAACGCAGGGCCTATTCATATCGACTCGCAATGCCCGCGTAAGCAAGTAGTCGCAACGATGGCGTACTATGTAGTGTTCATGATCAAGCGGTCTCTCGTGGATCAGAGTACCGCTTATGACACTCAAGTGTCAAACTCGAAGTATCGTGATGGTCGGATCCCTCACGATATAGCACGGCTGAAGGAATAGCCGTGCGGCCGCCGGGAGACCTCAGACCTTTGGGTTGAGTGTCTCGCCAGGCAAGGCAAATAGGCTCTGTGCGGGGGAAGATTCCTTCCATGCAGAGTCTAGGGCTTGGGATGTCCTCGACAAGGACCTCGAATCCCGGCCCAGGACCAACGTCCGACTAAGAAACCCTCAAGAAGCAAATAGACAAGAGGAAAGGTCATCCCTACTTTCTCAATCTCAACCCCTAAGTAGGCCTTTTGTGCGTGACCCCTCAGGTCACGCGAACATCCAACATAGGTACACACATATATATATAAATGGTTATTAATATAGGACGATCACTTCTCACAGTCACAGTGGGACTCCTCTCAGCCATGTATATACGTATGGGAGCGCAGGCAGTCAAATCCAAAGTCCGAATCACCAAACATACCTGCAATCACATCAAAGATTCAACCAAAAGTCCACGCACTACACGGGGTCAACTTCAACCATTCTCTGCACTCACGCCCCTTGCGTTAGCCATACACACCTCAACCTTAGCGCACCCTCCGAGCAATAAAATACGCAGTACCTTTGTTAAATGGTCATTCAATAAAGCCCGGGTAAAAACACAATGAAACAATTCAAACCACAGGGCTAAAGCCTTTAGGTTGAGTGACAAGAGTGGATTGGAGTTGAATCGTAAACCGACGAATCGGCAACCGACCTGTTATCAGTGATAACAGCAGATGATCCTCGTAAGATTGAGCTGAAACTAGTCCAAATCCTGAATCAAGCGGTCAAGAGGACCTGTAACACAAGACAGGTCAATCCCCAAGCTAAATCTGTAAGTCCATGGAGAATAATCCCCATATCATGATCTCATTCGATAATCGTTCTACCTAACTATTCCTTTGTCTACCCCTAAACAAATGCCTAAGCAAAGATAGACTTATGGCAGAATCTCCCCTATTTAAAGTGGATTTCCCGGAATTTGTCACCTGTCAAAATGTAACCTATCTCCTGTAAACCAAGAAAATTTCGGCAGCGCTTCCCGTAGGAAAAGTGTCTTTCCGGAATTTATATTAGCCTGAATATAAAAATAAAAATAACATTTAACTTCCCAAAGCCCAATTTTGTCTAACTCCCTGAATTAGCAAAAATTTGGGCAGCACTCTCTTTAGAAAATGAGACTTTTCAGATTTTTACTCAGCCATATATGAACTTTAGACAAGTTGAACTTAGAAAAGTTAAGAAATTGACTAACTCCTTAGATTTGCGAAAATTTTGACTGCGCTTCCCGTAGAGAAAGTAGCTTACCAAAATTTACACAAAGCCAAGTATAACAAAAGATCCCAGAAAATGCGAGAATTGATCTAAGTAACAACTTAGCTCAGAAAATGCAGGAATTGAAACTAACTTTTATGGCTCTAGTACGTGGCGAGCGACCAAAGCAACTACCTATCAAACTGAAACTCAGACTAAGTAATGGCCCCACTCAGTCACATGGAGGTCAACCCACAACGGTAAGTACTCTCACCATCCCAAGTATACCTGAACAAACAATAGTTCATGATCTTTCAATGATTTAACCCTTTATACCCAACTTACATAAGGCATAAGGTCAGGACACCCAAACTTATGGAATGTGCCTTACTTAGCCAGACATAAAGCCAGGTTAAAGTTTGGAATGCGCCTAACTTAGTCAAAGTATACACAAACACAGGGCACAATAACGTTTCTCTTTTTTGGGCATATGACAAGACCATTCTAGTCGCGCTGAACTGTTTAATAGCCAGATTATATATACCTCTCTGAACTTAATCTTCAAAGTGGGCAAGAGACTGAACAATTCATCTTAGAAACAATGCTCAGCTGACCCAAGTTACCTTCAGTTATACTCTTAGTTATACTCTCTTCAGATTGTGATAAGCTATAGTCAGGCCACCCAAACTTATGGGATTCTGCCTGACTAGCCTGTTCATAAGTAGAATTAATAATAGAATATAGACAAATTGTAACCTTTGGGTTTCAGCATGTGCGAGGGTTTGAGTCAGACCACCTGAACTTACAGAACGGTCTGTCTCTCTGCCTGATTCGTTTCTCTCTGATCCAATCTGTACGTGTCATTGGGCTAGACCANTTTGAGTCAGACCACCTGAACTTACAGAACGGTCTGTCTCTCTGCCTGATTCGTTTCTCTCTGATCCAATCTGTACGTGTCATTGGGCTAGACCACCTAAACTCATAGAATGGTCCGCCCTCTRTCAAGTTCACTTTCTCATAATAAAAGCAGGAAGAGGCTGGSCCACCTAAACTTATAGAATRMCTCAGAYCCCCTCGCTCAGAACCAAAYAAACARAGGAAACCCAAAATAAACAAGGCAACCAAAGCACATGAACTTTCAGAATGCACTTGGCCCCTGAAAAAAGGTCAATCATAGGTAGCCCTCGCAAGTCAGAGCAACCAGACCACCTAAACTTATAGAATAGTCTAGTCCTCAAGGCAATTCCAYAGCACTAGGTCTCCCCAAACTTATGRGGACTTYCCAGCSTCCAGAGCAGTCAAACTACCTAAMCTTATAGAATGGTCTGATGCTCCACACAATCCAAAATAAAGCATAGCACTGGATCTTCCCAAACTTATRGGGACTTCCCAGCCTTAAACGACCCAGTCAAACCTCAAGCAAAACTACCTCTCATCCTGCCCTTTCATAGATGCAATCTCTTTAAATAGTCTGCTTTCATATAGTTTACAGAAGTTGAAACTGAGATTGCCCAAACATTTCTTTACTTAGTCTGATTCATGTCCTGAAAGTCAAACTCAAAGTCAAAGTATGGCTGCACACCATATACTCGGTCAACCATACAATGGGCAATATAGATAGGGGCTATAATCTGGGTTTATAGAGGGAAAGCAATGGTTACCTCTCAGTTCYCTTCCTCCAGAACTCCCCATGAGTTCCGGCAGAGTTCCCGCAATCGGTGGGCTGACTCCCCACAGAGCCTTGCTACGGCCCTACGCGGTGCAATCCCGCCTGCCGCCTTTCTCTCGTAACAGAACTAGACTTAAAGTAAGAAGAGCAAAAGATACGGCGTCTGAGACTCTCGAGGTACAAGAGGGGGAAAACTCAACTTTCAAGAGAGGGCCTTGATACCTTTACTCGCCTAAGGGTCCCGCAATGATGGCCAAATAGTGGCAGCTTGGCCAACTTCTGAAGTCAAACTACCAGCTATCGGCTCTTTGACAATCCTCAGAATCGCAGCAATAACCCCCCTCGCAACCACTTCCTCCACGCTGCAGCAACAACCTCCCTTGCAGTCCGGGCACTCCTTACACCACACCTTCGTCCCCCATGGTGAAGCTGCAATCACACGGCTCTAAACAGCCGCCGTACTCACGGTATCATCAGTAGTAGCAACGGCGATCAGACTCAATTGCAGCAGCCTCCGCCAACAGGCCCACACACGGCTAAGGGCAACAACATCACCAACCCAGCAGTTAGCAACTGTCTGTACACAGTTAACAAAGGCAGCAGCAGGTCGTGCATAGT
>BFEA01000405.1:650248-676913 GCA_003427395.1 Chara braunii
TCTCTCTCTCTCTCTCTCTCTCTCTCTCTCTCTCTCTCTCTCTCTCTATCTATCTATCTATCTATCTATCTATCTATCTATCTATCTATCTATCCCTTTTCCTTCCTTCCCGATATCGCCAGACTGTTTCGTCAGACTTTCACCGACTCGCCACACCACTCTTGAAACGGGGAAATGTCGTCAGGAGTTGTCAGACGTTTATTTTTTTTTATTTTTATTTTTTGTGGGGGGGGGGAAACAAGGCGCCAATCTATTCGTGGGGAGCAAAACCGGGCCCAGCATCCCATATGAAAGTTGATATAGAATTTTGAAAAAATTTTGAAAGTTTAGGATCTCGGTGTCGAGTGCATCGGTCCGGCACCGCACGGGGCAACGCGGGACCCTCCCGCCGTCACGCAAGAGTTGGTTTAAATCCTCTTTGCGAATATACATGGAGGTTCCGCAAGCCGCTCCGGCTGAGTGCGCCAGCCATGCCTCCCGCGAGCCCCTACGATAGGATAGAGCCTATGCGAGGTGCGACTTACCTCCACCTTATGGGAGCTGTCACCTCCCTTCAGTGGGCGTATCCCCACCGAGCTACCAGTCCACAGTACGAAAGTAAATCAGTTGCAATCGCAGAGGTGGACCAGTCGAGGGTGTTTCTCGTTCGCTGTAGCATAGGGGGTACGCGCTGTAATACACCTCTATCGGACCCGCACGCGAGCCGACATCTTGGGGGGCTGAGGTCCCGAGCGCGACTCGTCGTCGGTCGACTAGGACGTATCCCACTCACCACGCATACACCACTCCACAAACGCAAAAATAAAAAACACACACACGCACACATCGAACAACGCGACAACACTCCTAGTCCCTTCAGTAACCATCCCATAACTTTCCAATGCGTATATCGAATAGGCGTCGTGCGCGAGACTTAGAATAAAACCGCGCAGACGCAGGGCTAACTCATATCGACTCACAATGCAAGCGTACGCAGGCAGTCGCAATGATGGCGTACTATGTAGCATCCATACTCATGCGGTCCTCGTTAACCTCGAGGGTCGCATTCGACACTCAAGTGTCGGCATACACGCGTTTTGAGGGTTAACCTCTCGACGCTGAACAACCACCATGCGCGGTTGAAGACCACACACCCTCTTCTGCAGCAGCCTTGGGTACCCCTTTCGGTTGGTACCAGCGGTCTATAATAAACCCAAACATCCGTGCATACGTGCGAGTCCCTTAATCCCATAACTTATTAAACATTAGGACGTTGAAGCGTCGCGTGCAGGATCTTGGTATAAAGCTACGCAGTTGCGGGTCATTCCTATACCAACCGACAATGCTAGTCATATGTGGTAATCGCGGCTCCTGCCTCGCGATATTGAATGGCTGAAGGAATGTATCGTGAGAGGTTACCCCTCACGATATTGAACGGCTGAAGGACATACCGTTCAGCCCTCACGACATTTCCGCCTTCAGGGTTTGGTGTCTCGACGGGTAGAGCAAATAGGCTATGCGCGAGGGAAGGTCCCCTCCCTGCAGAGTGTAGGGCTTGGGATGTCCTGGACAAGGACCTTGAATCCCGACCCTTGACCAACGTCTGACTAGAAAACCCCCAAGAAGCCACCGAATAAAAGGACGGATCTCCACTATGTCCCTCAGTCCCAAGCTTTGAGTAAACTCTTAACACGGGACCCCTTAGGCCACTCTGACATTCATCCCAGGTACACTCATATATACATATATATAAAGGGGATAAGCATGCGACGATCACTTCTCACAACCACAGTGGGGTTCCTCATACCCAAACGTACATGTGGGATCGCAGGCAATCAAAATTCAGAATCTAATCCCCAGGACATACCTGCAATCACATTAAAGAATCAAACGACAGTTTGCGCACTACACGGTGTCAATCTCAACAATTCCCTGCACTCATACCCCTTGCCTTAGCCATGCAAGCCCCAATCCCCTGTCCAACCAACCATAATTAAATACTCTGTACCTTTATTAAATGACCATTCAATAATAGTCCGGGTGAAACCTTAACGAAACAATAAAATCGTCAGGGCTACAACCTTTTAGGTCGAGTGTGGAGGATGAGTTGGAATTGAGTCACAGACCGACGAATCGGCAACCGACCTGTTATTAGTGATAACAGAAGGTGATCCTTATAGGATCAAGCTGAATCTAGTCCAGATCTTAAATCAATCGATTAAGAAGACCTGAAACACAAGACAGGTCAATCCCAAGCTAAGTCTATAAGTCAGGGGAAAATAATCCCCCCCCCACCGCGATCTCACAAAAAATCGTTCTACTTAGCTAAGTCAGAATCTACCTATAAGCCAGTATCCAAAGCAAAGGTAGACTAATGGCAGAATCTCCCCTATTCAGGGTGGATCGCCAAAATCGTCACCTGTCAAAATATAACCTATCTCCTCTAAACTAAGGAAATTTCGGCAGCGCTTCTCATACGAAAAGTGACTTTCCAAAATTTATATCGGCCCGAACATGAAAACAGAAATAATTTTTAACCTTCCAAAGTCCAATTTTGTCTAACTCACTGAATTAGCAAAAATTTGGGCATCACTCCCTTTAGAAAGGGAGGCTTCCCATGAACTTTAGACAAGTTGAACTACTAACTCCTTGGAATTACAGAAATTTCGACAGCGCTTCCCGTCGAGAAAGTAGCTTACCAAAATTTATACAAAGCCAAGAATAATAAAAGATCTCAGAAAATGCGAGAATTGATCTAAGTAAAATAAACTTAACTTAGAAAATGCAGAAATTGAGCCAACTCCTATCGCTCTAGCACGTGGCGAGCAGCTAAAGCAACTACCTATCAACCTGAAGTCTAAACCAAGTAGTAGCCTCACTCAGTTACATGCAGACCAGATCACAAAGGTAAGTACTCTCACCATCCCCAAGTCACCTTTGGCAAACAATAGTTCTTGATCTTTCAATGGCTTAACCCTTTACACCCAGCTTACATAAGGCGTAAAGTCGGGTCATCCAATCATATGGAACATGCCTGACTCAGTCATTGAGTATACACGAACAGGTTTCACAACTATTTTTCTCTTCCTTTATGGGCACATGACTAAGCCATTCATCTTAGAAACAATGTCTAGTCACCCTGAACTGTTTAATATCCAAGTTATATATATCTATGAACTTAATGTTCAAAAGTTGAGCGTAGAACTGAGCCATTCATCTTAGAAACAAAGCTCAACCTGCCCAAAGTTACCTTCTATTATATTCTTAGTTATACTTTCTTCAAGTTTGTAATAAGCTATAGTCTGACCACCCAATCTTATGGGACCATGTCTGACAAGCCTGTTCTTAAGTAGAATAATAGTAAAATATAGCCAAATTATAACCTTTTGGGTTCCAGCATGTGGGAGGCATTGGGCCAGACCATCCAATCTTATGGAACATGTCTCCTCTGCAAGGTGCATTTCTCTCTGGTCCATCTGTGTGCGGCATGAGTCCAAAGCCATCGAATCTTATGGAACATGCTTTGTCCTCAGAAGAGAATTACCCCCTCAGAATAAAACAAACAAAAGAGTTGAGGCATTCATCTTAGAAACGAAGTTCAACCTTCTTTTCTCAGCACCAAAAAAAGGCAGAGTACTCTGAGTTAAACCGAAAAACTGTTCAGAAACCACCCAAATATAAACAGCGACCAGACCATTCATCTTAGAAATAAAGTCTGGTCCTCAAATTTGCACAATCAAAACCCCACAAAAGAAATAGTCAGGCCATTCATCTTAGAAACAAAGCCTGGCGAAATTAAATAAACACAACGGCCAAGCCATTCATCTTAGAAACAAAGCTTGGATTTTTTAGAAAACAGAACAAACATAGCAGTTAGGCCATCCAATCTTATGGAACCATGCCTGACTCTATAAGACCCTCTCAATCTCAAGCAAAACCATCTTAAAACCACCCTTCCCCCTGATGCAATCCCTTGTCACAATCTGCTTTCAAACAATCAAGAAACTGAAACTGCCATTGCATACGCATTCATTTACTTAGTCTGACTTGCATCTTGAAGGTCAAACCAAAGTTAAAGTAAGGGCGCATACAGTATACTTAGCCAAAGATAAAAAGGTGTACAGATAGGGGTTATACCTGGGTTTATGGAGGGAAAGTCAATGGTTACCTTTCAATTCCCTGCCTCCAGAACACCTCCTAAGTTCCGACAGAGCTCTCGCAATCGGTTGGATGACTCCCCACAGAGCCTTGCTGCGGTCCTACGGATTGCAATCCCGCCTGCCACCTTCGTCTCAGAACCAAGGGACTAGACTTAGAGTAAGAAGAGCGGAAAGAGGGGGTCTTGGACTCTCAGATCCAAGGAGGGTGCATTTAGACTCGCGGGAGAGGGCCTTGATATCTTGGATCGCCTGAAGGCCCCGCAATGGCGGCCACTTGCAACAGCTTGGTCAAACTTCCGGTGTCAACCTGCCCAGGTCACCCTCTGCCGACCCCTCAATTAGCAGCATCCGCCTTCCTTCCCCGACTTAGCCCCCCCCTTCTAAGTCCAAACGCCGCCGCACTGCAGGCCGCAATAATCAGCAACCAACCGGTTGTGGCATGCAGCAATATACCGCAGTCATCCGTAGGTGATGGCAATACCTCAGCACTTAGCGATAGCCCACACACAGTCAACAGACGCCGACACCAACTACAGTGTCCGCCGCACAGGCTGTAGCAGACCACAACCAGCCGCAGCAATGTAGTGCCCGGGACAACCCGACAAAGGTCTGTAGTACGAAACAGCAGGAAACACTCCAAGTCGGAACCAGCAACAACCCGCCCCGCGCATCAGGAACTTGCAGCGATGACCCTTGACTAGTAACTATTCCACCCAGCTAGCGTGGTCGACACGAGTAGCAGTGATGACTGTAGCTTAGTAGCGGCTAGACGTATCAGCGAACCAAAGTGGTGACGTCTGGAGCAACTGCGGCCCCCCCGCAACAACCAGCAAGACCTGGTGGGGCACGTAATGAGCCTGGTCACTACTACTATGGCTCAACCTCCGGCCGCCCGCCACTCCAGTTCTCTGAAGGTGGGTAGGGGCTACTTAGTTATGAAGACTACCTAAAGCGGGCAGCCCATTCGTGAGGACCCCGATCACTTCCTGCCAGTCACACGGTGAGTCAAAGAGCCGTGGCCTCGATCGACAGGATGAGCGGCGCACCGGCCAACAGGTAAGTCTCTGCCTCAGTTGCTACCCCCACGCTGTTTTCTCCAACAGTGAAAACGAAAAACTGAATGAACCTACTGCCAATTCACGGATAGGATTACTCTATCCCCCATGGCTTATCCCTCCAAATCTACTTTCCCTCCGCCCAAACTAACTCCTCCATCAGACTCGCAATGGCCAGAGACATCGAGCTAGTACCTCACTCTGCCCAGTTTCACGAAGAATCGGGTGAACCGTTGGACCTCCTCCCCGCCATATCCCGCTTCCCCGGCAGCTCCGCGCACCATCGTTTCCTAGTAACTCCCACCTTGCCTACTTTCTACCTAAACTAATAACCGATTCAGGATCGCCACCCTCAAAAACCTCCAAACGAACCTCCCCTCGGTCAAATCTACCCAACGACAGGCGAACAAGACCTTCATCCTTCCTTCTTCGTACCCCCCTCCCGCCATGTCTCCGCGCAACACCCCACACCTACACCGAACTGACCGCTATGCTAACGTCAAAACCAACCCCGCCATGATGTTCGCCCCGGTCAAGAACCCCGGGGTCGACTTTCTCCCTTCTTACAACCGCGCTCTAACGACCGCAGCCCGTTGTTGGGCGGCTCCAACCCTACGCCGCCCTTTACTTGTCTTACAAGGGCGCGCTACAAGGTTTCTAATTGTTGGTTTCTACCTGACAGGAGCCCACCGACCACGGGTAAAATGCCACGACAAGTTGACGGAACGGTTGGCCAGCCTACGACATTCAGTTCAAACGGGTCCGAGCGTTGAACAGCGGTAATTTTGTGAAGAAGGCCCAAGACGTAAGCTACTGATGAACACAAAGAGGCTACCGCAGCAAACAACTACTGAGGGGTTAGGCGAAAGAGTACGGCCGCGAAAGGTAAAAACGATACTAAAGGCCGGCGAAATGGTTGAGGGAACGGAGGCACCGGGAGTTTATCGTGAGGCTACGGGCATTTTGAGCGGTGACGATGTCCGAAGTTGCTTCGAGTGATCAGATTCTCGAGGGCATCCCGCGTGAATAAGCGGTGAGATCGCGCATACACGGGAGCCTCGACACTAAGAGGAGAACGTGCGGGCCAAGGGCTCGGGGATAGGTCTCCGGGCCTAGAATTTGGGAGGGCCCGCGTGACCTCTACAAGGAGGGTTCGTACCACTTATGAGTGGGGACCACCAAGGCGAAGGCAGGTCCGCGGCAGGCTCGGGAATAGGTCCGGTGCCGGGGCGCTGCGAAGGGCCCGGTTCCCGACAAAAAGGCCCCCCTCGACAAAAACTGTTCGGGGGCCTAATCAGGCCCGGGCGCAGGGTCGGTACCAGGGCGCTGCAACTGCAGCAGGCCACGTCGACACCTTGAGGCCTTGAGTGGGCCAAGGCCGGAGGCCCCAAACTTTATAAGCTCAACAGGGCTCAGGTTCAGGGTCTTCTTCGCTGGCGAGAACACAGACGCACGGGAGCAGGACGCGTACGACAGGCGCACGGGCACACGCGAGCGGGACACGCACCGACTATAGGCGCACGAGACACAGGACACAGGAGACGGACGCACGAGGGAGGGGACGCACGTGAGTGGGATACGCCGGGGACACTCGCGTACGGAACACGAACGGGCGGACACGAGCGGGAGGATCGGGCAGAGTAGAGTGCGCTCCTCCTCGCATTGACGGGGACGCCCACACCACCAAGGGAGCACGCTTAGCGTGCAGACGCGCACACACTCGCGCACGGTGGGGATCAAGCTCTAAGCGCACAGACGCGCGCGCACCTGCTGATCTCAGCTGTGTAACCTACTAATCACGTTCGTATAAGACTCGGACATAATCGGGCAGGTAAGCCGGTACGGAAAAAAAAAAATAAAAAAAAATCGGACAGGTAAGCCCATAAGAAGCCGTACAATAAGACAACGTCATCCCATCCCTGCCGTCGTAATACGATCAACGGCCGACAACACGCTGTTCTGAACCTAGACACCTACCAGCACAACGTGCGGTCTCCGAATCATTTCTATGATTCCGCTCAAATAGAGGAGGCTCAAAAGTTAAAACTCGCACTAAAAACGAAGTACCAAGACCTCCAAATGACAAGGATAGGGCGTACGACCCTGCAAAGGAGGCTCGCGAATCGCTGCGTGCCTTCGTGAACGACCACGTGCAAACCGAAATACATACAATACAATGACCAAGAAAATGATCCGCACATGATCTGAACCTGTTCCGTGGAAAATGAATCACGTGCAAAATACATACAATAACCAAGAAAGCGATCCGCAGATGATCTGAAGTTGTCCCATGAAAAGCGAATCCACCTCCTCTCGTAGATATCGCGCGTTCAAACTAGTACCTTATAGTGTGTCCTCGACTGAGTCGACGCCTGCCTGGCTTCATATTCCTACACGCATGACCACAATAATGAGGTGGACAGCGATCTGCAAAGATCCGACGGTGTACGCAACACAACTACTCCTTTTGACCAGGGACGTCGTTACCTCGAGCACCTGACGTGAAAATAAACGGCAGAAAAAAGAAAAAAAAAAAAAAAAAGAAAAAAAAAACGGCAGGGAACTGCAATCTGACGTGTCAATAGAAACACGCTCGCCGTGACGACGCCCACCTCTCTACCCTCCTTCTCTGGGCCTCGCCCCACCACACCCGACTTGGGAAAATTTTCGGGAGTGCTCCCGGAAGTGAAAACCCGGTCGGGAGTACCCTTCGCCACACACTCTCGACCCGGCCGCGCTCAAATTCTGAAAATGTCATTTGCCACATATGGACAAGATCAGTGTGAAGCAGTCTGGCAGAAGTCGTTTGTCCCTTCAGGCTCCGCTCCCGAATCTGGGATGAAACTCGGAGGAGCGAAGGAGGTCTCTCGAAAAAAAAGCTTTGCAGGCGGTGAGTTCGGGAGTGCTCTGGGGAGGCACATTCTGACAGCTCCCGAATTCAATCTGACAGCTTGAACTCGGGAGCTGGTGTGGCGATGCTGCCCTCCCGAAAATGCCCAAGTCGGGAGTAGTGTGGCGAGGCTATCATCTCGAGCAGACAGTCCTGTCCGAAGTTCCCGGAGCCCTACAAAAATTTAGGACTCTTTGGGTGCTTCCCTATACGCGCACAGCGTCATAACAAAACGCACTCCAACTGGAACTGGACATTACACCAACACCACCGTCACCACCACTCCACCCAGGGATCGGTAAGACTATCTATCCCGCACCCAAGTAAAATTGGGAGGAAAGGCCCGAAAAACAAATCCGGGAAGGGTAGGCTACCCACCGTTTCAAGTGCTGCTACTGGAAGCGGGGCTTGTATACGTATGGCGTCGGCGCAGTGGGCTCATACTTGGGAGCCTCCTTTCCGCCAAGCTTGGCCATGGCCAGTTTGAACGAGCGATCCAGATCGTTGATGAGGTCGCCGACGAACTCGATCCCGACAGCCAGCCGGACGAGATCGTCAGGCAGGCCCCTGGCCTCTCGAACGGCCTTGGGAACCGCGGCGTGCGACATGAAGCACGGCAAGGTGATCAGCGACCCCACGCTGCCAAAGCTCACCGTCTTTTGGAACACCTCAGCGCCGTCGGCCACCAGCTTCGACAGCTCCACGTCTCCCGTGGTAAAGCACAGCACCGATCCCGCCCCGGAGCACTGCTTGAAATGCAGATCCCTGTCGGGGAAGCCGGGCAGTCCCAGATAGAACACCTTCTTCGCAAGCGGATGCTTCACCAGCCACTCCGCGATGGCCTGCGCGTTCTCCTGGGCCTTCTCTACTCGCAAGGACAATGTCTGCATGCCCCTCAAGATCAGGAAGCTGTCGAACGGGCTCAGACACGCGCCTTCTGAGGCCAGGAGGAAGTGGATGTCCTTGGCAAGCTGCTCACCCCTGACCGCCAGGAAACCGCCCATCGCGTCGCTGTGCCCGGACATGAACTTAGTCAGAGACTCCATCACGATGTCCGCGCCGTGATCCAACGGCCTCGACAGTGCCGACGACATGAAGCTGTTGTCCACCACAACCAGCGCGCCGCTCCTGTGCGCGATCTCCGAGATGGCAGCGACGTCGGTGATCTGCAGCAGCGGGTTGGTCGCGATCTCGAGGAACACCAGCTTCGTCCTGCGCGTCACGGCCGCTCGGACCTCGTCGAGATGGCTGGTGTTGGCGCGCTTCATCGCCACGCCCCACCGGGTGACAAGGCTGGTGAGCAGCCTGTCGGTCCCCCCACAGAGGTCGTCATCCGCCACGATCTCGTCGCCGACCTCCACCATCTGCATCACCGTGGTCAGGGCCGCCATTCCCGTCGAGAAGCAGAACGCCCGATCCGCATCGTGAAGCCGAGCAATGTGCTTCTCCAGCGTCGATCTCGTCGGGTTGCCAAAGCGCGAGTAGAGAAACGAACCGACCTTGGTGGCGGAGGGAAGCTTGAAAGTGGCAGTCATATAGATGGGAGCGTTCTTCGCACCGTACGGATCGTTCTCGTCCTGAAAATGGAGCGCGCACGTAGCGAAGGCCAAGCCATGGTGGTCGTATTTGGAGTCCGTAGCCTTCGCTCCGTTAGCGCAAGGTTCAGCCATAGCCACAGTTGCTCTCCTCGATCAAACCAACAACCAAAATCGCGTACAAACCTACCCGGTCCGGCGGTGCAACGGCCACTACCCCTGCAAATCTCAAAAATAAAGAACTCTCACTGCCTGCGCTCCGGCCTCTCACCTTGTTCACAGCGTCGCAGGAGTGGTAGGGAAGAAACAGGTCTCCGTGGTGATGGCCGCATTGGCCTGGCCGCCGTGCACAGGAAGCCAGCACTTCTTACCAACGTGCTATGGCGGCCATTTCATACATCCGCAGCCGAGATAATGTACCAGCGCGCTCACAATTCCAGTGCTTCGGTGCGCACAATGCCAAGTGGCAACGAGATGTCAGGAGAGCGAGACGGAAGAGATGCACCAGGTACAATGCTCGAGCGGCGACAGCTAACTTACCGATTACACCGATGGCCCGCGACAAGGGACATGCTGACTTCCGGCCGGCATCTGCCTCCTGTTTATGAGCGTTGGTGGCAGCGCCTTCCTCACGGGGAAGGAATGTGCAACTCTCGTCCCAGAGAACAAGGGCATCGCTCCACTACTTACAAAATGTGCAAAATGAGAATGAATCTTTCCCTAGAATATGGGAAGATAGGGCCCCGCTCCACTACTCTCGAAAGGTGCAAAACGAGAGTGAATCTTCTGCTAGGACATGGAAAGATACACCACCATGACTTTTGTCTTTTGTGCATTTGAAGAGTAGTGGAGCGAGGCGCATAACCGGCATATTGTTCGTCTTCTGTGCACGTGGAGGAGCGGAGCGACGCCCCACGTGCTTTCTGAGAACACGCCCCAGAGTGCTGCTGCCTAGCAGCGCGGCAGCAGCGCAGTAGCGACAAATGACCTCGCTCCGCTACCCGCCAATTGCCTGGAATTGCCAGCAGATCCATTCGGACTCACCGCACATTTTGAAGGTATGCACTCTCGACATGCACAAAAGACAAAAATAATGCCCTCGCTGCACTACTGTCGACATGCACAAAAGAAAACAATTATGGCGGTGTATCTTTCCATATTCTAGGGGAAGATTCACTCTCGTTTTGCACATTTCGAGAGTAGTGCAGCGAGGCATGCTCGAGAGGCATTACGAGAGTAGTGCAACGAGGCATACCGATTACACCGATGGCCGGCCACAAGGGACATGATGACTTCCTGCCGGCATCTGCCTGCTCTTTATGGGCGTTCGTGGCAGCGCCTGCCTCGTCCCGGAGAACAAGGGGGAGGAATTTGCAACTCTCTTCCCGGAGAACAAGGGGCATCGCTCCACTTGGCATACTCGCACTGGACGCAAATATCACAAAAATTTGCGACGATTGGTATCGCTTCTGTGATATTTGCGTCTGCAGGTCACACGAAGCTGCCCGTGGCATATGGGCCACAGTCTTCTTTTTTTTTTTTCTTTTTTTTTTTATATTTCAAATCAATTTGGGGAAAAAGACAAAAAAAAAAAATCAATTTGAGGGAGGCCGGGGACCTCACAATTCGACCGGGGGTTATCCCGGCAGCAACAGCCGGTTTAGCTTATCAAGTAACCTTCGACTCCTCCAAAACTTGTCACTTTGCGGTTATATCCAACATCCTTCGCTTCCTTCTAATAGGTAACTAGACCTCCCTACGAGATGTAGATAGACAGACCTTTACAGCATATACCCTCCTTCTTATTCCTTAGCATTCTCGACAGTCTCTTCTACCGACTCTCCTAACAACCCTACTACCTGCCTCAGCTAACTAGCTACCTACCTCCCCCACCTTCACAGGCCTAAAACGGCCTGACACCGGTCTAAGCCTGACCGATTGGAACAGAGTTCCCAGTTGCGGTGGCACTGTACCACCCTCCTCCCCAAGGTGACCTCCTGTGGTCTGAGCCTCGAACCGAGATGCCCTGGTTCGCTATCCCAACCCTACTACCCCTACTAACCTCCTTCTAGCAACCAGTTGGAGAAGACTAACCCTCAGGAGCGATGATAGCGCACCAGCTGATTCCGAATGGCCCAGGTCTTCAAAAACCACCATAGTAATAGTAGACAGGCTTTCCCCTCCCTTGCCTTCCTCCGCCAGTCCACCACAATTGCTTGTCTCAAGCCTTTCTTGATTGCTGCCTTTAATTCCTTATCGGAGAAGGGGCGCATTTCGAACCTGGAGCGGTTGCGGTCCGCCCAAATGACCGCACAGCTTACAGCCCTGCCCACCTGTGCTACATATGGCCATCCCCTGAGCCCAGTACAACTTTCCTTGGTAAAACCCAGCAGAACCCACTTCTCATCCCAATCTATCTCTTCCCCCCCCCATCAGCTGCCAATGTGTGGCCCACCACCGCAAAATATGTCTGGATGCCAAGCACTCCCACCATAAGTGTCGGGTAGATTCGAATGGCCATCTGCAACGAGTGCAGCCCAGATTCACTTCCACCCCACGAGCTCTGAGCCACACTGCAGATGGTGTCACCAGAAGCGAAAGCATCCATACAATACTTGCGTGTTTCACATTCGGGAGAACCAGCAGAACCCTCCACAACTTCCTAAAGTTTTCCACCTCTTCCTGCAGGTTTAAAGGCAACACATCTTTCCATCTGGCAATTGCCACCAAGACTGGAGACCTCATTGGCTTCTTAGCAATCAGGTATGATTCCCCAGTTGAAAAGCTGGCTAAGTTCAGGCCTTGTGGAAGCGCCTTGGTGATTCCGACCAACTCCACGGGACGGGGTCAATTGACGTATGACGAAGTGTCGTCTGTCCCACCCAATGAATACTACGCACAATCCCTCTCCCGTCCCTCTTCTGTATCACACGTATCTGTGGGTGGTTATCCCAGATTCGGATCGTTAATGCCTGACCCTCTGTCAGGGTGCCGTCAGTGGGCCATACTGACCAGGCTGCCACCTTCCTGAACCCGCTCTCTGTTACCTCTTGTAGCCTCCATACTGAGGGAGGGTTTTATGGGATTACTGGTGCGTAGCAAGTGTCGGGAGGGTCCTGGCCCGCCGGACCCAGTAGTTCCTTCCAATCCTGTGGGATAGCTTGCCTCAGCGCTGAGAGGTGGGGCTCGACATTCCTCAGACCTTGCAGTTTTACCTCCAGTTCTCTCCTTGGTCTCCAATCTCCCATCAGAGGATCCCACAGGTCAAGGACTGTGCTTACTCCCCTCTGAACCCACGCCCTTCCGAAGGATCCAGTTACTGCGTTAGCCAGAAACTCGTTTCCCTCCCTATCTGTAATCGACAGATTTTCAAACAGGCACTGTCTCAGAACCTCCTCCCTTGAAATCGGAGGGGTTCTTGTATCCGAAGGGTGGGCCACCCAGGCTCTGCGCACTGCCTCCCAAAATTTTGACTTCAGTCTGCGCCTCATGAATGACTTGATAAAAAGCCAGACCCATACATCCCCTTGTATGTACGACTGCCACTCCTGCATTAGTATCAGTTCCCCCAACAAAATCCAATCCTCCGTCTGTTCTGACATTGCCACTTTTGCCACCCATGACCTGAGAAAGGCCTGGTTCTTGAGTTGTGGGTCTACCAACCCCAAGCCTCCCTGTTCTTTGGCATAGGTAATCAGATCCCAGACCACTTTCACCAAGAACCCATCCTCCACCCCAGCTCGTGGTTTCCACAGAAACCTTGCAACCAGGCGCTTGATCTCTGCAAGCATTGGACTAGAGAACTCCCTCACATGTGACACAAACCACAGCAAAGAGAGGAGAGTTGAGTTTATGACCAATGCTCTACCAAACAGCGAAAGGTGCCAAGTGGAGCCCCACACTTTCAATTTCGTCGCGATGTGCTGTTAAGTACCCGTCCCTTGGGCCCCGGACATCAATTCCAAACTTATCAGCACTCCCAAGAACGGCTCCCCCTCTCCCATATTAACCCTGTGCATACCCCATTCGACCACCAATGCAAAACCTTCAGGGAGAATAAATGCTGACTTGTTTCAATTTACCTGTGCCTCTGATAGTAACGAGTACTCCTGCAGGACAGCTTTAATTGCCCCCAGCGAGGCCACTGAATTCTCTAAAATCAAGAACAGATCATCCGCGAAGGCAAGGGGGTGGCGGCTTATAGCAGTGTTAGGATCTTTTGACGGAAGGAGAGAATTCCAGGGCTACACAGTGAGCCGAAGGGGGGGGGGAAGCTAGGCTTGAAGGAGGGAAGGTAGTAAGGGGATTTTCAACAGAAAAGGTTGTTTGTTTGAGTAAGTAGGTCAGAAGGACGAGGCTGAGACGACACAGGCCGGTGCTGGAGCCGCTGCTCTGTAACCCGGGGGGAGCTGGAGGCCTGGGAAGTTATGCCGAGGGTGGAAGGCATAACCAGATCGTCTGACATAGCCGGTGCTGGGGTATTGACCCTGTAACCTTCTTAGGGGCTTGCCGCTACGGGAATTGTCGAGGGAGGAAGGCATTTCCTGTCCGTCAGAGCTAGGTTGATCAGTACTGGGGAGGGTTGTGGTGCCCTGTTACCCTAGCAGAAGGGGGTATGAGATCAAGTGAGTTCTGGTACGAGGGCTGAAAGCTTGGACCGACGCTCTATCTATTGGAAGGAGGAATTTAGCATAGCGGACAGTTTTAGTTTTGCCCCCCCCGTTCTTATATTTTTTTTAAACATTTTTTGAAGGTCCTAAAGAGATTTGGGTGCTTCGTGGTCCTAGGATGGTTTTAGGACTTAGAGATCCCCACTGACTCGTCTTACGTGGCGTCATCACTGTTGTACTCGAGACCTGCGATTGTTCGATGCCAGAACGACGCTGACCGGAGCTGGGGTGTTGCCCTGTAACCTGCGACGCAGGAGCGTGAGGTCTGGTAGAGAGATCTGGGTAGGTCTTGGGGGGGTTTCCCACGGGACAACTAAGGGTTGCTGCCGGGACGACGCTGGTCGGAGCTGGGGTGAGTTGCGTTGGCCTGTAACCCAACAGAAAGGGGCTGTGACACCTGGAAGAGAGTGGCAGAAGAGTACGACAGTTTTGGAGAACGTTGGAAGGGTGTATGTGGGTTTTTAAAGTTTTTGGAACAATCGTAGGACCTTTGTGGCCTATTCTCTTGCTTCTGGAACGACGGTAAGAGTTAATAAGGTGAGTGGGAGAAGATGGTGGGTTATCACGCGTCCTACCAGTGAGGGGGCTAGCTGGTAGGATGGGATTATGGTATAGCAGCAGTAGAGATGGTGGCTCCGCTGCAGTCAGTCTTGCCGGAGTGAGGCAAAGCGGATCGATGGGGTTTTTTCCGAGTCGTTTCTGAAATTTCTCATGAAGTTGTCATAAACATGTCTGAGGTAGCTCCAATAGTTCCGAGCTAAAGTTTTCTAGTAGCTCCTTGTCTCATTTTCTTGAAATTGTCTGATGAAGTTTTCTGAAGTTTTCTGAACGTACTCGTTATGGGACGCTGGGCCTGATTCCCAGTTTGTGCCAATTAGTGAGGATATGGTTGTATCTATGGGACGCTGGACCTGGTTTCCAGCAGGTGCTGCTCCCCATCAATAGATGGAGCTTKTTTCCAAAAAAAAAAAAAAAAAAAAAAAAATAGGGCTTTTGCTCTGCACTCCCTACCGCTCTCTAAGGGGAGGTCTTTGATGATCTAATGCTTGCGGATACAGTTCAGCGGGACCTCCAACTGCATCACAAACAGGAGGGGCGCCAACGAGCAGCCTTGGCGTAGAGATCATGCTAATTGGAAGGGCCTCGAGAGGTGGCCATTCACTTGAACTGTACAGGTGACTGCTGTGTACATCGCGATTACCCATCTACAGAACCCATCTCCAAAACCCATCTTTCTCAGCGTTGTTAGGACAAACGACCATCACCTTATCGTATGCCTTCTCTAAGTCCAACATTAACACCGCCATATCCTTGTTCTCTCCCCTCAACACCTCCATTGACTCAATTGTCGTTAGGATATTGAGGAAGATCAACCTTCCTTGCACGAAGGCCCCTTGGTCCCGCTCCACTAGTCTAGGGAGAATTCTCCCTAGCCTTAGAGCCATTGTTTTTGTCAGAATCTTCTAATCCACATTCAAGAGGGAGATTGGGCGATAGTTCCTCACGTTCGCCTTGTCTCCCTTCTTTAACATTAGAGCAATAACCCCGTGTGCCATTACCGCGCTAACACCTTTCCCCATTAGCACCTTGTAGTAAACTTCGACTAGTGGCGGGCCCAACGTATCCCAACAGCAACGGAAAAATTTCACCGTGAGACCATTTCTCCCAGGTGCTTTGCCTGTTGCCATAACCTTCAGCGTTTGTGTCAGCTCCTCCAATGTAACCGGTCTGTCCAAACTCAGCCTTTCTTGCGGTGTCAGTGTTACATCTGTCTGTTGTCACATGTCGCTGCCTTGCGAGAGGTCCATGTGTGGAGATTCCATTAATCTCCTTGCTGTCAGAATGTCAGCGTAGTATAGACGAGCGTATTCCAACATCTCCACTGGTTCGGCAACGGGTGCTGCCCTTGGGTCAAAGGGGTGGTTGAGTTGTACAACCTGTTGATGGGCTGCTATGAAACCGTATAAGCGCGTTTAAGCTCGCGCTTAAAGCCTCCCACGCCGCGCTCAAACACGCTTAAAGCGCTTTTAGGCGAGCGCGCTCGTCAAAAAATAAGTGTGTGCGCGCCATGGGGTTGTGCAAGGGCAGGGGACAGCGTGGGGCCATTTCCTCGCAAAAAAAAAAAACATGGTCAGGGGCGATTTTTTTGGGGGNCCTCCCACGCCGCGCTCAAACACGCTTAAAGCGCTTTTAGGCGAGCGCGCTCGTCAAAAAATAAGTGTGTGCGCGCCATGGGGTCTGTCTCTTATACACATCTAGATGTGTATAAGAGACAGGGTGAAGGGCAGGGGACAGCGTGGGGCCATTTCCTCGCAAAAAAAAAAAACATGGTCAGGGGCGATTTTTTTGGGGGGTGGGGTGGGATTGGGGGCGGGGTTTGTGGTGGGGTGGGGTGGGGTTTATGGTGGGGTTTGTGGTGGGGCTGGGGGTGGGTTTGGGGTTGGGGGTGGGTTGGGGGTGAGGTTGGGGGTGGAGTTCGGGGTGCGGTTAGGGTGGGGCTGGGTGGGGTGGGGTTTGGGTGGGGCAACCCCCAGCAAGCCCCGTGCCCGCCTTAACTTAAGGTGGGCACGAGGTTTGCTGGGAGTAGTAGCCCAGAGGGGGGGGGGGAAATGAAGTCCTACATAAAAAAAAAAGAAACAACAAAAAATCGAAGTCCTGCATAAAAAAATAAACAACAAAAAAAATAGGCAGACACGGTAGATAACAGTTGCAACGTTTCCACATAGAGTTATGTCTTAAAAAAACTGCATGGACAATAACAAACATTGATGTCGGAATGTGTGTACCATACGAAATATGAAAGGTCAAAACGTATGTGCAGCAAGAAAGGTTTCACACTGAACCGTCCGCATAAAAAAAAAAAAAAACGCACTGCCTAATAATGAAAAAATAACATGTTACTGCGACACATAGTAAAAAAACGGGTCAAAACTACATATGTGGCGTGCCTCTGACCAGTAACAAAAAAAAAAAAAAGTCAAAAGCGTCCAACGCGTGTGGGCGGGCTCATGGTCCACCGCTCGCCACCCTCCAATGTCGTTCTGCATGCCCCGAGTATCTAAAGGTCCTCCTCTCCGTCAACCTCCTCTGCAGCGGCGTCGGTGTGATCGTCGTCGACCACTGTGATTCCATCCTGTCTAATCTCCCTCCGTGTCACCGATATAAGGGTGTCCATGCGATGTTTGCCTCGCGTCATCTCCAAACCCTCGCCTCTGGTGGTCTCACCATCCCGGTGTGATGCTCGTCGAGGTATCGGTCTCTGTGTCCTGGGAGGCCCCAACACATCTGACCCGAGGATCTGTGAAACGTCCCTCAATCCATGTGTCGACACTCGTGCACCAGGAGCTGCAAATCCACTCTTGCCCGCTCCCTCAACATCAGCACTCAACCCTCCACGATAATCGAACCCAGCAACATGCACCTCCCTCGTCGATTATGTGGCCGAGCGTCGCCTCCCCAACCCGGGCTGCCTCTTCCTGGTGGCCGCCATCGACCTCCTCATGTTGCTCCGCGGCACGTCAGTGCAGCAAAGTAAAGAAGCGTCGGCCCCCGCTGTCGCCTATCGACGCTGTCGGACCAAATACCCTTGCAAGGGTATTTGGCCATGCTTTTGCAGTCGGCACAATACCGGCATCGGCTATCATGACGGGGCCGGTTCGAAAGTTCAAGGCGTGTGGGATTTTCGCACGACACGTTGAAATAATTTCCTCGACCATTTAGGCTGGGGAAAATCGGTGAGAAAATTTTGTTAAGTACGCACGCATGTTATTGAGTTGAGCACTCTGATGGTTAGGGTCTGTAGTAATACCATGACCCTTCGACCAAAGAGACCGAGGGGTTGATTGGGTTAGTGATGTGTCAGATAGACCTACGATACACACTGAGACTTAATCGTCAGTACATTAGTTGGGATAAATTAATATACGCCCCGGCCATACGGCCGGCCATACGGCCGGAGCAAACTAAAAGTGTGATCGTTGGTTCACGGTAGTGCTCGGATTGGTAGCACTTGGGCGAGCGGTAACTCAGACCTTACTCTTATACTGCAAGCTAGGTTGAGGTTGTCGCTCTGCCTCCCTTGTGAAAGGAGGCGCTTGCCTCTTGGGCAGTGGCATCCTGACCAAGTGGTCATTCAAACAATCGGTGCCTTCGTCCCTTTGCAGAGGGAGACACAATTGCGAACTTTGATATCGTCCGCACAGGGCCTAGACTCAGGCTACACAAACTAGTGTCCGCCTATCTACCGGTACTAGGCCTCTAAAAATGCCAACTTTCTTATTTTGCTCGATCTCGAGTACTCGGCACATCTGCCTTTACTAGGTGTGGTACCGGCCTACCTGCTATTTGAAGTGTTTTCCGCTGCTCTTACGTGTCACGGGCCTCTTTCCCCGCCACTTGAGTATTTTCCCCACTGCAACCCTCAATGTCTCAGTCACAGGTAAGTACCGGCACTCAGACGTGTCGAGCAATCAAGTGTCCTTGCAGGGCACACACTCACTCAAGCCTATAGTAATTCAAACTGGGCATGCAGACCAGCAAGTGTGCGCTCACACACATAGATAAGAAATGGGCTCGGGCTGCTACGCGGACCAAGCCCCACTACTCTACAAATACCTGAGTTGCTCTGGTTCAAACTGAAGTAGGAGCTAGCTTAGTGGGTTTCGGTGCCGGTTGATAATCAGATGGCTCGGGGATTGAACCTATCCGACCCCGAGGTAGCTCCTTTTGATAAGGAGCTTACTCTAGCCTTATGGTACCCCGCCTTCGGGCACGTGAGGCTTGAACCCGTGATCTCGAGAACGGGGTTTGTTACCGTTAGAACCGTCATGGCAAGTGGCATAACAGGGTTGTTAGCAGTTTTTTTTTTTTTTTTTTTTTTTTTCCACCTATTTTGCGGTTAGATTATTCTTTTATTTTATTTATTTTTCGGTTATTTCTTTTTATTTTGTCTTTCTCGAATTCAGACTCAATATGACAGATTTGTATGAATGAATCTGCGCCCGAGTCGTGGGCAGATCCGCTTTTGGAAAAACGGATGCTGCCTATGTGCCACGAAGGATGGCATAGCCGAACTACGAGGTACCTGAAAAACACACGTGCCCCAGCAACACATGCATTTACTTACAAACAGAACACAGTTTTGAACCTTGACCTCTTTGTACAGGTAGTTAGATTCAGTTAGAGTGAGTTAGTTTTTCAAAACCCGCCGTGACCAACAACTGTTAGTTATTTTCATTACCTTGTTATTTTTTATTTTTTTTAATTATTATTATTATCATTATTATTATTATTATTTTATTCCTTCTCGATTTATTTAGATTCTTTTGAATCTGCCTTGGATAATCGGGCAGATTCGCTCCGATGAAGTCCACTCGATTCGGACGCGGCTCAAACTAGCATACTCGGGAATAAAGCGCAAAGGAGAGGAGCAAGAGGAGATAGGGGGTGAGGGATGCGTATGTGAGGGAAAAGTTATCAAACGCAAATAGGAGATGTCTGTGCTGTAAAGGAAGGCGACTCACGCGAGGAGGAAGGAGATGGCCGCGAAGAAAGGGGTTGCGGACGACGCAAAGGGGTAGACGACCGGTCAGTGAAGGAAGAAGTCAGTATTACGAAACATAGAGGAAGGAGAAGAAGAACACAACGTGAGAGCGAGCGACACGCTCGGGCTTGCGCAATGAGGAGAAGAAAGCAAGCACCAAAAAGGGGAAAACATGTTCGCGCAGGTGAAGAAGAGTAAGCGCGGAACAAAAGATGAAGAAGTGCGCGAAGATAAAAGAAGAAGGTCACGCGAAGATAGTGAGACGGAAACGAGTAATGGAAGGAGATGAAGATTGCGCGGTGTAGAGTGAAAGGAACACCCGGAAGAAAGGAAAGCCATGTGTCGAAAAAAGAAGAAGAAAAACAAGAAGAAGTAGAAGAAGAAAAAAAAAAAAAAAAAAAAAAAAAAAAAAAAAAAAAAAAAAAAAAAAAAGGAGAAGGGAAGGAGGGAAGGGGAGAGGGCGACTTACCTGGCAGTAGGTGTGCCCTCCCTTGTAATCATCGATGGCAATGTAAGGCTGGGCTCGTCATCCGCCCGACATACTGGAACACACGCTGGTGCCTTTCATGGCCGCATGTTGTGATCTTTGCATGATGCACATCGTGACGAGAAAGAGTTGCGCAGCGGAGCGAGAGAGAGGAACAGGTGAGTGTCGATCCCGCGGATAGGTTCACGATACTTTAAACAATAGAATGAACAAAATTGTATGAATCTGCCACTAAGTCATGGAAATACACTACTACTACTACTACTACTTTTGTGCGTATGTGTGTGTACGAGTGTGCTTTTATCTCATGGGTAGCCTCATAGTACTTTCATCGATAAGATAAACGAAGTCGGATGAATCTAAATTATCTAATGCTAGAATGTGGAAAGGTACACTACTGTGTGAAAGTATGTGTGTGTGTGTGTGGTTCAACTTGAATCTCGTGGCTGGCTGACGAGATTCCTCCATCGATCGGATGAGTAAAATCGAATGAATCTATTGCTAGAGAATGGAAATATACATTGCCACACACGGTTGTTTAACTGTGAGTGAGTGTGTGTGTGTGTGTGAGTGTGTGTGTGTCGTGCATGGGGATCTCATGCTACTTCCATCGATAGGATGAGCAAAATCGAATGAATCTACTCTACGCACCCAATCAGTCATATGTGTGTACGTATGTGTGTGTGTATGTGTATGTGTGTGTGCGAGTGCGTGTGTGTGTACATCATGATGCCGCAAACGAGTTGTTTATCTGTCGTATGTATCTTCTTGGCTGTTTTGTAGGCAATCGCTGGTTTGGGAAGGAAATAAACTAAAAGCAGAAAGTAGTGTGCCCTTTGATCTTGATCCCGATGATGATTTGATGATGGGCTGCCTACTACAAGATACAATGGACGGTTAGAGGGATGCACAATTGTTTGTGGAATGCTATCCGTTCCTCCTACAGTTCAGAGGGTTTGTTTGTCTGTGAAAGTCGTAATGATTTTCGTTACATAGCGAGCGATATTAGGAGAACTCAAGCAAGTAAGGAACGGGAGAGGAAGAGGGGGAGTCGAGGAGAGAGAGATAGAAACAGAGAGAGACAAATAGGCAGACAGAGAAAGACAGGCATACAAACAGACACACAGACACACAAGCCAATAGAAAGAAACATACAGACAAGGAAACAAACAGACAGATAGGAAAACAAACAAACATAGTGAAACACGCAGTGACATCACTAACCCAATCGGCCCCTCGACCTCTTTGGTCGAAGGGTATTACTACTGACCTTAACCATCAAAGTGCGCGTCTCAATAACACGCTTGCGTACTTAACAAAATTTTCTCACCGATTTGCCCTGGCCTCAGTGGTCGAGGAAATCATTTCAACGTCTCATGCGAAAAACGCACGCGCCTTGAACTTTCAGACCGGCTTCGTCATGGTAGCCGATGCCATTGTTGTGCCGACTGCAAAAGCATGGTCAAATACCCTTGTAAGGGTATTTGGTCCGAAAGTATTTCCGGACCCTATTCAGCGACGTCCCCATCTTTAGGGACGTTTATCAAGATCGTTCATACAATTTTCCCTTAGATCGTTTTCCATGATCAAATCAACTTATAAAACATGACATGATCGATAATAACACTGGAAAGATGATACAATACAAAACAATACATGTACCTCTCTTTCTCTTTGAAAGACTCTTTCTCTTTGAAAGAGAAGGTAAATCCGTTTCCTAAAATAAGGTGCATCTTTGATAAGTGGATTGTCAAATCCGAGTCTTTGAATTAAGATGGGGTCAAGATTCACATTGCCTCCCTTGATATATTATACCATTGTCGGGATTCTAACCCGGGTCTCCCACATAGTGAAACCCTCAACCCAACTGAATGAACAAAAGGTGGGGATACTGAATTTCTACTATAACGGTGAAAATTTTCACTACAATGATCATATTTTCCGCACCTTTAGACTTTATTCCCAGACCCTCGTTGGTTGTGCATAGAGCCAGAGAATTTGATCCTTTGGACGCGGGTCCCAACCAAGACCATATTACCGTCCCACCCGAAGTCTAATGCGAGGGGATCGGCGGTCTTGGTCTATAACCCACCACAGTCCGGTTGATCAGGCCAGACCTGCAGTCCACTGTGTTGTTATATTAATGTATTGGTTGCGCAATGACGGGTAAATCCTATCATAAAAAAAAATTATATATTTTAAAGACTACATTCGACCCCTCCGATAACCAGCTGAGTCGATTCCTTCATCAGGGTGACCACCCCTCAGGTTTCAACTCCAGGCCAACATCGGAAGGTTTGTTGCCGTGTTATAATTGTCCAGCAGCCCACGCTGGGAGTTATGTCCCAACGATGCCAATTTTTTACCATAGGCTTGGTAATTTCAGTCCCTTAGACTGACTTCCTGAAGTGGATGAATGATGTTTAATTCAATATATACAAAGAACAATCATCATCAAAATATTTTAATCCTTGTCAGGTTGCCACTTTGTGGATGAACGATGTTCATTCAAACACTATAAAGATAAATATTTCATTGGATGAACAAGGACCATCGTCACGTTGCCACTTAGGGGTCGTGTCCTCCAAGTCTCGATCACAACTCGGTCAGACACACGTCTCTTGGATCTTTCAAAATATACAGAATTATCTCATATCCCAAATGAAAATATTGACTTCCACGTCACCATCGATGCAAAGATATCTCTCAAAACATCAACATTTCCGATTCAGTTCGTTATTTGGATCTCACGGACTTATATCAGACTAACCCTATAGAGGAATGAGCGACGCCTTTTCAAGACATCTCTTTGATGTCTTTCCAAGCAGGACACTTATCGTGTCTTCCCAATTATATTAATGACCTGAGGGTCCACAATAATTTCAAGATTCAAAACTCAATTCAGGTCGCCGTCGTACTGACTCCTGAGGTTTTGCCTTTGATAATACAATGCATGAATGTACGAATAATACTCGGATCTGAGTATTAAGTTGAAGTTGCCCCAAAAATGATTAAACCTTTTCAACGACAATCACAAAAATCGAACCACATTCCGCCATCCGCATCGATATCTCAAATGAATTAAAAAACATGTCACAAACAACTTGTTACTGTACGCAGAGTTTTCCTCCTGTTTTCACGGAACTTTTACAACACCAGTGTGAATGGCATTCTTCTGCCATAAATAAGAAATATAACTCAAGGTAATAGAAAAAAATTTCGGTAATGTAAGGAAAGAAAATAACAATTTATATCATATTATATGATATCAAAAGATTCAGCCAATTGGTAACCTCATTAACAATGAGAACAACCGTTACAATTGAGACTTCACAAGAACAAATCACAATGAAGTTACAATCACAGTAATAACGATGACATAAAATATACTACTCCTTAATGCTTAATACGGGTATATTGTGCCGAGGGGTGGTGTAATCCAATCAAAGGATAACATCTCAGATTCCGAGCCGCGCTTCTAGGACTAAGCCTCACCACATCTCTTTCCGATTTCAGTGCTTGTACCTTAATGACCTCATCGAGCACAGTCAGACAACCTCATTCACACCCGTCTAAAGGCTGTTTGGTAAGACCATACCTTTTCAGGGTGTGGTGGACCCACTTAGCATGAACCCCGCTCGGGCTACCACTCCAAGCGTGCTCAGACTAAGTGGTAGTCGTCCCACTCACCGTCAGAGTTCAAACAAGGTCATGAACACCTTCCTCCCTTTCGACGATAGTGTAGTCATTTTTCCTGTACAAGGAATAACGATAACACCCCACTATGGACCAGGAACATTGTTCCGGCGTGAGTCTCACTACCGCCTACAAGACTTAACTATACCCTCTTCAAGTCTTTTAGGCAAAGGTATCAATCAACGTTGCAATTATCCAAAGGACAGGTTCTGTATGCTGACCTTCTTTGAGGGAATTTCTTCTCTTCAAAGGTTGGTCACTCCATTCACCTTCGGTTCCATGCCGAACGTAGATTTCATACAACTTTTCTATCCTTATCGAAGAAACTAATTCATAAGCATATCCAGGCAGACACAAACAGTCACCAAGTAATCAATAAATATATACATAACAAATTTCAACTCAACAAAGAACAAGACAAACATTGATACGTCACTTGAAACATATATTATTCATTCCCACATACATTTATTCATACCAAGTCATACATATTTACTATAATGGTAATAAGTAGTTTTATCACTTTTTATATAAAAATGTAATTCGAGAAGTCAGATATCCCTCAAGTGGATACTCTCATACTCTGCTTATATTGAGTAACGAATCGATAAAAGTATGAGTCTATTCATATAGCTTCAATATGACAAATATAATTAAACTTTTTATGCAATGATTCCTAAAGCTAACTCATTATCGTACTCTATCATATACAACCTCAAACGAATATGTATATTCTCAAAGTAGACCACCTAATATTACGCTCACTATACTATTCGTCCCTAATGATTAGTTAATCACTAAGTGAGTGATTCATTTATATCTCATGATCTTCTTAAAATTATCATTTCAATAAGCAACATTATCAATCAGACTCCATGTCATATTAGCATAATATTATAATCAGATCTCTAATAATTATTCAACTCCTAGCCGTTAAGAAAACTAAGCATGGTAACACTCACTTTATTCATTTATCTTTTCATATCATTCCCCAATATGACTATAATCTGGTTTCTAAGGCTACAATGTCATATACCTCAAGCTTGCCTATCGAAAATGTATGTTAAATACTAAGAATCCTTTGTGTTTTGATAGAACCTAATATACAATCGTTCACTACCACTTAAATGCATATATCATACATATGTTATATGATACAACCTCAAAAAGTTAGGCAGCCGTCGAGAGACCGAGTCTATTATTCATACCTATATCATATAACTCCAAAAATTTGACGATCTAGTTGGACTATGTAAGCAATGACTAATAGGGTTAACTTATTTACAGTCTTGTACTCAGACTATATGACAAATGACATTGCAATGCACATAGTCCTCAAGTAGGTAGCCTAACACCTATATTTTCTTTCAGGGCTTAAAAATGCCTATTCGATATTCACACACATTATTCAACTTCAAAAAGGACCTAACAGTACACACCACCTTTCAAAAGGGCAAAATTGAGATACAGCCCTGATAGTAAAACTATTTGTGACGATTCTGTATAAAGAATCGAGACTATATGAGATTATGCGCTAGGATCTGTGGACTTTTCATCATACAAGTTATTTCGTTGCCCCTACTATCGACACTAACTAAGGACATAGAGGGTTATCTACCTTGTAAAGTGGTAAGCAATGCACTGAATAAATAATTCAATCGGACAAGGAGCAAAATTTCGTTATAACACTACAACATAGATATGACTAAAGAGATACAGGGAAGAAAAACAGTGTGAAAGTAAGGCTGACTAAGCCAGCCTACACTAGCTAAAGATAAATAGAATAGTTAGTCACGCCTTATCCCTCTTTGACCCTCGAGAATTTTAAAAGAGTTAAAGTAATCGCTAACCTCTTAATAACATAAGTCGACAGACGCTATTACACAGACAAATGTCTCGAGTAGGTAAACTGAAGGAAACATCTAGCACACACAAACACCTCCCTCAATTTGCTCACTAACATAACTAACAGGGGATTCGTAAAAATCTCACAATCGGAGAAAACCTAACATTTCTTATAGAATGAAAAAGTAAAAGTCAAACTGTTATTTTTTACACAAAAAGAGAGCGTTTTTAATCGTTTTGCGATAAAGGAGGCAAAAAATCAGGTGTAAAATCTAGCGTTCCTCAAAATGTGCAAGAAAACCCTTCCTTGCAAAATGTTTTTATATGACTATAAGTCATTCTCAATAGATTGACAAAAAAACAGAGTTCAAACAGGATAATTTTTAAGGATGACAAGGCAAACTTAAAAGATGTAAAAAAAAACATGTTTTGGTGATTGCTCATTTATAGGACTATAAGTCAGTTTTCGCAGTTAGGCAAAAGTCAAGCTCTGCACAAAATAATTTATAGGACTATAAATCACTTTTGAACTTAACAATGAAAACCTTATAAAAAATTATATGTCATTCAAAATCTACGTTGCATAGAGTACACGTACAGGGGCTTCCCGTACGAAACGTACATGTTATTTCTGTACGGGATCTGTACGGGAACCTGTACGGGAACCTGTACGTCTTGCACGTCCCCGTACGAAAAAGCAAAAAAAAAAAAAAAAAAAAAAAAAGTTCATCAAAAAAATCCGAAAACACATTATGTGATGCAACAACACAAAACGAGCAACATTTGGCTGAGCATCATCTTCAGAT
>BFEA01000405.1:680113-699990 GCA_003427395.1 Chara braunii
CTCTCTCTCTCTCTCTCTCTCTCTCTCTCTCTCTCTCTCTCTCTCTCTCTCTCTCTCTCTCTCTCTCTCTCTCTCTCTCTCTCTCTCCAGCGTGGCGTGTCTAAACGTTGTAGGTCGCGGTGTCCATGTGTGTATGTGCGTGTTTTTTTTTTTTTTTTTTTTACGAACCATGGAATTGAACGCCGCATTTGGTTGTTGTCGAGCGCATCGGTCCCGCACGGGGACCCTCCCGGCCGTGTCACGCAGGGTTATGCAGGACTTGTCGCGGAGAGCGTTTGCCGCTCCAGCCGAGTGTGCCAGCCGTACCTCTTGCGAGCCCTTACGACAGGACAGGGTCAAGCGAGGCACCGCTTACCTCCACCTGCAGGAGTTGTCACCATCCCTCAGGTGAGTGTATCCCTGCCGAGCTACTGAACCACTTGCAAAAGCTTTTCGTATGCAATTGCAGAGGTGGCCCAACCGAGGGCGTTTCTAGTTCGCTTTAGCATAGAGGGTTACGCGCAGTCAAACGCCCGAAAATCGAACCCGCACGCGAATCGACGTACTGGGGGGCTGAGGTCCCAAATGCGACTCGGCGCCGGTTGACTAGGACGCATCAAGCACACTACGCGTACACCACAACACTCACATCTATTCACACATAACACATGGAGATACACAAAGCAAACACCACAAACGACGCCATAACACCACAATACTCCTAATCTCTTCGGTATCTGACCCATAACTTTATGCAGCAAGAATCAGATAGGTATCGCGCGCTGGACTTCCGTATAAGTGCCGAGCGAGCGCATGACCTCCTCATATCAACCAGCCAGACGGGCATACGCAAGCACTCACACTGATGGGGTACTATGTGGTACTCGTAGCCTTGAGACCCTTGATAATCTCGAGGGTCGCGTTCGACTCTCAAGTGTCGGCTGAGAGGCGCTTTGAGGGGTAATCTCTCGACGCCAGATAACCGCCGTGTGCGGTTGACGACCACACCCTCTTCTGCACCCTGTGCTCAGGGGTTGAGTAAACAGCTTTAGGGTTGTCGTGGTAGCCAACCTCAAGGGGTTTGACTTTGACGGCTACCACGGACTACAACGCCCAACTTTGAAAACTTTAAGGAGGAAACAATTGCGGATAGTCTGATAGCCGTTCCAAATGGAAGGGGTAAGCCAACGCGAAAAGAACGTGTGGATAATGCCCAAAATCAGACCCATAGGCAATCCGACGTTTGAGGCATTGGAGGCTCGTACGCGGATCCCCATAGGCCGACTAGGACTAATACCCTGCCCACGCGTCGTTTCGCGCTGCCGTAACTTGGGTCTACTGGCCATTACGCGCCTTTGCCCTCTTCGCTCGTCCCATAACTTTTGAGCGCGGAGATTGGTAAGTGTCGCGCGTGTGGGTTAACATAAAGTCGCGCGGACGTTGAAACTACGTATACCGACCAACAATGCGGATTTGTGTAAGCAATCATGATGTCGGCGCACTATGTAGTGCCCACACCCGAGTGACCTCTTTTGAGCTATGGGGTCGCTCTCGCCGCTCAGGCGTCGGCTGAAGTGCGCGCTAAGTGGGGTAAACCTTTAGTGAGCGCAAAACCGGCCTGAGGGCCTTACCATCTTCTGCATCCTAAGGTGCCCCAAAGGGTGCAGGGTAAAATGGTCTCTAGGGCATGAAGGAATTCGGAGCGGTGGTGAGTTGTCTGGCGCATCACCAACGACACGCTAATCCTTCTGCCCGGAACTTTATCGTTCCACCAAAATAGTTTAAACAAATAAAAAAGAGAAGACTACTTGATGTTGGCAGGGGAAGAATAAGAACGCCCTCCGGACCGAGTTGCTGGGAGACAACCCATCCCCCTTGTGGCGCTTCTGTTTCCATGGGACAACAAGTAAATCAGTGTCCTGGGCAAGGACCTTGAACTCCAGGCCTGGGACTAACGTCCGACCTAATAAAATCTTTGAGTAGAGAAAGACGTAAGTGCGCGGTCGCGTAGCCCTATGAGGGTTACCCGAGCGTACGCTTACTCTGATTATCACATTATCAGGGTGGGTAGAGAACAATCTCACTAAAACAAAAAATTGTGGGGTAGTTCACTCTCATGACAGTTGTGTGGTTTGCCCATCTGAATCCAATACATAGTCACTGAACACGACTCAATCGAGATTCTCCCATACATACCTGCAATCATATACACGTAACACGGCATTCAAACAACATCACACACGCTAAAGGGGTCAACTTTCCACCCTTCTGTAACTCACACCCTGCCTTATGCACACAAACCCAACCATTTCCCCACCAGTCCTCAACAAAAGGTACTAAGTCTTTAAGAAATGACCATTTATAAAGAAGCTGGGTGAAAACCCAAAGAAACACACAAATCTTGGCAAGGGTCAAGGCCTTAGGTTTAGAGGCAGGAGAAATGAGAAAGTTGTGTCGTAAACTGACGAATCGGCAACCGACCTGTTATCAGTGATAATAGAAAAGCGATCCTTTTGAAGGATCACGCTGATCAGATCAAGCCTTCAAGCGAAATACAGAAACCTACATCACATTACAGACCAAAAGAAACACTACTGTGTTCATGCCAAGGAAGGGAAAGTACTCCCTAAGTCGTAACCTAGCTCCTCTACTAGCACCAAGCCACTGAATATCTCCTCTATCCCGGATAAATCTGCTAAGAAGCCCGTAGCCGAAAAATATTCTAACTCCTCAAATTCTGCGAAATTTCGGCAGCGCTTCCCATAGGAAGAATGCCTTTTCAGAATTTCTATAAGCTCAAAACGACTAAATCTTTCAGATTTGCTGAAATTTCGGTAGCGCTTCCCGTAGGAACAGGAGGCTGTCAAGATTTATACAAAGCTGAAAGACAGAAAGACAAAACAAACTATACTTGGGACTATGTTCTGACACCTGCCTGGTAATTCAGAATCAACGATGACCTGCACGATCTCTAGATGAGATTGTGGGCTAGCATTGATCCTAACTCCTAGCAGGGTGAATCCTATCTTCATCCTAAGCTCTCCCTCCCATTATGCATCTCATCTGCCTATGACTTCAGCACTTGGCGAACATCTCTCACAGAGTGAGAGCCCACAAGCATGCATAAAAAAACCTATCGAAACAGACGCCCCAGAGTGAGAACCCACAAGCATGCATAAATAAACATCTCTCACAATCCCACATAAGTTTGATCCCAGTAGTTCGTTAGATCACTCCGTTCTTTCCCTTTAGTAACTCCCTTGCCGATGGCATAGGATCAGACAAGGCCCTAACTTAAGGGTATGTCCAACCTTCCTAAAGTAAATAAGTAAAAACACATACAACTGGACTGCCCTAACTTAAGGGTATGCCCAACACCACATAGACTCTAGTCATAAAACATATGACCAGACCGCCATAACTTAAGGGTACGTCTGGCTTCTGCTTAACTGACGACGTGGAGCATAAACTAGACTGCCCTAACTTAAGGGTATGCCTAGTCAGCTCATAGACAAAGTTACATAGGGCATAGGATTAGGCTGCCCCAACTTAGGGGTGTGCCTAACCTGCCTAAAACAAGTACGAAGGACGAATGGTCAGACCACCCTAACTTAAGGGTATGTCCAACCTACATAACGTCAATGACAAGAGCATATCACTAGGCCGCCCTAACTTAAGGGTACACCTAGCTTGCTTAAACAAGTTTAAGTACATAAGACAATATGACCAGACCGCCCTAACTTAAGGGTACGCCTGATCTGCTTGAACAATCACAAACGATGTATGATTAAGCCGCCCTAACTAAAGGGTACGCTTAGCCTCCGTAACAACAATATAAGAGCACAACCATTAATACATTTGTACAAACTTTATATTTTTTTCTCTTATTAGGCAGATGATCAGACCTACCCAACTTAGGGAGACATCCAATCCTACCTTGTGTTTAGAAGGGAAAATACAAGAAGATTTATACTAACTCTCTGCACCTTTGTCTTATTCCGAGCATAGGGCTGAACCGCCCTAACTTAAGGGTACGCTCAGCGTGCCCGAGTTACCTCCATTATATTCTTCATTCATCTCTCTTCTCTTCTTGTTCTACCTGACTTACTGACTGACTTTCCCAACTTAGGGTGCCCGGTCTGTCAGAGTATAAGTTCATATAGTATATGTATCAATTTCTATACTTTGGTTGACCATTTTGTTCATGGCTTATGATTGAGCCGCCCTAACTTAAGGGTACGCTCAGCCTCATACCTGTGTCCCCCTGAGAAAAAACACACACAGAACTGGGTCTACGCAACTTAGAATATTCCCAGCTCTGCTTTCAGCAACCCATAAAAGAAACATCAGGATTCTGAGTCCTCCCAACTTAGGGTGCTCATCCTCCTATTCTGAAACCCAGAAAGAAACAGCGACTGGTCCGTCCAACTTAGGATAGGCCCAGCTCTCAAAGGTCATACAGTCAGCCCAGCAAACATAAATAAGACACAACACTGAGCCCACATCAACTTAGAGGAGCTCAGCCTTGGGTTGACCCGGTCAAACGCATGCAAACACCTTCATCCCACCTTTCCCTTGTTCATTTTGCCTGAGTTCACTCAAATGTTTATCTGAACTCTCATATGTACTTGTTCATTTAGCTTTCCACCAAACATGTCCTGACATACATAACAAAGTAGAAGTAATAACCTGTCATAGTAGTATTCAGATACCCAGGGGAATAACAGTTAGGGGAAGGGATCACACGCGTCAGACGAAATTATACATGAAGTTTCCTGCCTCCAGAACCTCGCCTGGGCTCCGGCAGAGCTCCCGCAATTGGTGGGTAGACCTCCCACAAGGTCTTGATGCGGACCTACGGGTTGCAATCCCGCCTGCCGCCCTCCTCTCGTAGCCTCAGACTAGTCTTAGAGGAAGAAGGATAGAGGTAGAAAGTTCAGACTCTCGAGATCCAAGAGTGGGACAACTCAACTCACAGTGAGAGGGCCTTGAAATCTGGGTGCACCTGAGGGCCCCGCAATGATGGCCAATGAAACGCAGCAGAGGTAGCCGAGTCTTGATCAGATGAAGAATACCGGCCCCCTGACTTCCCTCCAAGTCACTGCGATATCCTTATGCAAGGTTTGTTCCCTCCTCCAAATCCACAGTTGTCGTAGCTAATGCACATCCGGGTGCACAGCGAAACCCATCAATGAAAGTACCGCAGAATACCAGGTGCACAGCAAGGTGGCACCGCAACAGCTCCTCAAAGCCACAGCAAACACACAGCCTGTGTGCTGTGGCAGCCTGATTGAGCAACAACGAGAATAGCTGCGTCAGTCTCACTAGAGTCAGCAACAGCAACCAAAACCACCCTTGGGCAGACGTATAACCGTGCTACAGCTGCAGCCGGCTCGACACTCACAGCTGGCTCAAAGCAGGGGCCATGGACTACACCCTCAGTAGAGCATGGCCTCAGCAGCCACCGCTGCACACCCACCGTAGGCGCAGATTGGCACAGCAGTAGCCGAGGTTACAGCAGTTGTGATACAATCACCGGAGTCGCAGCCCATTCTGAGTAACAGCAAGACACTGTAGTAGTACACAGAGCCCTACGCAGCAAGGATGCGAAAGTAGTACATTAGAACATAGTGTGGCTCAATATGAAGCCCAGCTATGCACAGCTTCGTGCTCAGCGCGGCGCAACGGCATAGTACGTGTACAGCGATTGCCTCACAGCGGAGATCTCAGTGCAGCAGCTCAGCAATATGCACAACAGCGCATGCAGTAAGGATCAGCTTCAGCATCGAGATTCGAGGGACGCAGCAGTGGCGCTGCCAGTGACACAGCCCAAAGTAACAACAAGCCTATGGCTCCACAAGATTAGTACCCATATATGCCGTTTGTGCTGTGAAGGCAACAGAGTCTAGCAGTTGCAGTAGCACCACTGCCCTTCGGAGCTGGTACTCGACAGCCATAAGTTCGGATTACCGTAGTCGTTCCTTGACCTGAGCACTGGGCGGTGAGACCGCAGAGCCAGTCGAATGCAACAGCACCTTTGGGGCTTCCGCCACAGTCTTTTCTGATGTTCAAAAAAAAAAAATAGCAGCAATAGCCTGCAGCTGCAAATTCACTGCCTTAGCTCGGTCCAACGTGCAGCAGCTGCAAAGGGAGAATGAACCTTCCTGCAGGAAGGCCCAGGTACGTACTTTCCTGTATCTCTCTTTACTACAGCTATTTCCTTCTTGCCACCTTTCCGCTGCTTCGTCCTCGCACGCTGCCCCTCTCGCTGGTCAGGCAGTCCCTATCCGAGTTTCCTGTAGCCTCCCCTCTTCGGCATAGTTCACCATTTTTCCAATCCAACAGATATGCCCACCCCCAAATCTCTCATTGCAGATCCCTGCTGGCGGATAGTGCGTTGACTGGTAAGCCTTCCCTCTCTCCTCTCTTCTTTCACACAGTCTCAAGCTGGGAATGTATCTGGCCGTACACGCGGTCAGGCCCAACGACTAGCAGGCAACTAGATAGAGCGGAATTACGTTTACTAATTCGGCCTTGCTGACCGATTGTACGACTATGACTCTGCAAGCGGGCGGCGTATTTTACAATAGGTAGCTTCCCCACCTAGCGTAGCAGAACGAATGCTGACAGCCTGACTTTTCCTCCAACTCATATTACTATCTAGGCCCACTAGGTACGCGCCTCTCGCACCTTTCTCCCATACCTGCGCACTCCTACGGGGTAAGTGTCTTCTTTCCTAGTTAGTTCCCTCCCTCTCTCCAATGTAGCATCCTAACACTGTTAGCCTGCTGTCTGAGATGTCAGCAGAGTGGTATAGTTATGAGGGAAACCAGCATGCGAACAGGATCTAATTGAAAAATGGTCGTGGCTGCGACACTCAACTGTGCAAATATGGAAGATGAATCTTCCGTTAGAACAGGGGTAGACACCAAAACGGATTTGATCAACGTTCCGATCCCCCGGACGGATCAGCAGAAGTACCCCTGCTTCTGCGATTACCATTAATTTTATTTTATATTTTCTTGTGCTACTCTCTCTCCCTTCGACTGCTCTCGATCTCTCTCGTCCTCCTGGCACGTGCGTTTCCACCCACTCACTCCCGTTCTGCCTGCGGATACACACTTCTTTCATGAACCCCACCAAGTAAGTTAGCCTCTTCCCCTTGTGTCTCAGGAGCTTTTCCTCCGAATCTTGTCGAAGTCCAGGCCTGAGTACATGCTACTTCTACCAATAGGACGAGCAGCGCACTACTCATCAGGTAAGTATCCAACTTCTTGGCTGCCTCACGCTCCCAACTCCAGTCTTCTTCTTCGTTTTCCAGCCCAATGCACCGGGCCCGAAACACTGACCATGTTCATTCAACCTCAAACCTCCCTCCGCCAGCCAACACAGGCGCAACCCATTCACCAACCCTCTCGACGAGAAGCTTACTGGCATGCGCACTAGTGCCTTGAAGGTGAAGGTGATCTGTTGGTGGATGAGGACACTCCCATTGTCTTGCCGCACTCGACAGCAATGTGAACCTCCTCAAGTGCTGCTTCTTCCAAGCCAGTGTTGCATCAATGGATTCTGGAAACGACAGCGCAGCATGCCTTAGGCACCAGCCAGCAACAACGAAGAGCATCGCCATAAGACGTCAACCCGGAATGGATCTTCTCCGAGAAGAAAGCTAGGTACGTATCCCCCTTTTGCCTTCCTCCACCGCGCAGCCTCTAATGCTCGCGCCGATCAATCTGCTAGTTTATCACAAAAACTAACACTCCCATCGCGCTCGCCTTGCCCCAAAACCCCAAGATGGACGTCTGGTTTGCCCGATTTCGTTCAGGAATGAGCGAGTTAGATCACTTTCAATTCTCTTTCCCCCCTTTCTCCTCACTGTCTCCCTCGACACTTTTGCAGGCTCTCTTCCTCTTATACTCCTCTATACACTGTCTGATCCGCCAACCTCAGCCTGCCATTCAATTCACCCGTCAGAAAGCGCCTACAAGGCACTCTTCTCTGCTCAGGTCCATCCCAAAACGAGCGAGTTGTACATTTCCCGCTCCCCTGGCATATACATCCTTCCTTTCTTCATCAATTCTGTTTCTTCCTCGGAATGCACCTAGCGCAGATATGCATCCAGGTTCACTCTTTCCTTTTATCAGTGCATCCTTGCTGGTTTGAGTGCAGAGTCAGGAGCTGCTGCTAGTGGAGATGTTCGGCCTCAGCTATGGCCGCAACCAACACGGTGGATGCCCCGTGTACATGCCCGTACTCAGCGTAGTAGAGAAGCAACGCACCCTCCACTAAACCTGCAAATCAGCAAAGCAGCGAGGTGAACTTTTAAAAAAATCATCTCTCCCTTTTCTACTCGATTCTCCTCCCTACCTTACAGCATTCCTCTTTCGACCTATCTGGTCGTTCAATCAGCAAACACCTATAAAAGAAAATTGCCTACATGTACCTGGGTGGAAAACTAACTAAGAAGGCTCCAAACCTGTGGCTTACCTACCAAAAATAAATATTAATAAAACTGAACAGGCCTAACTTTGTCAACTAAAGACCACTATTCCATAGTCCTATGGATCAGATCCCGTAACCCCCAAAACAAAGGAACAGCAACTCAGTTGGGTATGGCCCCACATCAGTGTGTGTCACTCTTGCACAGGGGCCATGCCGATCTTCTCTGTATCGTTCAAATTTTAACGGATGTCCCGAAGGACTAGCCCATGGGCGTGGCACTGGGACACCCCCACGGCCCTGGCTGGTCCCGGGTAACTCAGAACCATAGCATGCTGTTCATTTGCCTCAATTGAACTTCGGACTCGAGTCTGTATTTTCAACAGTTCATGGGTGTACCAACTGAGCGGGGCCAGCTGGTTCCTTGCCTGGCCAATCCTGGTACTAGATGCAGAACCCACCACAGTCCCCCTCCTGCCGTGTATGGTCTCACTGCTGCGCAGTAAGACAGTTCCACAGCTCCAGCTACCCCGAGGGAGACCTACTGAGGGAACCTGCTACTTGGCGGCCTGGCTAGCCCTCCGCCCTATACCCAAGTCCGATGGATGGTTGGCAGCGGTATTGCTGCGGGCCTCTACTGACACTCCCTGTGGCACCGCATGGCCCCGTCACAGTTCACCGTCTTGTTAGTCCCACCAGGAACGCTCACACTGCGACTCCAAACCTGCGAAAAACGCAGATTTGGGATAGGCCGAACTCGAGGTTTTCGGGCATGGTTTAGATCACACTACTGTACCTTTTCAGATGGGACAAGGCCTTGCCTGTCTGCAGCGATGGCGAATCGGTACTTTGCTGGTCACACGGCGCCACTCACAGATCTTGTGCGAGGACTCTTCGGGAATGAGACAGAGGAAAAAAATAACAAATAAATAAATAAATAAATAACATAAAATAAAATAAATAAAATTTAGAAATAATAACTAGGAAAACGGACAGGGGAGGGAACCGTTGGTATTTGGTTCTACCTCGCGGGCCCGCTGCCGGACTCCCCAGCAAAACCAAGAGGGATAGTCCCATGGGACCCTCAGCCCCCAAGCTCTTCTCCATTGCTCTGCTGCTTGTTGTTGACTTCGATCCCAGGAACCCCCTAATAACAGTTTAACGACGTAACCTATAGGGATAAGCCCCAGCCTGGTTGTAGCAGGCCCAGTTCTCTATGTAAAGAGTACCTGCAGGCTGCCCATCCCTTCAAAGAGGTACCAAGGCCACAGCATGGCCTACTCCCCAAATCCATGGCCTTGTAACGCCGTGCTCCGCCGCCTCGAGGGTAAGGCTTCGCTTGGCTCACCATGCGCGCCGCCTCACCACGTCGTGGTCGCGGGCCAAGGCTCTTATGGCCTACCGCGACCGCCCTCTTACCGCCTTTTTGCCGGCAAACCCCGACTTTCGCTCTGGTTGGTGCCGTGCCCAGCGGCGGCTCCTACTTTTGACGAGGCATGGTCACCCTAGGGCCTGCAAGTATTTCACACAGCGCTGCGCTGAACGTCAGCCTGACAACATCCCCCTCCAGTCACAGCCTTACCTGGTCAACGCGAGGCTGCCTGTAACTTCGCCCGTGCGTGCGAGGCTGCGACCGCCTCAGAAAGTCTAGCCTGGCCCTTACTTGTCCTACCGGCGTCTTATAATCTTCCTTGATCAAACGCTTGGTCCGGCTAACGCGTGCCCGCAAAGTGCACGCTCACACACTCTGTAGTCAACACAAATGGGACGCGCCCCTAGATATCGTCAGGCGCGTTCTTCCTGTAAGCTGCAAATATGTGCCCAAATACCCTTGTAAGGGTGTTCGGGCCGACATCGTGGTTTATTTTTCTTCAAAAATTGAACGGGAAACCCGCGTTCAATGACGCGCAGTTACACCGGGTTACATGTATTGGTTCATTAAGAGTTCTTCAATGGTGGCAGCCGGTGTGACCATCGTGCGAGGGTAAATTTTGGGACCCTGGCTCGTGTTGATTGGACGTTTAAGAAGCCGTGTATGATGGGATCGACATTCATCCCCATGATCATGGACTAGGTCTCTGGCCGAGTTCCCAGAACCTCAAAATAAGCTCGCATGGAACTGGACCAAGACTCAATGTTTTTTTATCGTCGTACTTGGACGATAATCGCACCACCTTTCGATCCACATAAGAATCCCTGTAAATGGGACGAACACCGGCTGCATCTAAACTTGGGGCTGCAGCAGACTAACTTAGAATTTCCTATGCTGTCGCTTGCTTCAGCAACAACGGAATCTGCACATACTACTGGTTCTGAAGGGGTTGTTATCACACTTAAAAAAAGAGGAAGAATGAGATACGGTAAGAGGGGCAAAACTAGTTTCAATAGCAACAATAGAACCAGGACGTAAAAAAATGGGATTGGACACTTGGGCTTGCCGCAGCGCAACAACCTCCACCATCAGGTCACGATACTTGCCAATCATGTCAATCAATTCGTCCTGCAGTTTCTGCAATCTTGCAAGAACTTTGGAGAATTTAGTGGTATGATCTTGAAGTTCCCTGACTCAAACAAAGGCGGTGGAAATAGACTACGTCTGTTCCCCAAATCATTCATTCTTCCTCTGCATGTTGTTCCATTTTGAGAGACATTATCATAGAGTGTTTGTATATACGACTTTTCCACATCATTAGCTGCATTTAGCAAGGCTTCCCACTGTTCAGACGGTGTCACTAACTGAACCATATTTGAACCGTTATTGTTGACAGGTGGGTTAGAGAGACGCTAACCAGCAAAAAAATCAATCAGGCTCTCCTGGGTGTACTCACCCTCTAGCTTGGACGAACGCTCCGCCTCCCAGTCCTTGTCCACTCAAGATTGTCGCTTTCTCGCTCTTCCTTTTCCCTCTCTCTCTCTTATCCCTCAATTCCCTTTGGTTGCGAGTTTCCACGGACATTGGAGATGATTAAAGAAAGAAACAAACTGAAATGCTCAAAGACAGAGAATGTATTACTCCTCGCCGGAGTGGCATTTCATTTGGACGAGAGAGCAACCAATAAAAGAAAAAAATATTTTCACATGAGAGGTCTGGTCCAGCGGCTCAGCCTGGTCAAACTGAATATGAGATCCCCTCAAGTCCAATCAGACCAGTTCCATAAACGTACAACAAACCAGACAACGAGTGATGTCATGCAATAATGAAGAATTGAGTGTTGCATTATGTGCGAGTAAAGCCACGGACGGTGCAACAAAAGTATGTGAAACATCTCCGCCGAGATCCCCTCGGCAGCGGGTATCCTAACCAAAAAGAGTGAAACCCGAAATGAATCAATGTCTAACAGATTTCGCCCTTCTTGCTTGGGCCCGGTCCCAATGAGTCCCTAAGGGCCCCACGCAGGCCGTGACCGAGCCCAACCAAGAGGGGTCCCACGTGAACTTACTTTCTGCCTTTATCGTATTGAAAAACAAATTTTAACTTTCAAAGAGAACCCACAAACTACTGTTGTTCAGAAAGGGAAAAACAAAGTATTGTAGAAGGACTAGGCATTCAAAGCAAGATACCTCATTTCTCCATCCATCAGGTGAGTAAGTAGTTCACAAACTCAAACACCAATCAAGACCGTAAAGGGGTACGAAAAAAAAAACAGAATAGCCCCAACAGGACAATCAATACCATATACACACACATGGGCATCCCGTAGGTGCACGACACTTACCTGCGTGGCCTAAGCTTCGAGATAAATAGAACTCACCCTGCTCTCATATCATCCTCCTGACCCCTGTAACGCTACCCCTACACTAGTGTCCTATCTCCTAGGAGGGTCTGACTCGAACACCCAAGTGCAACACCGGATCGCCTGCAGATGGTGAAGAACAAACTCGCAACTAGCAGTCTGTAGATGCAGAATGGCTGCTTTCCCTCAAGGTCGCCTACTTGAGGGAAGCCTAAAGTCGCCAAGTGTCTCCCTTGAATCATATTCCAGGTGCAAGTGCCTCTCATTGTCGCGTTTCTCAAATCGTTGCATGAAGTCTCCACGAAATGTCTCGCCACCACAAACTTACTCTCAGGCAACGTGGTCAGGTCCAGGGTCGACCCAACACGACTTAACCTGTTGGGGGCAGCTTCCCTTAACCATGTTGCCCCACTTCCCTCACGAACCAACCCTAACCCTAAGTGGTGTTCTCAACCTGTGAATCCCCGGCGGTCGTGAGGCCGTGGTCATGATCGCAGCGGCCGCGGTCTTCGGCGGTCCGCCGCGACCGAGGGGAGAGGGGGTTGGGGAAGGGGGTTGCGGATTGGGGTTCCGGAACCCCGACCCCACCCTCTTAAAAAAAAAAAAAGTTAAAAAATATATATTTTCGGGGGGGTGGTTTTTGGTGTGTGAGAAAAAATATATAGAAAAATAGGAAAAAAAATATTGATTGATTGATACATAGATTGATTGATTGATTGGTTGGTTGATTGATTGATTGATTGATTGATTGGTTGGTTGGTTGATTGATTGATTGATTGATTGGTTGGTTGATTGATTGATTAATTGATTGATTGATTGGTGAGCGAGGGGTCCTCCCTCCCCTCCCCCCGGCACACGCACACACACACACACACACACACACACACACACACACACACACATGCTCCCATGAGGTCCCTAGAGCGGAGGGAGGCGAGTTGGATTCATCACGTAGGATATTATGGTATATCTTTCCTTATTGATTATGCAATCCAAAAAAAGGATTATGGGTCTCTGCGTCAGCATCCACAACTTGAGCCCGTAGTAAAAATAAGAGGTTGCCCCTCACGCTGTAAACATGAGGGAAGATTCCGCCAACTGGCATTTCTGGGAGTATGTGCGGAATTCCCCCACCCTCCAATTGTATGTTGATCATATTATGTAAAAAAAAAGGGTTATGGGTCCCCACCCAGAATATGCACAGTTTGGCCCGTAGTCGAAATCAAGAGGCCGCCCCTCATGTTAAAGGCATGAAGGAAGATTCCGCATCTGATCATACTATGGTCATATGCACATCCTCGCGGAATTCCCCCAACCCCCTCTTTAAATCTAGTCCCTACGGCGTCGGTCATAAAGTTATGGGTCTCCACCCGGAATACACGCAGCTGGACCCATAATCAAGGTAAGTGGCCGCCCCTTCGTATTGTGAGTTTGGGATCTGAGTCCGCTAGTGGTCAGGCATGCGTACCAGAAACGAACGCACGCCTTTTGAAAAATAATTTTTTTGTTGTTTTGTTTATTATATTGAGACTATAAGCAGTATTAAGATTCATAAATTAAAGGATTAGTAATTTAGACGTGTTGTTTTCAGCCGAACTTTGATCTCCCACGGTCTAACTGGTACTTACCTTGGGATTCACTTGATCATGGGATGTATTCTTTTTGTTTTTGTTTTTTTTTTGTAAATCAACAAGCTGGAATCCTACGGCAGGTTAGTTCATTCGACCGGTTCTTTTAGCTCTCTTTGTTAACAGGAACGCGGATAAAAGGCCCTCCGGTAATTTTCACTTCCGTTTATACTAATGCGATAAGAGGTTTGACGTGCTTAGGAGGTGCTCAGTTTCCTCCTCCCATTGAAGTTTTTTGGTACTTAATAATTAACGTAGGATTTATCAGAGAAGCCGAAAAGTCGCGAGGATCTAAATTTCTTGAGGTTCCTATAGAGGGGTGAGATACAACTGAGGATTAAGATTAGGTAATCAGTGGCACTTAACATTCCTTGGATTATGATAGTTAGGCACGAAATTGAACTTAGATAAGAGAGGACGAGAATAGCCAGTTGTTGCAGAATAGGGGCGGATGAGCTCCACACACGGGCACCGTCCTCATGCTTTGTACCAATTGATGAGATAAACTAGCTTGGGTTCAAGAGATGATAAAACTTTCTAGAGTACGAATATAATTATATAAGAGCATAAAGACAGCCTCCTTTCACTAACCCTTCGTAAAAGGCACCTTCCTAGTGATTGTAGGACGGCTTACGACAATCGACCAAGCCTGGTGCTGAGTCTGCAAAATAAGATCAAAGTGAAAGTGAAAGAATAGGTTGAGAGGAGTTTAAAACTTCTTAGAGAGGTTCCTTCTCCTCTGGGAATTAAAATTCGTTTCCCTTTTTTTTTTTTTTTTTAAGAGGGTCAAGGTATATTAGGAGGAATCAGATAACTAGGGGACTACAGCTTGGGTAATCAAAAGTGCTACAAAAGCCCTGGTTATGTATTAGCTTATCATGAAGTCCTCAATGAGAAGGGAAAAAAAAAAAAACCAGCTAATCCTTCGAGAATAAGGAGCAAACCCGACTTAGATGACGGTTCCCAACTTCAAGACCTGTTCCTATGGCACGAACCAATGGCGGGCAACCAGCCGAAATTCAATAATGTGGGGTTTTCCATATTACCAACAGAGATATTTGGTTCGCCGGCTCTGACCTAGGCACCCCCTACCCCTTTTTTTTTTTTTTTTTTTACTTAAGGTTCAATCGACAGAAAGTCGTTAGCTAGGATGCCGGTCAACTTATCTGTGAAGGCAGAAGGGAGCTAAATTAACTAATGTTGTTGGAAAAGACGATCTGGTTACATGGGGAAGCTCCTCCTTATAATACATAGTTCGAACAACAGGGATCAACCAGTCAAGGGGAATGAACAACTGATCCATCAGGAGAGTAAGCTAAGTGATCCTAACCACAGGATCGAATTAACCATTCACCCTTTCTCTTCTTTCTCATTTCCTCGTTTTTTTTTTTTTTAGCTTAATGATGGAGACCACTGACTCGCGGATTGTGGTAAACCTACTAGGAGTGACACAAAGGTCCTGAGAGCACAGGTCGTGAGAGGTAATGAAAAGGAGAAAGGGAAAAGTTGACTGACGAAGAACCAGAGGAAGAAAGATTAGATGATGAGCCCCTCATGCAATCACCGTTTACTAACACAGGCCGACTATGGGACAAACCAGCCTGGATTCGAGAACAAGAGAGCTTTGATGCCCTTCTGAGAGATGTGTGATATCCTCAGTAGGCTCCGTTTGCTAGTTCCATCGTAAACTCACATCCTCCGTACTAAAGATCAAATAGGTAGATCAACTAGCTAGAATGCCAAACGGCTTAACTGTTAAAATCCAAAGCAGTTATAAAGGACAAATTGATCACAATTTCTTAAGGGCACGAAGTAGGTGAAAGAGATTTAAATTTTGAACATGCAGGGTATGACCTTTACTTCTCCATAACAGACCTCTTACGAACAGTTAAAGGCAGGGAGATAATGAAAAGGTGAAAGGAACAGACATTCAATACGGGGCTAGAAAGCGAAAACTTAGATGGTACCTTCATATAAGAGACCCACAATTAGACAAACCGGTCGAGGTTCCAGCCAATAAAGCTTTAATACCACCAAACAAGTTCAATTAGTGGAAGCCGAGTAATTAAGATATCGAGTTTTGTATCCACCGGTCGGTAGGCATCTGTGTTCCACCTGCCACTGTAGAGAGGCCAGTTTGGTTGGCATAGTCTTATTAGCTTTGAACCATTTCACAGGCCGTAACAGTTCCCTCCCAATGTTAAGATGCTTCATCTAGCGGGACTCAACCACGTCCCGCAAATTGACCCTCGGTCTCAGCATCCGGTACATGGCCTTAACCGAGAAGGTATGCGGGCACCTTTCCCCATATCTTCCCCTGCCAAATTGAAGCGTCCATACCCATTCATTTGGATCGAGGGGAAGATCCTGTATTGGTTTAGTTGGTTTGTACACCCTTCATTGATCCTTTTCCTTCAGTACGCGAACGCGAAATACCCCGACCTCGGGTAGCACCTTGTTTCTTCTAGTTGTATCTGTTCCAGAGTGTTGTCCGCCTTTATCTTAAATGGGTTGACAACCATTTCCGGTTTTGATGCCTGTTCCTCTCCCGCATCTTTTGGTGGAGTGTATACTATATTCCCAATCGCCCCCTCCGTTCTCCTAAACCCCACCCAATCCCCTTCCTCCACCCGTTGACCCCTCCGCAGAATCCTGACCCAATCAAGGGGGATGACAAAGATAAGTGTTTCCAGTGCCTCTTCCACCTTGTAGCAATATCTCAACTTCTCCCTCAATTGAGTCTCTGACAGTCAGTCCTTAGAGTCTTGATCCCAAATATCCTTGACCCTCAGGATCCCGTTCTTAACCCAACCTTTCCAAGGGTTCTTACTACAGTGGAGGACCCTGCTGTTCCTGTCTGTTATCCATCGATTGCCAAACATTGCTTGTCGGACCACCTCCTCCCATTGCTTGGGTGAGACCTTATTCGGCAAGGGCAGTTTACGCCAGGTCTTTAGTATGGTGACCCAAAGGGAGTCATTTTTTAAGTCTTGTCTGCTTGCTTGTCTGTCAGACTCTCCGTCCTTGCTAATCTTTGTTGGTCTGCGTATGGTCCAGTATCGATCTTTAAGCCATGTCTCTCGATCAATCCCCAGAGGGGTAGGTGGAGCCAGCCTAGTGATATGTTGTAGTACTAAAGGTTGTCATGAAGCTTGTGTAGAGAACAACAGATCTTTCCCCATTGGAGGGCAAGGGTCATCACCTGAGGAGTGGGATCAATAATTATCAACTCCCCTCTAGTTTTCCATTGTATGACTGGCATCCAAGCCACTCTACTAATGACTCTAGGACACTCATGGTTCCCTCTCCAAAAGAAGGTTGTCACTAGTCTCTGAAGGGAAGCAACTGCAGGTTTATTGAGGGACCAGATTGCCGACTTGTATCAAAGGGATGCCAAAACTACGGAATAGCCCAATATTTTAGTTATTAGGAAGAGGTCCGAAGAGCAAGATAAACCAAGGTCTTTTCTCTAACAATCTTTGGAATGTGCATACCATCGTCCAAGTGTGATGTTTTTTTTTGTCCACCTCCACAAAGTACAATTCACATGCTGTCATTGTTCACGTGACATCTTATCCTTCTTCCATGTTTTTGGTTCTCATCCTTCTTGAGCAGCGGCACAATGTTAATGTCGCCAGCTTCCTCCTTTACAACTTAAATCCCTTCTGTAAACGGTCAGAAGCCAACTTTGAGCAATTTGTTTTCAAATTCAGCCTCGTAACGGCCTTCGATTGTGTCCACAAAACATTTCCAATACGAAAGCGCAGTCTTCTTCGAGAAGTTGATCTCGTATTTCATCCCACCCACTTATGTTTCTTGTTATGCAACCATGAAACAAACATCTTCACTCCTTCGATACCTGAAATAAAGTTATGATTATTTCGATTACGCAGCTGTTGTTTCTGGAAGGAAGCTAGGGAGAGGCTCACGTTGCACTTCAACCAACTGGCGTGTTGCAACTGTCTGATACCCACCTTGGAAAATGTTGGGATAAGGGCCTCTCATCGATATTCAGGTCCGCCTTCACTCAGGGCGGGCACGATGCTTGTTGGGGGCCACAACCCAAATCATGGCATGTTGGCTAGGGCCCCGTGAGGGTCATTCCTCACAATGAGAGGGGAAAAAAGGGGGGGGGTTGGGTTTCTCGAACCCTACAACCGAATATGTCAAGATTGTGAGTGAAGAGGGACATACCTGATGCCTGATGCGAACGGAACTGGCCGAGATCTGCTCGTACTTCGGAAAGTTGTTGACGTCACCAACGACATCGTAGATAGGCTAGGTAGGATCTGCCATCTATAGTCTGGGCGCTGAGCACGAGATAGGGGGACGACATTGGTTCATTGGTGATGATGAAGAGACTATTCCAACATTGTCATTTTCGAGCTCTGTTGTGCTCTTATTTGGTGATTCGAGTTGCAATTCTGCTTTTGGTTCGAGGTCAAGATTATCTAGTTTTATATGTATGATGTTGTTTGGCACTTGGATTTCGTCATCGCTCATTTTCCTTGCATTTTGGTATCGGAGTTGTGGTATGTATGTGCCAATCTGGCACTAGTCTGCTGCTTAAAACGTGCATGCACGAGGGTAGCTTGGGGAGCGACCGTGGGTAGCGTGCAGTGAGGAGGGCGAAGGCAAGTAGGCGACTTAGGAGGAGACGGGTATCGCTAGGAAGGCTGAAGTGGTGATAAGGGGTGTTTCGCCGTGTGATGAGAACTATCTGACACATGATTGAGGCTGAGGTGGAACGACAGTGTTACATGTTGCGCCTGAAACGAGGGTTATTTTCAGGCCCTATGTTGTTTTCAGCCTAAGAGCCTGAAAAAAAGGGCCTACAGATCCTATGTCGTTTTTAGCCTAAAAGCCTGAAAACAAGGGCCTACAGACCCTGTGTCATTTCAGCCTGAAAGCCTGAAAACAAGGGCCTACAGACCCTGTGTCGTTTCAACCTAAAACACGGCCCTCCAGGCCCTGAGCCTTTTCAACCTGAAACGAAGGTCCATTTTCAGGCCCTCATAAGATCGACCTGCCCTGAAATTTAGGCAGCAAACTAGGGTTTTAGCACAGGTTATTTTGGGTCTGCTTTCAAGACAACCTTTGTTTGAGCTTCAACGCCAAGGTCTGGCACGTTTTGGCATTGGCAAGAACACTCTCAGCCTCCTGGACGGGTCAACACTCTAGAAGACTGGCCCGCCCTGTAGGCTGCAGGTAGTTCATAGGGACTTCCCAGACACTTCACGTGCAGTTCAGGAGGGAGGAGTTAGTCTTCAGGATTTTGCAGCAGCACTCTTGAGGAGCGCTGCAGTAGTAGTAGTAGCCTTAGCAGTAGTCTTCAATGCTGGGCGCTAGTAGGAGCTAGAGTAGCACTGGAGAGAGAGAGAGAGAGAGAGAGAGAGAGAGAGAGAAAGAGAGAGAGAGAGAGAGAGAGAGATTTGGTGGAGGCCAAGGAGACTTACGTGCAGCGCCATAGCTCGAGCTTCGTCTTCGAGGTACCTGCAGCACGACGCCATCTTCAGAGGTTAGTACCTGGCACATGAGAGAGAGAGAGAGAGAGTTCTTCTTCTTCCTCCTCTCCGTCCACCATCTCTTCCTCACCCTCTCGCTATCTAACTTAGCGGCATCAGCAGACTACGAGAGCTACGAAACACCCGCGGAGGCCGAGCTCGGGTCGCGGACCCGAATGGGTCCGCATCCACGGCTGACCAGGTCCGCGCCGCGGACGTGATCTTGCAAGACTTTTCCTGAATTAAATAATAAGTAAAAAAAATAAAATAAAATATGGGGTTGTAGGGAATTTCAAGTCCTACAACCCCATATTTTTGTTTTTGGGATTCGACTTTGTTTAGGATTTAAAAAAAAATCAAAAGCTAAATTGGATTTAGAGAAAATTAAAAAAATATATATAAAGAAAACCAGGAATTTTCTTTTGTCATTTTTTATCATGAGATATATGGTCCGTGAGTTTACCTGTATTTTTTCAGAAATGAATTTATGTTTTTTGCAGAAGTACGAGGTGTTTCGAAAAAATGCAGATGCAAAAAAAAAAAAGAAAAAAAAAAGGGGGTTTGATTGATTGATTGATTGATTGATTGAGTGG
>BFEA01000405.1:700715-711115 GCA_003427395.1 Chara braunii
TTTTTTTTTTTCCCGTTTAATCAATGAGTCAATCAATCCATCAATCAATCAATCAATCAATCAATCAATCAGTCGTGGGGGGGGGCGACCCCGCCCCCACAAATCAATCAATCAATCAATCAATCAATCAATCAACAAAAAAAAAAAAAAAAAAAACGCGTTATTTTTTTCTTTTTTCTTTTTTTCGACTCGGTTGGCTAAGCCCCCGAACCAAAAGTTGTTTTTTTTTCAATTTTTTTTGTGTGGGGGGGTGGGGCAGGGGATGCGCCGCCCAATGGTGCTTCCAGAATCCCGACACCCCCTCCCTTCTGGCTGCCACGTGGCGCCAAAGTCGCGCGTCCGCGCGGACGCGTCCACGGGCTTGCGGACTCGGCCGCGGCCGCGGACTTGGCCGCGCCTGTCCGCCGCTGGGGGGTATTCATAGTACGAGAGAGAGAGATTGGTGACATTTAGATGCAGACTCGACATTGGGCTTCAAACATTTGACGAGGGATTATTTGGGACTTGTATTGAAGACTTGGAGTTGATGATATTTTCGTCTTCCTCCTCCTCTTTCTCTGATCCCCTACTCTTCGTTTGGGTATGGTCTGGACCTGCCGCATTCTTCGTGTGTGTAGCGCTAGACCCCCTTCACACCTTATGATCAGTATGATGTATGTTTGGTCTGCATTGCGACATTGGTTGGGTTGGTCATTGGTATTCTAGCACTTTGTTGCGCTGTCTTTTACTACGTGAGAGGTTAGTCCCGGTCAGGTCAAAGCTTATATCTAAGTCTTCCACTGCGCTACAAAGTACCATTTTGTATGTATCAGGATGTTCACTTCTTGTTGAGATTCCACTAACACTGCATTCAATTTGTCTATTCAATCCTTTTTATCACATTACGGATCATTGGCTATATATATACATTGCCCAACTGGACATGTAACAATTGGTATCAAAGCACCGCACGTGAATCACGACAACCTGATCTGACACATGTGCGGGGACTAAGTAGTTAACTAGTTTTGATTGATTGATTGATTAAAGCATACTAATTGGCCTCCAAAATCACGATTTTGACCTAACTGCCAAAAAAAAAAAAAAAAATTCTCTTTTGAATCTTTTCTTGGATTTTGTTTTTCCACTATTTTTGTGGTGGAAAATCGCAATAGCGCAACACCTTAAATTTCCGTTTTCGTTTCTCTTATGAAAATTCGAAATTTCGTTGTTGGAAATTCAGAATCTCTTTTTTTCGAAAATTTCAATTTCCTTTTGCAATTTCCCGTTATTTGAAAATCCGCAGTTATCATTTTCCAAACTGCGTGTACTCTCATCAGAGTAATTATGAATATGTTTTTGCAACTTTTTTGTATTTTGTTTTCGGAATTCTTCAATTCTTTTATCGAATAATCATTTGCAGTCTGAAAGTTCGAAATTGTTTTCCTCATTGGTAATTTCGCACTTCAGGGGGAGCTGGGAGACCTTTTTTTTTTTTTTTTGGGGGGGGGGGGGGGGGGGGGGGGGGGGAACAATGCTCCAATCTGTTTGTGGGAAGCTTCACTTGCTGGGAACCGCACCCTGCGTCCCATTTGAAACATGAAACATGTTTGAATATAAAGAAAAACTTTGAGATGTCAGGACTCTTACTCGGTTTTGTCTAAAACTAGAATCATGATCAATTACCAGCCTATTCGATGAAGAACCCCACGAGATAGGCTAAAATTTAAAAAAAAATCCAAAAAAATCTGAAAAAATATGAGAAGTTTCCTTCTAAGCTGCACGAAGGGACTAATATAAGAAAATTCTGAATTTTTTTAGAAAATATCGCCACCACAAAGATCCTACAAATGTTCAAAACCCTCAGAATCCCTAGCAATCCCTTCTCAAATTCTTCCAACGCTTCCTTACCCCCTACCGGGCTCATCGAGGCCTCATACCCCCACCATGTACAGGGCAACACGACTCGCCCGAGCTCCCACCAGAGTCGTCCCAGCAACAACCCTTAGTTGTTCCCTGGAATGCCCACCCAAGAGCATTCCCAGATCTCTCTACCAGGCCTCACACTCCTGCATCAGCAGGTTACAGGGCAACACCCCAGTACCGATCAACGTCGTTCTGGCACCGGACAGCCGCAGATCACTTAGTATAACAACAATGGAGTCTCCTAAAATGAGTTGCTAGGAGTCCCCTGCATCACAAATCATTTGTAAGACGACCATTGACGACCATTTTTGTTTTTGAGAACTATCAAGAGAATTAAAGGAGAGGTTATGAATGACTACTCACCTCTTTTCGAATGCTCAGAAGAGTCAGAACCTCTAGACTCCCAAACAAAACTCTCTAAAATTGTCCAACAGTGTCTTATTCCCTGTCGAGCTCTCCCAGGCCTCACACCCCCACCTGGCTAGGTTACAGAGCAGCACGACTCGCCCCAGCTCCGGCCAGCGTCGTCCCAACAGCTACCCTTGGTTGTCCCTTGGAATGCCCACCCCAAAGCATCCCCATATCTCTTTACCATGCCGCACACTCCTGCTATCAGCAGGTTACAGGGCAACACCCCAGCACCGGCCAGCGTCATTCTCGCATCGAACAACCGCAAATCCATGAACGTATCAGTATCAAACAGCTTAAAGCGAGTTTCTAGGAGTCCCTAGAATTCTAAAACATTCTCTCTTTTCTTTTAACAAAATTTAGTGGTATTTGAGGTAAATTTCGGAGACTATCCACAAGCGAAAATCCCAGCAATTGTCTTCAAACACTCTAAAGCGCCACAGGGTCCTAACACCCCCGAAGTCCTCAGACATTGTGTTATTCCCTACCAAGCTCTATCAAGCCTCTCACCAGCACTATAAGTTAGAGGGCAAGGCAACTCACCCCGACTCCGTCCAGCATCGTCTTCGATAGGAACCCTTGATTGTCCCATGAAATGCCCCCCTTAGGCATTCCCAAATCTCTCTACCGGGCCTCAAGGTCATGCTGTCAACAAGTTACAGGGTCAACCCCCCAGCACCAACCAGCATTGTTCTGGCATCGAGAAACTGCAGATCCATGAATAAAACAACATAAAAAATCGCCTCAAAAAAATTGCAAGGAGTCCCAAGAGCCTGATAGCGTTCTACCATAACCACCGAGAACAATCACAAGCTCTAGAGGATTTTGTTTTTTGTTTTTTTTTTAACGAGATCGGACATGAGTGACATACAACAAATTAAAAGCAAAAAACCCGAACCGAAACCACCGACTAACAAACTTCTCACACAACAATTGGAAAAAAACAAAGTCCGCATGATCAGTCCTCAAACCGTAACGCGTTGGTCTCATAACCGCCTATGCTAGGGTTACATGGCACCCCCATGCCCCATTACCAACCAGCCTGGTATAGACGGCAAGGAGTGCCTTCATCCCTCGACAACTCCCATTACCCGCACGCCCCTAGGTGACAGGGATAAAACCCCAGCAACTGTTGTGTCGAACGTGGTGGTTCTGCCTTCCTCCCTCGATAAAGCTCCCCAAGCCTCACGCTCTCCCGGGTTACAGAGCAACACTCCAACACTGTCCTGCGTCGTCCCAACTACGTCCTTCTGACCTACTAACGAAGACTTAGGCCCTTCCCCTGTTACACCCCCTTACGAAGTTCCACCCGTCCGTGCGAATAATCTGCTTCCCTTAATCGTATGTTTTTTGGCTAAAAAAATACCTAGTTGACAATTTGCAGAAAAGTTGTGGAGACTATAACAACCCTACTCAGGCTCGCCAACGCAATCATACTCTCTGCCTGAGTCTGGCCAGCCTCACACCCCCACCGCTAGGTTACAGGGCAACACAACTCACCCTAGCTCCAACCGACATCTTCCAAGCAACAACCCTTGGTTATTCTGTGAGATGTCCGCCCCTAAGCATCCCTTGATCTCTCTACCAGGCCTCATGCTCCTGCTTCACAGGTTACAGGGCAACACCCCAGCACCGACCCGAGTTGTTCTGGCATCGAAAAACCAGAGATCCACAATTATGACAACAAATAGGCACACCTAAGAAGATTTGCTAACATTCTTTAATGAGAGAAGCCTTATCAGAAAACACTAATAATTGGAACATGGAAAATCACGTCAAACTTTGAAAGTTTAAAACAAAATCATCGAAGCAACCAAGATCAATAGATTAGGTAGAATTCATCACGAATCATTGACAAATTAGAAAATAGAATCATGACAATTTAAAAAATATATCTATGGCAAAATTTAAAAAACCTATATGAACTATTATTAGCATTTACGAATAGGATCGAAATAAGACTTTCGATAGGTTTTTGGAAATCAACATCAGAGTATACGTATGAATTTTCTGCCTGCAGGTATAAAGATTTTACGAATTAGAATACCCGACTAGAATTGTTCTTTGGGAATTTGAAATAAAAAGTAGGTCAGAAAATTTACTAGATGTTGTAATTTGAAGACTTAGATGGTTATATGAATACAAAACAAAAATGGTCGACCATCAATTATGAAAAAAAGGAAATTACGAATTGAGAATAAAAAAAAAATCAGACAAAAATCAGATTTAGAGTTCATTCGTTGGATGTCGAGATCGAAAAATATTAGAAGATATCAAAACACCAATGAGACATCCCTAACCATCAAATCATCTAACGGAGCAGTACTTTATGGTTCAATTATAAAAAACGTTGCACTCAGAGTTTCTGTCGCTACGTGATGTCGCCTTGAACTTTACCTCAAATCACCAATCACTGCAGACCATCACACACCGCTCCGCTCCCGCAATCCCCTTATCCAACTGCTCGACCGCTGCCCAGACCAAACTCAGCCCCTGCCTCTTCCTATAGAAGGAGTCACTCCTCCTCCCCATAGGCAGTGCTAGTATAGCCTTACGACAAAGTGCACAAACCAGAAGAGATTATTGAGACGCCCCCACCTCCCTTTTACTCCCTGAACGTGGTTACGTTGTGAATGACTATGTCAAGCCCATCAACAGAGCTTCACAGAGAATTCAGTCAAGATCCAACGACCCATGACAACAAAGAACCGGAGAAGCAAGAGACAGAGATTAAACACAGTGGACAAAAGGAGTGGTGTTATAACCCTACGCCACGTGCCCCCCCCCCCCCACAAGACTACTCAAACCACACGCCCCGCAAACCAAACACCCCTCCTGTCTCCACATCCACGAAAGTCTCTAAGAAGCGCCATCGCCACACAAAATATTGACCTGTCGTGCCCTCGTGAAAGTGCCATCGCAGCTTCGAGTCTCAACGCGTGTTGGTGCACCTGTCATTTCGTCTTAGGCATGCGCGACGCTTTGTAGCCATGCGCCGCCATTGGGAGCTGGGAGGCCTATTGAACTTGCAAACAATTTTTCTTTTCTTCTCTCCCGATTTTTTTTTGCAAAGTTCAAACTTTTCCTTTTTGATTGGTGACTCCTTATCTGGGCGATCAACCCATCCCTCCCCACCTATGTTGTTGCCCCCTCTGGTCTTCTCTATATGTCTCTGGGTACTCGCTGCAGCGACATTGGTGAGTTGCCACGTGAGCAGGCCACGTCAGCAGACCACGTAAGCAGCACATGTCAACCGACAGCCGCGCCACGTCACCAGCCGAGCAATGCCACATCAACAATAGGGGGTGCCACGTCAGAAGTCCTCCGGCCTGGTCTATGCTCATGCGCTTACAAACAGCCGACATGGATTAGAAGTCCGGGGAAATGGCCGAGGCCTATCAGGCCCGGATGCTGGTTTTGATTACCGAAACAAAAAAACAAGCGGATGAGGTAGCAACCGTAGTGAATAAGAAGGCAGAGGATGTCGAGAAGGCACGTCTGTCGGCAATCAAACAACAGCGCCAGTAAGACGAGGCAACAACAAAGGCTGCCGATGAAGAACGGATTCAAAGACGTGAGAAAATATTCAACGCAGAGTGAGCTTTGCTCACAATGGCAGCGGACTGGCGAGTCGAGACCGAGAATGGTAAGATGGAAGAGAGTGAAAACAAGATCGCTCTACTCCTCACCCATTTCACAGATCTTCTGGCAACGTGCATTGCACAGCAGGAGGACATCCACATCCTCGACGACGAGGTTCAGACGCACAACAAGGCGTTTGATCAAATCAACAGTCGCCTCCAGCAGTTGGAACAACGACCCGTCGCCGCCCCCGATGCCAGCTCCTCCAACACCCCCAATCGCCTCAATCCATTGGAGATCGATGTCGGAACCCTCAAGAACGACGCGCAGCTACAACAAACCGCCACTCAACAACTGGAGCAGCGGATCTCTGCTGTCGCCGCCACACCAAGTTCGGCACCGCGCGAGACGACTCCAAAGTTCGATGGTCAGGAGATCTTCTGCGATTTGACGAAGACGGACCCAATTCCGTGGTTACGTAAGTTCGAGCTCAAGTTGCAGCTACACCACGGACAAGCATCAATCGTACTTATACTCCCGGTCGGGGGGCGCGTGCCAAGCATGGTTGGACAGTCTCTTGTCCAAGTACGGGGAAGTAGCTACCAACTTGTACACCAAGATCAGCGGAGAAGATCTAAAGGCGGTGTGGTATAAGCGGTTCCAAGTAGAGCCACCGAAGATCAAGGCAATGGACAAATTGTTGACCTTCGAACAAGGCACTCTGCCGATTGTTGACTAGATTGCCGATTACCAACGCTTGACATCCGTCACAGACATTCAGATGGGCTTCAAGGCCATCAAACACTACTTCATCACGAGGTCGTGTCTGGCGTTGGGCAACTCCTTGACTCACATCGAGGACACCCTGACAACAACGATAGAGCTCTTCGACAAGGCCGCGCAGATCATTGTCAAGAACAAGGAGGCTAAGAACCTCAACCGTTCGTCTGCGACAGGCCCGAGCAGAGATCAGCATTGACCGAAAGTTGTCATGGTCACGACGACAATACCAACCGACCCTTCTAGCGAGGCTGTGTGTACCAATGAAGGGGACAAACTCGCAGCCGCCCGGGATGGTGGCCACCCCGGTAAAGGCAGAGGACGAGGCAAGACGAAGACAAACACCGCATCTATCCCCGGGCACGGCGCAGCAACTCCAACCCCATGGTCCTACTACGGTCTCTCCGAACGTGCGTACAAGCTACACACGAGATTCCGCTATTGTCAGTGGTGTAACAACGATCTCCATGACAGAGTGGGCTGCTCGTCGAAAGGCAAAGGCAAATCGGGAAACTTAGCATCGCCGGGAGTGAATCGACGACACTCTTGACGCCTTCAGAACTGATCGCTTCGCGGGTGACCGCCCTTCGTTCCAAGCCACATGCGGAAGTCGATAGTCATCCTCTCCGGCTCGATCCTACGCTGGGTACTCATGCTCAAGGACAAGACGTGTATGAGGCATCTTCTCCGTCCGACAGCGCCGACTTATCGTCTTCAAGTGGTTTTTCACGACATTCGGCGCGCAAGTTCAACATAGAGGTCTTGGACCCGCTCACGTCGGATGATTTCGCATGGCTTCCTCTCTCGACCACGGGCCGCTTGCCGGGACCACAATGCGCAGCATTATGCGCTTATCTCCACACATATCTATCCTTCTATGCACCACCAACTTCACTGACGGATGACGAAGCTGTTGTGGGGGACATCCTTGCGTATGTTACCAAGGTGGCTCGTGAGTTTCGCAAGTAGTGGTACGATGACAACAACGCACCGCTCCTCTATGTCCGCATCCAAGTTCGGCAAGCGTCCTGCAGCGCTTTGATGGATAGCGGCGCGGCTCACAATTTCATGAGCCAAACCTTTATGCAAAGGGCTGGCCTTGGCGCCCAAGTTCGGAGGAAGGCTAACCCGACGGCAATCAAGTTGGCGGACGGAAGGATGCAACAACTTATTGACCGTTACATCTAGGCCGTACCGGTATATTTCGCATCTCATGCATGCGAACCGGTGACGTTCGACATTTTGGACATGGACTTCGATATCATTTTGGGAATGCCTTGGCTTGCAAGTGCGGATCACACACTCAACTTCCAGCAGCGGACTCTTACCGTTCGGGACGCCTTCGGTGCCGAAGTGTCGTGTACTATTCCTCTTCCGCACCCCTCGATCCGGTGCCAAGTGGTGATGGCCAAGTCGTTCCAGGCTACTTGCGCTTACGAGCAGCCCGACGAGATAGGCCTATGCTTCCTACGGACCGTTGCGATAGCTAATTCTTCCCCCACAGACTTGTCTTCGGACCCCCTGTGTGGTGCGGTTGCTTGACGAGTTCACCGACATCTTAGAGTCACCTACAGGTGTAGTGCCGGATCGGCCGATCTCTCACGAGATCATTCTTGAGGCCGGGGTCATGCCCCGAAAAGGTTCCATTTACCGCATGAGCGAGGAAAAGTTTATGGTCCTCCGCGCACAACTCGACGACTTGTTGGACAAGGGCAGGATCCGCCCTAGTAGCTCCCCATATGGAGCACCGGTTCTCTTTGTACGGAAGAAGAACAAGGATTTATGATTGTGCATCGACTACCACAAGCTCAATGTGCAAACCGTCAAGAATGCGCTGTGTATCTTTTTAACGCAGAACGGGGGAATTAAACTCCCGTTGAATCCCGTTAAATTCAAAAAAATCCCATTGAATTCGCGTTAAATACGAAAATGGGCCTTCCGCGCTTTTCGGAAAAACGAAATTGATGGGTGGGGTCCGGACCACGTGGCTCTAGGCAAAAAAAAAAATTAAAAAAAATCCCCCCAACCCCTGAAGCACCTCCCATCCGCCCCCATATCCCCCAACCCCCAACGCCCAGTTATGTGTCTGTAGGTGTGTTATGTGTGTGCTTATCTGTGTATGTGTGTGCCTGCCGTGAGAGTGTGTCTGTGCATGAATATGAACGTATGCGCGTGTGTTTGTGTATATGTGTGTTTGTAAGTGTGTGTGTGTGTCTGTCTGTGCTTGTAAGTGTATGTGTGTGTTTGTAAGTGTGTGTGTGTATGTGTATGTGTATGTTTGTGTATGTGTGTGTTTGTATGTGTATGTGTGTGTTTGTGTATGTGTGTGTTTGTAAGTGTGTGTGTGCGTAAGTGTAAGCGTGTCTGTGCCTGCGCGTGAGAGTGTGTCTCGCCTTACTCACAACCTCGTTCCCCAACACACAGATTTCACTTGCACCCAAGGACCACCCTGCGCCCCACCCAGCTTACAGCAGTGCAACTCGGCTATGGCTGCCTGCTCCTTCCTGCTTGCCCGTGAGCGCGTGAGTGCCAGCGAGCTACAGCGTGGCAGCGCTTACGCAGCATGCAGCCAGCACCCGATTGCCCAATGTGGAGGGAGGCCCTTTGCTATATCGAAGTGGCCTGCCTGTTTTCAGTCCCAGGAAGCTTCCAGTAGGCCCTGGTAGCCTGAGGCACAGCACGAACGAGAACAGGTCTTGGGCCTGAGGTGGTCACATGCCCTTAACCGCCTTTGGCCTGTGTTTGGCCCAGTACCCGTATCCAGCCCAGGGTCTGTTTTCCATACATTCACACAGGCGACCCAGGACCTGGGTTCCCTCAACCAACTGACGCCAGACTCATGCAACCTGCTACAGGCCCAATTTTGTGTGTGTGTGTTTTTTTTTTTCCTTTTTCTAATTTGCTTTTTATGGTTTTGATTTTTTTTTAAATACACGAATTTCAAAAAAAATAAAGTAAAAAATAAATTGTTGTACATCTTTGAAAGATCTACAACCCTATATTTTTTTTTTGTTTTTTTTTTTGTTTTAGCCCTTAAAAAATCTGTGTGAAACCCAAAACAAAAACACTCATTTCATTTTAGTTTTTGTTTTTTCATTGTGTGTTTATGTTTTTGATTTTTTAAAAATAGATTTAAACATCAAATAATAAAAATTAAAATAAAGGGTTGTAGTCCTCAAAAACACCTACAACCCCATATTTTATTTTATTTTTTTGGATAATTTTTAGCTCAGGAAAAAAATCATCCCGGACCCCGTTAATTCGCGTCCAACTCGCGTTTGAACGGGAGTTTAACGTGAATTCAACGCGCGTTGAATTTTTCAACGCGGAACCCGCGTTGAATTCAAAATCGGACACACAGAGAATGCGGGCCCTCTTCCTCGTATTAACGATCTCCTTGAGCGATTGGGTGGCACAAAGTACTTCTCTAAGTCGAATTTTAAGTCACGATATCATCAGATTTCGATCCGGCCGAACGATCGCTATTAATTCACGTTCAAGACGTGGTATGGGCATTTTGAGTGGGTGGTCATGCCTTTTGGCGTCACCAATGCCCCATCGACCATCTTTTTTTCTTGCATCGGATGCAAGAGCTACTTATCAAGGCATGCGACCAGATGGCTAACCACCTACCGACTGAGCCGCTCCAGCCACCTACCCACCGAGCCAGTCCAAGCACCTACCCACTGAGCCACTCCAAGCACGTACCTACCATGCCACTCCAA
>BFEA01000405.1:747568-760741 GCA_003427395.1 Chara braunii
AAGGCACTCCCTCCCCCACTCAAGGGGGAGGTGGAAACTACGATACTTTTCCCTCGGGCCGCCATAGCCCCGGGACCTGGCAGGGTGGGCGTGGCGATGTCTGATAAGCGTGTCCCTCCCCGGCGCCTTGCCCTACTCGATCGCTGTGTGCAGCGTTAACGCTGCTCAGCGCAGCGCTAAAGCTCTTTTTTTTTTTTTTTTTCACTCAATGTAGATTTTGGTCTGGTACTTGTCGACAAAAAAAATGAACAGTACAGGGGGTGATGGACTGGTGGTTTAATCATGCACGTCGGAGGGCCAGGCCGTTGTCCGCAAAAAAAGAAAAAAGAAACAAGAAGAAAAAAAGGAAAGATCGTGGCGCTGTATCTTTCCATGTTCTAGGGGATGATTCACTATCTCTTTCATTGATCTCGAAATGTGCAAAACGAGAGTGAATCTTCTCCAGAAGATGGAAAGATACAGCGCCGTGATTTTTGTCTTTTGTGCAACCGGTATACAGGGGCCCAACGGGATACACGGGCTGACAACAAAGTGGCCCTAGGGGATGCACCTGCTGACAACAACCCATTTTCGTTTCATTTTTCTTTTTTCTTTTGTTTGCCTATGCGTGTCATCCTTGGGGCCTCGTGGCGGTGCATGTTCCCATGTTCTAGGGGAAGATTCACTCTCTTTTTGCACATTTCGAGAGTACTTGAGCCCCCCTCGCTCCACTACTCTCGGAATGTGCAAAACGAGAGTGGATCTTCCCCTACAACATGGAAAGATGCACCTCCATGATTTTTGTCTTTTGTGCATGTCATGAATCCTGGACCAAGGCCCTCTGTTTTTCTTTTTTTTTCTCTATTTATGTGTGTCATCCATGCACAGGGGCCATGCTAATCTTCTTTGTATCGTTCCAATTTCAACGGATGTCCCCAAGGATGTTTTCTTTTTTTTTAGTTTTCTATAATAAAAAAAATCATGGCGTATAATATAATGTTGTTTGTTTTGGAATGCAAATCCGGGGGGGGCCGGTTCAAGGCGCAAAATAGCGCTCGGTTCCACCGCCGCCGGCAATCAGCCGGCCTAGCCGCCTACGCTCAGCAACCTTGTTGACGCACAGGTCACAACTCCGTGATGGTTTCAGCTGTCTGACCACGTTCGAATCGTGTAGGCTAGCCCTACAGGAGCAGGCACAGGCACATATGCTTACTTGCAAACACGTCACACACACACTCGTACGAAGTTGTCTTACAGCAAGATATCACGATCAGTGCACAACCACGACGTCGCCTAGTTGACTCAGCGTTAATCCTCAGATGGAGGTAGAAGGGAATCGCTAGGATGCAAAGGGGGTTTCCCCGCATGGGGTGGATGTCGGAATGATTGGTGCGGCAGGAGAAGCAACAACTCCAAGAATGCAGAATAATGTCAAAGAAGTTGCGGGGCCACAGAATCGCTCGCCGCCACAAGCGCAGACAAATTACTGGGTGGAAGAGGAAAGGGTTCGGGAGATGCTGGCAAAATGCTATGGCATAGACATCCTTCCGGCAGGCTGGGACATAGGAGAACTCAAGGAGGAGGGAATGAAGGCCCACTTCACTTTCAACCCATCGTTAGATGAGATCAAAGTGAAGTGGCTAAAGGAGCGAACCGTCACGGTGATCTTTCAAGACGGGTCCAAGAATCTGCCGAAGAAGATTAAGGAGGACGTCATTCGTGCGTATGAGAGTATATGGTTGGGGGAGGGAAGATTTGACCCTTCGGTCACGCGGGGGCGCGTCAGCATAGAATCGAGTAACGTGTTATCCTACATCGCGAAGGACGTAAGGGTCGTGGAGTGGATGCTGCAAGAAGGCGAGGTCAGAGTCTCTATGCGAGGACAATGAAAATATCGTTTAAACCTTGGTTGACCAAGAAGGAGATTCAGGATATGCGGAAAGAAGCGGAGAGGACGTATTTTTGGATCAGGATAATTGACGTCCCGATTGATGCATTTTGTTATCTTGAGTCAGCGGTGGAGTCTTCCATCGGGCATGTTCTGAAGACCTATTCGTCGGAGAAGGATGCTAGAACGCCTCGGTTAATTAACGTAAGGATGGACTTGTCATTAGAGGCACTTCCGAGACTGAAGGAGACGATTTCCTTCACTATCTTCCAGGGGCAACTGATCGAGTTGAAAGTGGTAAACGCGCAGACCCCGTGGTGCAGTAAGTGCAGGAAGTATTTCCACGAGGTGGATCAGTGTCCACGACAGCAAGGAAGACGAGCTCCAAGTCCAGCACCTAGCACCTCATCAAGTTCCAGTAGTAGCAGACAGCCTAGTTCTCATCATCCAAGCTCCCCTGATAGGGCAAGTCAAGGTCGTCAACCATCGGAAGGTCGCTCACCATGGGAGAAACGGGAGGAAGGATCGAGGTCCTCAAGGAATCGTTCAAAATATCCTTCGTACTCTGGTGCGTTGGGCCCCTTAGGCAAAGGCCCTACGGGTCCACAACAGACGGTTAATCCCTATGTAGATATTAGGGTTAACCCATTTTTCTCGCCACCTCGAGATCAAGCTATAGGAGTTCAGAATGGTTACAACGTGGCTGCTTCAAATGGTCAACTGCAACAGCGGTATGTTGAGCGGATGGGTCAACAGGCCTCGGGGGCACCAGGCCCTTCCAGTAGTAGCCAACGGCCACGGACGGATAGAACTCCAACGAAGCAACGAAGAAAAATTGGGGATAATGACGATGCTGTCCGGATCGAGGAAGAGGTAGACGGAGAGCATTCTGCAACTTCCTTGTCTAAATCTGGTGAGTTGAAATGAAGGAACAAGGGTTGTCACCGTTGAAGAGGAACCGGAGACAACCCACCAAGGGAGGTGACCGGGAGTGGGAGAAGCACCTTCTTCCGTTATTATTTATCGATACAGCTGAAGGGAAATTTACTCTCGCATGGTCAACTGAACCTGGAGTGACGGTTCTTCCGTCTCAACGGATCAGTATTCCACCAATGCCTATGGATATCTTGAACATCACTCGAAGAATCTACGGGAGCGATATTGCGGTAAGGATCATCCCAGACATCCCTACCCCCCAGTTTTTTGTAGAGGATTCTAGTCGAAGGGTTAAATTATTCACTCCACTAATGGATGCTAGACTAACCCTGGATGATCTTCTGCGATTAGTCGGTCAAGGGCTCACCCTCTTCCCCATCAAATGGTTCATCTTCCCTGATCATCCGAAACTTTCAAAGTTCCGGATATTAGGGGATATGAACGCTGGTTGCTAAGGTAAACTGTCCCAGAGAATCCCCAAGTTGAGGGGACTCCATACCCCTCTCTTCTATTCTTACCTCACGCAGAAGTGGGATACGGGTCCCTCACAGTCTGGCTCTGCAGTCCCTTCCATCCGCATCCAATCACGGCAACAGAAGTCTGGAGATCATGCTCCAAACTAAAGTTGCATCGTGGAATATTCGGGGCCTGGGGGATACGGGGGGCTGAAATAAGAGGATGAAACTGAAGTCGTGGCTGCATACAGAACGAATCTCTATCCTGTGTATACAGGAAACTAAGCTGGATCACGATAAGATCTTGTCCCTAGGAGCTTGGTGGGATGGCCCGCAGGTATGGGCACGAGCGGTAGAGTCCAGAGGTGGGGTTGCAATTTTGATCCATAGGAACTTAGACGCTGTTATCTTGGATCATGACTTTGATCAATTGGGCAGATGGGCGTGGGTGAAATTCTTAACAACTGGCAAGGAATGGGCAGTTGCATCGATATATGCACCTACAGACAAATCTGAACGCAGGGACTTCCTCACATTATTAATGGATAATCTACCGGATGTTGATGAAATAATTATAGGAGGAGATTGGAACCTTTCGTTGGATGATGTTAATCCCCTCTTTCATTCGCAGAATGCTGGCAGGGATCTTGATGCAATTACTGATCCGATGACGGAATTGGATCTCACCGACCCTTTTAGACTGATCAAGCCAGCGGATCCCGGTTACACGTGGTTCTCTTCACTACTGCTATCAGGCAGGAGAGTAGCCCCCCGCAGGCTGGACATTTTCTTAACCAGCTGAAATTTCTTTGATAACACGATTAGTATATGTGCACAGCCACATTCGATATCAGATCACAGTCCTATCGTGCTATCTCTCCGCTGGGGAGAAGTTCCAGAAAGAGGCAAGGGCACCTTCAGACTGAACAACGAGATTTTAAAGGATCAAGGGATTTGTGACTGGGTCAATGCTCAGCTAAAAAGGTGGGTAGAGAAGAAGCACTTGTTTGATACTGAAAGTGTGTGGTGGGACGCATGTTTGTTTTTCATTTCGGACACCCTTAATAATTTTTCTCGTATTCTAGCTCTTCAGGACAATAAGGAAGAAGCGAAAGTTAAAAAATCTATAGATGAGATTGAAGCTACAATTGCAGCATTACCTCAACGGTCGATTGATGTTCACTGGTGGAGCCTAGTACGCGCAGAAAGAATGCAGAAATGGGATGAGCTACAAGATCTAAAGTCCAATAGATGGAAGGAAATTTTGACTGTGAAAGGGATAACAGCAGGGGACCGCATGACAAAAACCACGTTTCAGAGACTCCTACCCCGTTACTCTCAACAAGAGATGAAATCTCTCAAACATCCCTTTGACAAAAGGGCCCCGGGGGCAACTAGCTCTGTGGCCATATGCACATACGCAGAAGCATATTTCTGTGATATACTTACATCCAAACGGAGCCCGTCAGAGCTTGAATCGGGACAGCTGCACAAAACGGACCTATGAGAGGTTGTGGATAAGAAGCTCACTATATCTAGTCGTTTGGATTTAGATCGACCTCTTTCTGAGACTGAGGTGAAGTTGGCAGTACAATCAATGGCTAGGGGCAAAGCCCCGGGCTCGGATGGCTTAACAGTGGAGTTCTTTACTCAATTATGAGCAGAGTGTGCAGATACCTTGGTGAATATGTACAATAATGTACTTACAGGAGGCGAGCTAACATCAAGTATGTGCCATGGCATTATTACCTTGTTGTACAAAAAGGGTGATCGAGACGACATTCGGAACTGGAGACCAATCTCCAGACTAAATGTCTCGTACAAGATTCTGGCAAAATCATTAGCCAGACCTCTCGCCAAGTACCTTCCTGCCCTGGTTGCTCCCGATCAGGCCGCTTTTGTACAAGGTCGATCAATTTTTGTAAATATAGTAACGACAATAGAAACGCTGGAAATTGTGGAGAAGGAGGAGAGACCCCTAACTATTTTATTGTTGGATCTGGAGAAAGCATACGATAGAGTTAACTGGAGCTTTGTGCTCACGACACTGAGGAAAATGGGTTTTGGTGAAGTGTTTTGCAGATGGGTAGTAGTGCTGTATACCCATTCTACAGCGGCGGTGATGGTTAACGGTTTTCAGTCAGATCCCTTTCCGCTCACGCGTTCGCTTAGGCAAGGATGCCCCTTAGCCCCGCTGCTCTTTGTGATTCAATTAGAGGTTATTCTGTGTAATATCAGGCGCTGACCAGAGATAGTGGGCTTGACACTCAGAAACAGCGAATGCAAAGTTAAAGCACTCGCAGATGACCTATTTGCCATTTGTGAGAACTCTCCAGCTGGCCTCAATGCCCTTAAGCTCCTGCTAGACGAATATTCTCTCTTTTCGGAAGCTGAAGTGAACTGGAAGAAGTCCGTGTACTTCTTACCGCAGAGCATGACTCTGCAAACGGATTGGGGTACGAACCGGATAAATAAGGGAGAAGCGGAACGATTTTTGAGAGTTTTAATCTCTCTGGATGTGTGCCAAAATGCTCAGGAGGGAGTTCTACAAAATAGGATGAGCGTAAAAATCAAGACTTGGGGCTCGGCACCTCACTTATCCTTGTTTGGTCAGACACTGGTAGTTAACTCTTCACTGCTATCTCTCCTCAGTTACGTGGGATCAATTCGTATGATGTCTCCCTCTCTGTTGGCTTTCACTAAGCGAACTGCTGCTAAGTTTATATGGAAACCGAAAGCAGACCAAGACCAGGGATTTATTTCCAAGGTCGCATGGGATCTTATTGCGCAGTCACGGGAAAAGGGAGGGCTGGGACCGGAAGATCCACTGAGAAGGAACTGTTTGCAGCTAGCCACTTGGATAATAAAGGTCTCTAATCATGATGGATCTGAGCACTGGATTGAAATGGGTGAACATATTTTAGCAGAAGAATGGGGCCTGTCGCGGGAAGATGATGTTTGGCTGTGTCTGCAGCTGGAATCCTTTGTTAATAGGAAGATCCAATCGAAGTTTTGGGCAGATGTAATAAAAGCCTGGGGAAAAGTCAAACCCACGGAATAGGCCCAGCCGGTCACAAAGGCAGAGGTGCTCAGTCAGCCATTATTTGATAATTCGCACATTCGGGATCAAAATGGATCTAGCTTTTGGGCAAATAAAGCATCAGGCACTTTCGGAGATAGATGGATAAGGGAGGGGATTCTCAGAATAAAGGATTTATGGGACGAGATTCTGGGTAACTGGCTCACTCCCATTGAATTGAGACAACGCTTGATGCATTTGCAGAATGTGGAGGAAAAGAGAACAGACCTCATCAATGCGATCCCTCATAGATGGAAATACTTACTGTCGTCAGAAGCTGTGGATCCCCCTGGAACCTGGTTCATCACTCAGATACAGCCAGACCCGCCCACCTATTGGAAGCTGATGGGCTATATGGAGGATGGTACCAGAGTCTTTCAAGAATGGGGCAGGACACCCTCCTCTGCACAGTTGCATAGAATACACTCAGCAGATGAGGGTTGCTCAAGTAGTAGTGCAAGCAGCAGCGTTCAGGCGGACGACGGTAGTACACCACCGTTGGGAGTCCCACTTCTGCAGATTAAAGTTAAGGAGGATTATAATGAGAAAGGTGCCCTCATAGTGCTCTCAACCTCCGACGTGCCTTTGATTAAACGCCCGTTGGATGTATTTGCCTGGGGATGGAGAGGCCTGGGGAAGGAGGGTACAATCCTGCCTATGCCGGAGATGAGATCTACTTCTGAACTTCTCCTTCCTGGCAGAAGACCTGAAGTGGTAGCGTCGGAAAGATGGAATGACTTAATCATAGGCTCAAGAGAAGAGGTGATAAGAGAAATAGGCAGACTTTGGGTACAACTTCAGCACCTACCCTCACAGAGGCATGCTGCGATTCTCTGGCAGCTATCTTTATTGGTAACCCCATCAGCGGTGTGGTTGGTGGGACGAGGAATGGATATTTCAATTGGTTGTAAGCGATGTACATGGCCTTTTGAGTCGACAGTCCACCTGTGGTGGGACTGCCCTGCCTCCAAGCGTGTTTGGCAATGGTGGGCTATTCACTGGAAGGATTTTGCTGCATGGGATTGGGATTGGAACAGAGAATGGGCCCTTCTGGGTCTTCTTCCTGCTGCATTACAGCCACTGGAAGGCCTAGGATATGTGGTGCAGGCCTGTAGAGCGATTATTTGCTCCACGATTTGGGAGGTCAGGAACAAAGCCACGTTTGAGGGAAAAGGCACCTCTGACAGAGAGATCAAATCTACAATCTTCTCAAAGCTAAGACAGTACATCAAGTCGGATTGGCTCAGAAGACACAATGCGAGACTTCCAGGTTGAAAAAGCTTGAGATGGTTCCTCAAAACTTGGGGAGCAAGCAAAGGCTCCATGTGGTTGGTATCAGTCGGTCCAGAAGGAATGTTAGAATTTTGCAATTGGTTGAAACAGTAGCTCGAATAGGATTATGTGATTGCTATGGTACACAGGCTGAGGGGCTATTTGGTCCCCGCTCAGTTTACAATGGGGTTGGTCGGGTTTTGAGTATGTATAGACAGCAACCAGGACACTCGGTTTTGCCCCTGTAGGCAGGCAGTCATTGCAGGGTGCGGGCGAGCACTTTTGGGGTAAGAGCTAGGAGTGTCATGAGAGGGGAGTTGCCCAATCTGTAGCAGACCGCTTTAGGCCTGTGCTCTTCTGTTGTTGGAATTGGCAAGGTTAGTATTTAGTATATTTGTTTTGTTCTTTTATTCTTTGCTGTTGTTTGTTAAACTAGGATGGTAGTTGAGAAGAGCAGAGAGCTCGATTCACAGCTGTGATTAGAAGAGCAGAGAGCTCGATACATGGTACTCAATTGGAGAGGGCTCGATGCATGGGTAGTGACCTTGCCTGCATCTTATTAGTCCTTGGTTCGCATAAGTGGTCCCTGTCTTAGGGGCCCAGGTTACCTTCCGGGTTGTTTGTGAGGATTCCCGGCCTCAGAGTGGTTTCGTCTTGCTTTGAATAAAGGATCCTCTACTTTTTCCCCAAAAAAAAAAAAAAAAAAAAAAAAAAAAAAAAAAAAAAGTTTTTTTTTTTTTTTTTGCTCCATGCGAGTCCACCGACGTGTCCGAGGACCTATACACCCTCCCCGTTGAACAATATTCAACGGGGAGGGCCCATTGTACCGTTCAACGGGGATTCAACCGGGCCCCGGGGGCTATTCAACGGGTACAACGGCGTTGAAACTTTCCCGTTGCCTGTTGAATAGACACACAGATGCCTTTGCTCAGTCATATTTTCTAATATCCTGCTCAGTTAATCCTCTGGAATCCAGAGTAATCAACGCTTGCAGGCTTTTTCCAGATACTGATTATCTTTTAATGTTCCTGTTCTTTTCTAAATCATTCTGTACAACGGACGCTGGACCTGTTTTCCAGCAAGTGATGCTCCCCACCATTAGATGGAGCCTTAAAAAAAAAAAAGAAAAAAAAAAAAAGAAGGCGTAACTGTGGCGCAATCACGGAAACAGTTTTGGAGATGAACTTCACGCAATGCCCCGAACATAACACATTCCCACATGAACCCCCCCGAACATAACACATTCCCACATGAACCCACCGGACTCGGAAGAAGCTGGCTTGTATACATTCTACATTTCCAGGCCTTTTGCCTGAAGTGCATTTTCAAACTCAAATCCTCACTGCGCCGTTGTTTTCTCTTCTTTTTTTCGGGGGGAACTGCACCCGAGTCATCTTTTTAGTTTGAAATAGGAAAGAAAAAACATCACATTCACAGCCTCGACACCACCGAAGTCAGAAAATGCAAAAGAAACATCACTTGGCAGGCACATGACAGCTGTTGTTTGTAATTGGCAAAGAAGGCACAAAAGGCCTGTCCCAGGACGGGCCTGGCACGTGGAGGACCAGGCCCTGTGGACATCAGCAACGGGTCACTGTGAACATCACCAACGGGCCCTACGAAGCCCACGGAGCCACACACAAAAAGAAAAAAGAAAAAGAGAGAGAGAGAGAGAGAGAGAGAGAGAGAGAGAGAGAGAGAGAGAGAGAGAGAGAGAAATAAGCAGGGAGTTCGACCCACGTGTGTGTGTGTGTGTGTGTGTGTGTGTGTGTGTGTGTGTGTGTGTGCACGCGCGGGGGAAGGGTGACCCCTTCCCCACCAACCAATCAATCAATCAATCAATCAGTGGATCAATCAGTAAAAAAAAAACAAAAAGTAAAAAAAAATAAACAGCGGGTTTCACCGGGTTCCACCCGCCAGGGTCTGTGTGTGTTTGTGTGTGTGTGTGTGTATGTGTGTGTGTGTGTNGTGTGTGTGTGTGTGTGTGTGTGTGTGTGTGTGTGTGTGTGTGTGTGTGTGTGTGTGTGTGTGTGTGTGTGTGCGTGCCGGGGGACCCCCCACCAATAAATCAATCAATCAATCAACCAATGAGTCAATCAACCAATCCAGCAATTAAAAAATCAATCAATCAACCAATCAACCATTTATCAATTTTGCATGTCATCCTTGCGCAGGGGCCATGTCAATTTTTGCATTTTTTTTTCAACGGCGGGCAAAAGTTGTGTGTTTGCATTTTTTTTTGAACGGCGGGCCTGGCGTCAAATAATATTTTTATTCACGTTTGTTCTTCTCTCTCTCGAAGTTCGTTGTGAAACTGGACATGAGCATCAGGCAAAAGTTGTTTGTATTGCAAAAAACTGTACCATTTGTGTTTTTTTGGTTTTCTTAAATGAAAAAACAAATCGAAATATTCAAAAATTCGAAACAATATTGGAATACATTCGACCATACGTTCTATTTGAAAAACAAAATCGGCACTTTCTGGAAATCGGATTTTTAAAATTAAAAATTGAAATATCGAAAATACCCAAAAATTCGAAACAACATTCGAATACATTCTACCGTACGTTCTATTTGAAAAAAAATCAGCACTTTCTGGAAATCACTTTTTCAGAGGTAAGTAGAATAGAATGTCCGTACGTTCTTTTCAGCTTAGAGCACCAGTACTTGGCCCAGCTATAGGCCGGGGAAAAAAAATGGACTAGAAACGTTTCTTGTGGGATGAATTTGGGCTACCTTCTAGTGGCCCGTGCGTTTCCTAAAATCATGGCCCGTACGTTTCCTAAAGCTGACACTGGGAGGATGAGTTGAACTAAGACAACCAAAACCGTAAACTTTTCGTTCGCAGCAAACTCCGGTAAGGATGAAAAACGAGAGAGAGAGAGAGAGAGAGAGAGAGAGAGAGTCATCCTGTTTTTGGGAGGGAGTATGAAGCAGCCTCTACAACTGTGGCTCATGGACGTAATCTATGGACTGGATAGACAACGGACTCCTCGACGCTCCGAATGCCACGCTTCGCACCACCTGAACGGTGAAATTGCTGCTCAACGAGAGACTGAGCCCGTCTAAAGTTAGGCCGATGGGGAATGTGAAGGAGACTGGCATACTCATGCCTCCCGCCACGAGGTAACGAGCTCCGACATATCTGGGATTGCCCGCCCTTGGCGTGTTAGCACCGGCATTAGGCTCGTTGATGAACACATATAGCACCAAGGGCTCGTCCACCGAGTGAGCAACGTTGCGCAGGGTTAGCTCCGGCACCACCCCACCCCGGGGAGTAGTCTCGGGAGACTGCACGACTGCAGTTGCGACGTTGGGGTTCTCAGCGGAGACCGTCGCCGAGGCTCGGAAGGTGCGACGAACTCTCAGCGGCACCTCTCCCGGCACTCCATCGTTTTGAACTGCAGGACTGGCCCCACGTCGCGCCGTGGTCCAACTGTTGGGCACATTCTCGTAGACATACCGCAGACTGGTCCTGTGATCGAGGACGTCTGACACGGCGATGATCTTGGCGTTGCCGTTCTCGTCATAAAAGGCGAACCTTGAGTTGCGAAAATCCGCTGATGTGGGATCACCTCTGCCCCGCAACTGCCTCCACACGGACCACATCCTGTCCACGTTGGCATGGTGAGCATAGAACACAGGATCGTAACCCGCCCAGGCTAGATCAGCCATGTCGCGTCCAACGCCGATGTGGACGGCATTATGTCCAGTTCCCTCAAGATTTCCAGCAGCTGTCGCCGTCCCGATGACGTCATCCAATCGGGTCAGACTGCCAATGGCCCCGAAGAGTGCATCCCTTGTGATTTCGTTTTGAATATAGGCTTGGATGGCAGCTGCTGCACTTCGACGTGCTGTGTAGAGAGCGGAGGTGGTGTTGGCGTAGGGAGAGGGGAGGGCCTTCTGAGCAGCGGCATCGCTGTCCCAGTTCCAAAAGGGAAGGGCAAAAGACACATCGCCTGTGGCCCAGGCAAGAATGCGCTCGTGGTAGTAAAGGAGCATTCGGTGCCAGGGAGCGAAGAACCAGTTGCCGTGCATGTTGTATTGTCTGCCATAGACAAACGGCCGCTCACAGAAGGCGCAGTGAAGTAGGCGCTGCTGTTCGAGACCTCGAGGGTCGTTGGGAGCTTCGCGCTCTAGTCTGCGAAGCCTGGCGTATGCAGCATTGAGTCTGGCGAGGTACCGTGCATCTTGGAGGACGTTCTGGAGTGCGCGACGTGTGCGGAGCGGGGTGGAAGAGTTGATGGCGAAAGCGGACGGGCGGGAAGAGGGGACGCGAAGGCAGCAATTAGGTAGGGGAGGGCGGGGCGCAGTGCAAGTGGAGAGATCTGGCGGTCCGATGGGGGCAGCGGAGGCGAGTGACACGTGTCCATTCCTGCTGATGCTGCCGCTGCCGCAGAGAAAGATCACCATAGCCGCCACCATCACTATCGTGCTCATCATTCCTAGCCTACGTGGTTGCAGCAATGGGCAGAAAACGACCGAGAACGACACAACAGAAGGACACATTCCTATCTTACGCCATTTTCTCGACTTCATCGATCTACCTGCAGAGGCAGACAATGGAACAGGCATCCCTCCAGATCAGATGCGACACTAGCAGCTGCGCAAGCGACGCCTCTTATCACCGCTGCAACGTGTCACCCCCACGTGTGATTCCCTGGAGTGAGCTATCTCCCGGTTTGCGACGAGCGTGAGATAAGTGCACATGCAGAGCTAACTGCCAGCTAAGCAATCAGTGACACACAGACACAGAAAGAAAAAAAACGAAGCAATGGAAAATCATAGTAATAACTTATAAGAAGTGATCAGCCATGAGCGAACTGCCTCGTTCCTGGGAGAGAGCGCCCTCCTCCTTCCAGATGCTCACAAGTTTCAAGCCGTCGCAGCGTCGCGAGTTCGAGCCCAGAGAAACAGCCGACCAGATTCGACAGCTGCAGGTGCTCTCACACTGCTTGTGCACGACTGACTGGCGTAGGTGCATGCAGAGCTCATCGAAGCTGGCAGCACGTGGCTTCACAGTGGTGCACGTGGCAGCAGTTCAAGCTTCCGCTCGATAGTCGATGTTGGACAGAAGAAACGACCGCTCTTAAAGAAGAGGGAAGCCACGAGGACGTAAGTACAAGGCCAAGGAAAGAGAGACGCGCGCTACGCTTCCAATTGCATAACCGCCAAGGCCTGTAGTACAGTGGGAAGGTCCAAAGAGCAGTCCGTTTTATAAGCACTACGCTAAGAAGGAAGGAAGGGAGGAGGGAAGGAAAAAACAGCGTAAGCATGTGCAGTGCGTAATCTTCTGCTGTCATAGAAGGACGGACTGAGAACTAGACTTTCGTGAACGTATCCGACCGCAACTACGTCTGCATGCAGTCAAAACAGTTCAGGTGCGAGAATGCGCTAACTCTGTTAACAAAGGGTGAAACTCCGTCGTTTGTAGAAGACACCTGCTTGCCTACCGCCAGTGTATAAGCTAACAAAAGTCTTACCTGATTAGAACTTGTGTGTGTGTGTGTGTGTGTGTGTGTGTGTGTGTGTGTGTGTGTGTGTCTGTGTGTGTGTGTGTGTGT
>BFEA01000405.1:791065-801567 GCA_003427395.1 Chara braunii
CTCTCTCTCTCTCTCTCTCTCGGTCTTCTTCTTCGTCGTGGTCTTCTTGCAGGTGCGCGGCGGCTTCTTCAACCTCAGGTCCGCTATGGCGGACTGTCTCCTTCGGCTGCCACCTCGGCTATGGCGCATCAGGCCCTGCATACGACGGTGCGCATGGAATAGCGGGTACCAGCTCCGATACCAATGCAATCAGACTCGTTCTCAAACACACTCTTCATGCATGTAAACAGCAACGCAGCATACTGGCGACATGCGCCTACTCAAAACTCAGCGATATGGCTTTCAGACACGAGTTCACTCTCAAATGGCTATGGCGACTTCAGCGCCCAAACATCTCACTGTTCACATACACTGGATCACCCTGGATATCCCACACGCATCACTCTAACATTCGAACACACACATGCACTCACTACTAACTACAGCTATGGCAGCTGTCGCTGCATCTACCCTATCGCTATGCTAACTCCATCTCTCTAGCCCGCTGCGTCCTCCCGGTTCATCAGCAGACCTCCTTGCACAAGTCGCTGTGGCAGTGCTTCCGCATGGCTTACGCAGGAATGAATGAATGGCTGGGCGCTGCCTCTTGATTTTTACTTCAGAAACTCGTTGGTCTGCCCTTTGCCATCGGCCCTTGGTGCTCACAGTCCCCCTGTGGTACTTGCTGGACCGGACTGGGACTAACTGGACCTTCCGCTGACTGACTGTGGACTCACCGCTATCCTACCGACGTTGTACTGCTGTTGCACTGCGGTTTAGTCCACCACTTGCCTCACCACTTGACCACTTGCCCACTTGCCTACCTTCTAGAAGGTCTACAGCTAAGCTTCCGGAACTCACTAAGACTCCTACCTACAGATCGAACCCCTGCTGCCTATGGACCTACGACAGGCCTACCAACTGCCTACGAATACACAGGTCACATGTTCAATTCTCGGGGTCTACACAGATACTGTACATGGGTAGGGTGAGGTCTAGGGATCGAACCCTGGGTACTGCATCCGCCACTGCTAAAAGGTGAAAACCGTTTCAATATCGTCCTCATGCTGTTGCTGTCTATGCCGGACAGTTCTCGTTTTTTTGCATCTGGCCATGTTCTCGCGGGATGTTCATTTTCATTTTGTGCATTTCCAGAAAGGAGAGTGGCCATGCCCTAATGCATGTAATCCTTGCCAAGGAGCCAATGCATGCCGAGGTTCTCCGTACGATCATGGCTGCCGTTTATATGTGAGGGATGCCCTGTATGGTTCCAATTTTAACGGATGTCCCGAGGAACGTAGGTGGGATCTTGCGCCAGGTACTTTCAATAAAAATTTGGACAAATGGCTTTTGTTTTCACAAAAGAATTCGTGTCCAGGATTCTTGCATTGCGCTTCTGCCAGATGGCTGCAATGGCCACTGTGCGACATAACCCCAACCCTTGTGTAGACTCACATTGTCTGGCACGCCCCCCGAAGAGCATCCACCACTTATCCCGTGGAAAAACAGTCTTTGTGATCCGCTTCCATGTTTGTCGGATCCAATGCCACATCCGTGGAGAGGGGGGGCAGTCCCATCCGAGGTACACCGTGGATCATTCAAATGCCCAACTGCATCCAGGACACGTCATTATATCCACTGTCACTCCATGTTCCACCAATCAGACGGACGAGGGGGTTGCTACCAATCAGTCTAAATACAGCTATAATGACCGTATGTTGCATTCCAGGGGAAGAAGAAGGTAGAAGCAACCACAGTGTTGAAGCTACCCTGTAGTCTTTGAGAGGGAATGATCTTCAATTGGGCCCAGCACCACGTCAGAACCTAGCTCATTGAGCTGGATCCATTCCATCAACTGCAACCAACTGGATAGAGCAACTACCTGAGGAATTTTCAATGGCATTGGGCGTGGATCCACTACTCAACACGCTCTATGCATTTGGACGCCTTTTTGGACCACGTGCATTTGGAGGAGTCCAGCATTTGGAATGCAAGGGGACAGTTTTGAGCTCGGGATGCATATAGAGGGCTGTGGAGTGGAGAGAGGCCCATTGCCAACTTGAAGTGGTAGCCCATTCTCTGAGAGGTAGTCCAGGAGGCACAGAGTTTTTCCTTTGTTTCCTTTTGCACGCCATTCTCAGCTTCTTGGATCCACCTTCAGATTTGACCTTGGTTTCCAGCCTCCCATTTCGTCTAAGACATTGGTTATAATTGGAATCGACCGATGGGACTAGCTGTATCGGGACACCCATGATCTGTCGAAATACATACCTCAGCTGGAATCCCAATCAACTCAGACGAGTAAATAACTCTATTTATACCTGGGTCTGGCCAGTTTGAGGGCCTAGTTGCACTACTCGCCATACGTCAAGTTTGGCGAGTGGGCGCCTGGTTGCACTTACTCGCCAGTCGCCAAACTTGGCGAATGCAAAATGTGTCAGACGGCTCGCCACACCGTTGGCACAAGTTGTGGAGAGTCTTTTCAGTTTCCCCGCCGTGCAGTGGAGGGTGGTCCTCGGACCTCTCCACAAAACAACTTTCTGGAGAGTGAGAGTCGACATCAGGTAGACAATTTTTTTTAACTTTTCTGTAGAAGAAATATAGTGGCGAGTAAGTGCAACCAGGCCTTCCGACACGATTTTCTTTTTTTTCACTCTCCACGCATCTGCCACGAATTGTGATGGATGGCGAGTAGTGCAACTAGGCCCTGAAGATGAGATCTGAAAGCCAAATCTTTCACTTTTCTGTAGTCTAAGAAGAAATATAGTGGCGAGTAAGTGCAACCAGGCCTGAAGTTCGACAGGATTTTCATTTTTTTCACTCTCGGACCCCACGCATCTGCCACAAATTGTGACAGATGGCGAGTAGTGCAACTACGCCCTGAAGATGAGATCTGAGGGACAGAGGGAGAAAATAGTAGGGGCTCTTATAACTGCTCAACAAACTGTACCACAAGAAGACCAAACCCGAGCAGGGAGGCACGATGAGGGACAAGGGGGGGAAACTGAGGGGGCCCTCATAGCTTCTCTGCTAACTGTACCACAGGAATACCAAACCCAAGTGGAGGGGCATGATGACGGACTGGGGAAGGAATCAGTGGGGGCCCTCCATTCGGCCGAGGACCACCAGCGTGACTCTGAGCAACTGAGGACAAGTGCGCACGACGGGCCCCAGCTCGATCGCCGGGTCACGTCGACTGCGGACCTCAGGATCCAGCCTACCCTGCGGCTCCCCGAGGCAGGGCGTGCCGATGAAACTGCTGGTGCTCTCGTAACGGGGCCACAACCTGCTCCACACGGGGACCTCACCCGATCACATTCCCCGGACCTCACCCGATCACATTCCCCGGACCTCACCCGATCACATTCCCCGGACCTCACCCGATCACATTCCCCGGACCTCACCCGATCACATTCCCCGCTATCTTCACCCCTTAGGGCGAGGTCCCTGCTGAAGTCCTCAGGCAAACATCAACACGTTCGCGGGGACAGTCAACGGCGGGCAATGCGTAAGCTTCTACGCTTCGACTACCTGACCCGAATTACCAACGGACTGAAAAGCTTGATTCCAGCAGAAGGGGATAGCCCAAGACTCACATCTGACATTATATAAGCCCCCCAAACAACGCGCCAAGCGGACCAAACGCAGCTGCAGCAAAGTCAAGTGGACCAGATGCAGCAGCAGCAACCCCCTGGGCCCCATCCGCAGCAGCAGCCCCTGCCGGAGGCCATATCCGTAATGCGGGACAATGTGCTGACAAATATCAGACAGTCTAGCCACCAGCCCACTACAGCTGGCTGCCGGAAAATGCCGAACCTGACTTCAGCGAGCACGGAAATAATGGTCCCGAGTCGCCCGTATGACCACACCCCCTTCCCAGTTTCCCAGACCGGAACACCTGGGGAGCAACACCAAAACAACAACGTCGGCACGGGGCCAGGGAAGGGCGACTATATACAGCAGCCTATCGAATGGCAGGCTGCAGGTGCAAAGGAGCCCCCCTTAAGTAATAACGATTGCGTGCACAAGCGGGACCCTCAACATGGGCAATACGGTGCACCGCCATACCAACAGATGACGACAGAACATAGGCATGCTGAGGACGACCACCTTGAGGCCATTGTTTATTCAGAACCACACCAGCGGCGATTCCCGGACATGGACACCATCACACCGGATGTGCAAGCTGTCTCTGGGACAGACTCGGACCTGGAGCATCCCATCGATCTTGGAAGCCCCAAACGATGCCTCGCCGTACGAAGGGAACAAGAGGTTGCACTCACCGCCGACCAGCAAGCTTTGCTCCGTCGCCTGGCCTGCTACCAGACACATGCCATGTGTGCCCAACGAGTAGCGGATGAGCAAACAACGATGTTGGGTTCCCTGACCGATGAGCAACAGCAGAAGCTTCTGCTCAACCACCTGCTGCAGGATCAACACAACATACAACAACAAACGCAAGAAATGAAACAGATCGAAAACCGGGACCACCAACAGCTGCAAAGAGAACGGGAGCACTGGGACCGGACACAAAAAGCACTGCCTTGTAGGGAACCGCACCAGGCCCATGAATGGCTACGCCATCAGCAGCTCCTCTACAGACAAAAGCAACAGCTGGTCCGGGCACATCTGCAGCAATTGGCTGAACAAAAGCAACAATATCAACATTGCCAAGCCCAGCAATTGGCTGAACAACGCCAACAATATCAACAGTGCCAAGCCCAGCTGCTGTCTCAACTACAACAACAGCAAACAACAGGGCTCCAGCCTACCCAACCACCACTTGTCTCGGAAGGAGGCACGAGCCCGGCCCTGGACCACGAAATGGAACCGGTATCACCGCCTGGCGACCTGCACGCTGCCGCCTCGCTTCCACACCCGGAAGACAATCCCGGCATCCATCCGGCACTTGACCTTGATATGATAACGGCCTCACAGGTCGAGGGGTCTGACGAAGGGGTGCACCACCAGGGTCTACAAGAGACTACACCAGAGGAAGAAATGCCGGGGGGAACAGCGGAAGCCGCAGCAATTCCGTCTCAGGGCAAGCCGGTGCAGACCAATATGATTCATGACAAGGCCGTATGAACACAGTTGAAAGAACTTACTGATTGGATACTCCAGAACTCGTTGTCCCCAGGAGGTGCACCTATCTGTGACCTCATAACCCCGTTGCACTGGGAAAAATTGCGCCGACGCATCATGGCTAAGCAGCAAATTAAGCAAGCGGTTAACAAATATCACAATATCGATGACATTGACTGGGGACAGGTAGCGAAAGTTACCATCTCCGCAGTCTCGTCTCTGTTGATGGAGCTCTACAGTAAAACTGAGGGTTACAGGTTCCCCGCCCAGCTGGTGCAGGTGCGTAATAGGAAAGGCACCTTGGGCTTGCGTACTGACGACAGCCAGTTCTGGGGGACCGTGCTGATCGAAGAAATAGGGGCAGCTCTTCATACGGCCGCAAACCATATGCAGCTCATTCAAGCCCAACCCCCATACTGCAGAGGATCCCACCCAATCTGTTGGCCGGGCCCCCCACGACTCGAGGGAACCAGCCACTAAACACCTCCCTCGCCTCCCAGGTAATGAACCTGTTAGAACTCGAAGAGGACACCCGCGATCACGACAGCGGGTCGGATGCACAGTCTGAGGGTGGGGATTCAGATTCAGACGAGGATTTTGACAACGAACCGCCCTCTATGGTTAGACCAAAAATGGTATCAACCTCCAAGTCTTCATCCATCTGGCCCGTCGGAACAACTCCGATGCTCCCCCCGACCACTAAATACCTGCAACCGCCTAGTACAAGGGAAGTGTAGGACATCCATCTCACGGTAGAATATGAGAATGAACAGCATGCTCTCAGAGATGGACTGTGTTTCTTATCAACCTCCCCCATCCCCCCCCCCTCCTGAGCCCCCTCTCTCTCCAAAGGTCTTCCCCCCTCTTAGGAAGCCTCCCGAGTGGGTCCCTCTCTCTCCAAAGGTCTTCCCCCCTCTTAGGAAGCCTCCCGAGTGGGTAAAAAAGCTCAGGCAAGCCGACTTAGACATCAGAGCTTTCAACTTGAACGGCTTGACACAAAGGTCACAAGGGAAATGCGATGCCATCTGGCGAATTATGAAGGGGGATGACGCTGGTCAATGGCCAGATGTCATTTGTGTGCAAGAAACACACCTTACACACTCCCCCGCGCGTAAGGCAAAGGAAAAGTGGGTATGGCCGTATACATTATTTTCAGCTCCGGCTAGATACTGAGCCTCAACTGGGGTGGCCATCTGGATACCTCCCTCCTCACGGGTGGTCCCCACGACATGCGAGTACGACAAGCATGACGGCAGGTGGGTGTATGTTAAAGTGATAATAGGCGAGGAGGAGGTGGGAATTGTCAGTGTATATGGCCCGAATGATCCCGGGGACCGCGTCCAGTTCCTGCATCGACTCTACCAAGAGCTACCATCTGGTCCCCCGCTCATCATCGCCGGGGATTTTAATATAATACCAGATCCGATATTGGACAGACGATCCTCCTCGCAGTGGGGGATCGGGGACACTCCTCGACATCCCGCGGCCCCGGATGCGGAAATGCTGGCAAGGTTCATGGTGGCGTTGCAACTTAAAGATACCTACAGAACGCTCCACCCGAACAAAAGAGCTTACACATGCGTCCGCTCAAGAGGTGTAGCGGGTACATCTAACTCCTGAATTGATCTTATCCTAGTCTCAGAGGACCTCATGGGCACAGTACTAGTGGCTGATATCATGACCTTCAGTCCCTGCAAGTCCTTCGACCACAGAGGGATAGTGTTGGGGATCTCCTTTCTCAACCAGATAGAAAGGGGGCCTGACTTCTATAAATTCAACGCCTCTTTGTTGAAACTCCAAATATTAAAAGATCTAGTGAGGACATTTTGGGAATACTGCGGTACCTTACGTGAATCGTCTCACTTTGTAGTGGAATGGTTTAATAACGGTATTGCCAAACTGAGGGATAGGATAAAGAAATTTTCGATTAATCATGCTATGGAACGCAAAGCCGTAATGGATAAGCTCTTAAAGAATCTGGAGGACTGGGATGAGAAACTGCAGACAACTCCCCTGGATGACGAGACTTTTAACAAACTGCAGACAGCAAGGGACCATTTGCAGACCTTCCTACATCATCAGGCTGAGGCGTGGAGAGTGCAAGAATAAGGCGGCATGACACGGAGGGGACAATGGCCAGGGCCTTCTTCAGAAAAGCCAGGGCCAAAGCAAGAGCAACAATGGTTGCCACATTAAAACACCCCTTTAGCCCAACCCTCCCTAATGCTACTAACGCCTACACCATTGTGGACTATGCGGCCCAATTCTATCACAAACTTTACACGTCAGAGTCCTCCCGGTGGGGGAGTGAGCAACTCACGAATGCCCGCACCCTGATGCTCCACCATCTTCCGGCTATGCTGTCAAGTCAACAAAGAATGCACTTGGAGACCCCTCTCTCCACGGATGAACTGCTGGAGGCGCTGCAAGGGATGGAGGATGAGAAAACTCCCGGCCTGGACTTCTTCCCAAAGGAGTTTTGCCTCCAGCATTGGGAAGTCTTCAAGACCAGCCTCTCAAAGTATGTTGAAGCCGTAAGGCAAGAAGGAACCTTCGGTGGTTTAATAAGCCAAGGGATCACAACTCTGCTATATAAGAAAGGGGATAAGTCTGATGTCCGGAACTACAAGCCGATTACGCTTCTACCCCTCCCCTATAAGGTTGTCTTTAAAGCCCTCACAAATAGATTGCTTCCGTTCATGGCCCACCTCATCCATTTTGACCAGACAGGATTTATGCCACAAAGGAATATTCAGGATGATGTCGTGCTTGTCAATGAAACTATAAAGTATGCGAGACAGCGTAAGACAGAGGCGACAATCCTGTTCATAGACTTCCTAGACTGCTACCTGCAAAAAATGAACGTTGGGGCCTCCTTCAGGGAATGGGTATCCATAATGCATAGAATGACCGCCACTAATATTATGATCAACGGTCATTTGTCCCCCCCCTTTCAGTTGCAAAGATCCGTAAGACAGGGTGAACCCATTGCCTCTCTCTTCTTCGTCCTGGTCATGGAGGCACTGGCAGCCATGATCCGAGCAAACCCGACAATTGAACGGATTGACATCCCGGAACCACCACCCCACCTTGTGCCTGTGGCATCCCTGTTCGCCAACAACCTAATGGTACTTATCAAAGCTACAGCGTCCTTTCTACAGGCGCTGACAGACACCATACACATCTTCTTCATGGCGGCTGATATGAAGATAAACTGGGGCACTAAAACAAAAGGGTGGTGGTTGAGTCCAATGGGACTGATCCCCCCCCCCCGACCACCCCAGTAAATTGGCGCCCTCGCGAGGAAGCAATCAGAATTTTGGGTATCAGGCTCACAGCGCTAGGCCCCCCAAAGGACCATAGAGAAGTGCTGGTGGAAACAGCGTTCAAAAGGTTGACCAAATGGGATGACCTTCACACATCTCCCATAGGAAGGGTGCTGGCAATCAACAACGTTGTTCTTGCATCAATATGGTACAAAACGGCCTTCTGGGATATCCCTAAAGCGCAACTGACAGCCCTGCGCATAGCGGTGGCCACTTACCTATGGAGGAATGATCACCAACAGGAGCGATGCATCAAGCGCGTGGGTTGGAAGTACATCACCCAACCCAAGAGGGTGGGTGGCCTGGGCATTTTGGACCCGGGGGATGAGATCAAAGCACTTATTTTCAAAGTTATTACTCGACTTTTGCTGGCCACATACGTCCCTTGGGTGCCACTGACACTTATACAGCTTGCTCAACTGGCCCCCCCCATCCATGCTTGACAACCCGGTCCACCCGTTGCGATGGTTTACAAACAAAGCCTGGTCTATCCCTGGCCCGCCACGACATAAGCGAGATGGGACTGCACAAAATGCTACCAAATGGGACCTCAAAAACGATCCCCTTTGGACGAATATCCTGCACTTGTGGCGAGAAATGGGTCCCAATAATAAATCCCCTCCAGCCCGATGGCATGAAATTTGGAGACAACCCATTTTTGGGAACCCGCATATACTGGATGATAATGGGCAACCCTTTTCTCTTACAACTGGCAGCCATTGGTTGACATGGGTGAAAAACGGTTTGTTCATTATAGGGGATTTGTGGGACGTCCAATGGGGAGCATGAAAAACAACACAACAGTTGCGACCGGTCCTCAGGTGCATTAAGAACAGCCAGACAAAACTCGACCGGCTGCAGGCTGCGGTACCAATAAGTTGGGTGTAGGCTCTAAAAAATGGCCCGCAACTGAGGAATGATGACAGGGTTTCCAAAAACGACTCCAATCCCATCCCCATGGTCATCTATAGAGTGCTCAATGTGGCTGTGGGAACCACAAAATTGCAGGCGTATGAACCGATCATGCCAGGGGCCAAGTGGACTGGACTGAGAAGGAATACAGACCTCGACTGCCACCTCCCAACCGACACTCTTACAAGAATCCGGTTTGTGGGAGATGATGACACGGGCTACTTTGCTTTTGAGATGACCTCCCCCATTCGTGCCCTCCCGTTCGATCCTGATGAGTGGGAATGGAGCGGTCGGAAACCTACCCCGTTCTGGCAATATACAGTGAAGAACGGGTATAAACAGGCCCACCATCTCCACCCGTCAACCTCGGTTGTTCGCAGCAGATGGACCCGCGATTCACCGTTGGAAGAAGCTAAGCTGAAAGATATTCCTTGGACCTCTTATGCACACATAATGCCAACCTCTCACCGGGCCCTTCAGTGGCAAATTGTGCATAGATGTCTCCCAACTCCCGACTGGTTAATGGCACGATCGAATCTTGAACAAAAAGGGGTGTTGTCTCCAATCATCCCAACGTCGCCGGGCAGACCTGGAACACTGCCTGTTAGCTTGCCCCATGGCTTTCCAAGTCTGGCGATGGTGGGACGCACTATGGTGTAAGCTCTCAGGCACCCCCTTCCAATGGGATATTGGCCTGATACTGCTGGGAAGGCGAAATGACTACCCATCCACCTGGTCTGCTTTTCAACAAAATCTGTTCAAGTACACCCGGCTGGCCATCCTCATGGTTATATGGAGAACACGATGTTCCGTCGAACGTAAAGATTTCACCTTTGGCTTCCCGCAGTCTAAAGTGGAGATTGCTGAGCACATCAGGGCCAACATAGTAAAGGCCAATAAGAAGCTGCTCACTGAGCTAAGTACAATACCAGATCATCTGAGGAAGCGGCAAGCAATCTCAGAATTTGAGATCCTCTGGCTTGACCCCCAGAGGAAGATGGCAAATTTAAGCGAGGAAGGGACGTTGATATGGAAGAACTTGCTCGCCAAGGAAAAACACTGGCAACTGAGATTGCTCGATTGCTTCCACACCCCGCTGCCGGGCGAGAATGCACGTACCTTGATAGAGGACCGTGGACTTGTAGGAGGAACTCAGACCAACTCCCAACCTCTCCCTTCCCCCTCCCCACCCCGGCCCCC
>BFEA01000405.1:815532-833480 GCA_003427395.1 Chara braunii
TCTCTCTCTCTCTCTCTCTCTCTCTCTCTTTCTCTCTCTCTCTCTCTCTCTCTATTTTCCTCTCGTACTCTTCATCTACCTCTCTCTCTCTCTTTCTCTCTCTCCCTCTCTGTCTAGAGCTTAAGGCCCAGAAAAGACCCGAGCAGGTCACATAAGCTGGAAACCGAGCGCTTCCTGGTTTGGTAGAACCGAGTATCAGTAAGCAGGAATAGCTCAGGGCTTTCCGGGTCTAGTTGCGAGTACAGGGCGGATTTCCTTCCCTTCTCCCCTGCCTTCTCTCTCTCTCTCTCTCTCTCTCTCTCTCTCTCTCTCTCTCTCCCTCTCTCCCCCTTTCTGCCAACGCAAGATCTTTGTGATCAGTGTCGCGGTGGCACTACCTTAGGGGCGGCGGTTTGGCCATTCAGAAGAAAAGCCTGTACGAAAGCCCCGCACCTTCCGAGTTGACCCGACTGAAGCACAACGAAGGCGATGTCTGGATCTAAGAACGGACAAATAAAGTAACACCTCACCTTGATCGAGGTAGCCCGACCAAGGTTGTCACTATAGCAGCGGCTTGGGTGAAACAACGTCCCAACTCGGCCGCGGTCGCAAATCGAAGTGATCTGAATAGAGAATAGTTGCAGCCCTCAGAGCGGCTCAGTCCACGGGGCGCCTCGAGTGCAGAGTGCGTGCCAAGTGAAAGCGACGGCGTCGACCTACCCTTCTCTTTCCCTTTCCCATTTGCCTTCTCCCTTTCCCTCGATAACGGTAATGGTCTCTCTCTCTCTTCGTAGCTCCTTTTCTCTCTCTCTCTCCCTCTCTCTCTCTCTCTCTCTTTCTCCTCCCTCTGTGTGCTTTTTCCCGCACTGTATCCCGACCGCTGTAACTTTGCTTGTTCGAAGGAAAATGCCCGAACGAAAACTTTCTCCTGAGTGGAGCTACATCCGGAATCCGCCAAGGTGCCTTGAACGAAGCACCTGGTGGCGGTTTCTGGACCGAAAACGGACCTTTGAAGTAACCACCCGAAGCAGCCCCTCAAGCGCGTACTGGGCGTAAGTGGCACGTGATGATCCTCTCTTTTCTCCTCTAGTCGGCCTCTCTCTCTCTCTCCCTCTCTGTCCCACACCGGTCGTGGCCGCTCTCTCTCCGTAACTCCCCCCCTTTCTCCCTATCTACCTCCTCCCGCCTTCGGCAGCGTTCGCTGTTGCTCCCTCTCTCTCTCTCCGTCTCCCTCTCGCTGGCGCAACGACCCCCAGCCCGTCACGTGCGCCGGACGCACAAGCGTGCTCCGAGCAGCCTCCCCTCTCGTACACCCGTGCTTCTCGTGCTTCCCTATCCACCTCACTGCTCCCACCCCTTTTTCCTCTGCGGCGGCCCAGCGTCGGGCCGAGCGCGCAGTCCTGCAAGCTCACTGTCACGCACCCCGCGTCATCTCCCTCGTGCCTTCCCTCTGCGGCTATGGCTCTCTACCCCTCCACTTTCTTGCTAATCTTGGTGTGTCCTTGTGCGTAATTGTTTCAGTGGCGTGCCCGCTACTCCCACTTCCTCTCTACTTTCTCTCCTCTCTCTCTCTACTTCGCGGTCCTCTGCTCTCCCATGTCCCTGCAAGTGCGAGGAGAGCTCCTAAGCTCGCGTAGCGGTGAAATCAACCAAATCGCGCGTGCTTCACCCAGAGCGCTAGAGTGTGCGCCAGTACTTCCCCGTGCGCCTGCCCCAAATCTCCCCCTCTCTTCTTCTTTTACACCTTTTTCCCGACTCTTCCCTGCTCCGCCCTTCTACACTTGCCTTCCCTCCCGCTCATTTCCGTAGGTGCCAAACTCAAAATTTTGGCCGAACTCTTCTTCCCATTCCCCCGCCCCCAATCTCTCGCCTTTCCCTCCTTTACTCCTTGATCCTGTCTCTTTCTTTTCCACCAATGAGGTTCCCTCTCGCTTCTTTCCATTGGGCTGCCCCCGCGTAGCTGTGCTATAGGCGCCAAACTCAAATTTTTGGCCAAATTCTCCTTTTCCCTTTCCCCCGCCCCCAATCTCTCAACTTTCCCTCCTTTACCACATCGATCCCATCTCCTTCTTTCCTCCCAATGGAATCCCTCCTTGCTTCTTCCCATCAGACTGCTTTCCCGCAGCTCGAGAACGCTCCTCATTTTCCGTTTTGCGGCCTCCTCGGGGAGCATCCCACTTGGCTAAACCCGCGGCTCCCGCTCTACGATCTCTCCAGTTGGTTATCAAGACTGCGGGGCGCGCGCGCCTTCAAACCATGCGGTTGTCAAGAAGATCAGTAGGCTCGTGCTCCCTCGCCTTTTCCCCCTTCACAGCGCATCCTTCCGGCTCCTCTTTTTTTCTGGTCGTCGATCTTTATTGGTCCGCCTGTTCTTTGTCGACCATTTGCGTGGAGACCATGCCCACTCCCTTCTTCGAATCTGACCATCGACCTGACGGTCTTGTTCTGCTACTGGCGCGCCTCTTGGCCGATCTTTCCTCTCCCTCGCTCCACCAATCACATCTTTTTTTTCTGGTTCCGTCGAACCCTCCCTTCTTCTCTTCTCCTCCTCCGTTTTGTGTTACTTCCGATAATCATACTTGGCTCTCGACAGTTGCTGTCGGCGATTCGTCTCTCAGTCAGCTATTTTCCTACGACCTTTCGGTACAAACCTTGCTTCGACGGCTCAACCAAGAATTATAGCCCCTGCCCCGAGGCGGTGCCCCCCCTCTTTGTTGCTTGTGGCGATCCCCCTTCCCCCTCTAACAACTTCACATGACCAGCTAGTTTGCCTCCTCTCGGCGCCTTGCTGGCTTGATCGAGACCGTTTGCCGTCTGTTTTAGCGGTTGGAGCTAGCCTTCAGCCGAGCCGACCCCACTCTTCATTATTACTGTTCTCCCCACCTCGCCTCGGCCCCCTTCTCGAAGTCGAATCGGACCCCGACTCAGTAAGTGCTTGTGCTACCACCCTCGTGCCAGGCAAGCGGCCCTGGAGAAATTCTATGGCTCACCGACCCTTGGCGATGGCGGCCTCCCTTCCAGTGCGTGCATCACCCGCGCCCCTTATACGAATGTCGGACCTGGTGGCCGCTTGCTCTTGATTGTCGTGAGCAACCCATTGCGTAGCCGACAGTTCCAGGCCCCTTCCGGGGTGAGCGCGTCCCGTCGCATACCAGGCTACGCCCCCGTTCTTTGGTCTGTTGCGACCGGCCTCAGGCTGCCACCACTACCCTCCTGAAACTAAACCAGAAGTCGGACCGGCCGTCGTGTCGACTTACCCGATCTCCCGGTACCGCAGCCCAGGCTAGGTACGAGCAGATCGTGCCATGCTCCTCTGTGGTAGCCCGGTGGTCATTCACAACCGAGGTTCGAGACTTTACCTGGTTGCCCGTTTTCGATCTGATTAGGCCTCATTCTGATGTACATCGTCCGACCCGCATTTTCCAGGTTCTGACCCTGAAACTTCAATATTTTATGATCCGCCAGAGCCCGCTTATGATCAAGTTGCCACCGCCACTTCAGGCCATCGAAGGGTTAGTATGGAGGCCCGGAAGCCCGAAAACATCATACCCACATGCATACATACGTCAAAACCATGCAAAAAACAGCAAAAAGGGAAAATATTTTTCATTTTAAATAAAGAATAAACCTTCGGCTGGTGGGCAGCCGCCCGACAACTAGCCCACACCCCATTTCTCGCCGTCCCCGGCGAGCCTCCCTCACGCCCCCTTGTTGTCCCATATCCAATGTTCATCTTAGAAGCATATTTTTCGTTTCTTCCCTTTCCCTTGGTTAGATTAACCCTCATTGTCTATTCCCATCTTTAAACTATGGTACAGGACCCTCAGTACATCCCCCCCTTTTTTTTTACCGTTGTCGCTCTAACTATGGTACAGTTCCCCCTTTCGACTTATCGCCTCTCTAATTATGGTACAATATACCCCAAGTGACCCTATGCCCATCCTCGTTTCCTCATCCTCTTTTCGCGCCTCTCTCTCTTCCGTTTTCTCTCCTTCTCCTCACGTTTGAGTCTTAGGGCCTTTCTTGATGCATCCCTCCTTTCGCTCAACCTGCGTTTCCTTAATCGGTTAGCATCTTCGTCATCCTCTCTTAGTCGTTTCGTCCTCCTAGGGGTCTTTGGCAAGGCAGTTTTTCGAACCTTATATCCTTTCTTTGGTGGTCGAGAAGAGGCCCCTTGTTTGGAGGTCTCCCCTTTTTCGGGGGTTACAAGCACCTCCGTGTCAATAGCTTCTTTCCCTTTCCGCCCCGGCTGCTCTCCAAGGGTCTCTCTTGATCAGAAAATTTTGAGACGTGCCCCTGCGACAGGATCCCGCAGCCTACTCCCATCTAATTCCTCGAGCATGTAAGCCCCCCCATCCAATCTATTCAGGACCTTATACGGCCCCATCCATCGGTTTTCCCAATTTCCGGCTCCAAGCCTTCTCTAGGGATGAATCGTACACCAGGGCCAGGTCGTTGACCCCTATCGGCGTTTTTCGGACTCGGAAATTTTTGTCCTACCTATCTTTCCCTTTCACCCTTTCTTTCTCGATATTCTCTCCTGCCTCGGTTACCTCGGCATCCAAATTCTTGGCTATTTGTTGTATCTGTGCCTCCAACAGTTCCTTCCTAGTCATGTTGGTTTTCCACGAGACACTCATCCAAGTGTCGACGTGGAATTCGATGGGCAGGGGACAATGCCTACCGAACAAAGGGTGTAAGGAGGGTACCCCGTACTGGATTTTACCGTGATATTATCGGCCCAAACCGCGTATCGTAAGTACCTCGGCCACTGTTCCGCGCGGCCTTTGCACCATTTTGCTAGAGCATCTACCACCGTCTGGTGCCCCCTCTCTACCGGTGCATTGCTTTGGGGGTGATAAGCGGTCGTATAGGCTGCCCCGATCCCCGCCTTTTCCAATAACACTTTGACCTTTTGGCTCAAGAACTCTGCGCCCCTATCCATGACTATTCTCCCGACACACCCGTACCGCGCGATATACTCAAGGAGAAAATCACTTACCTCCTCCGCCGTTTTCTTCTTAATGACCTTTGCTTCTACGAATCCGGTGAGGTCATCACGGACGTTGATTATATACCGAAGTCCGCCGACCCCTTTTGGCATAGTTACCAAGTCCACATGGATCTTTTCACCCGGAACTGTGGGAAGCGATGGAACTAAGGGCTCTTTGTAGCGAACCGTCGCCCGCTTTTGGCAAGCTTCACATGTTGTACAATACTTTTCTAACTCCGTGTATTGCCCGTCCCACCAGTAGAGCCTACGGACTTTATGGAAAGTACCCTTCACTCCCCTATGGCCTTCAACGACCCCGTCATGGAGTTCTTCTATGACCGCCATTCTTTCCTCTGGCTCGCATAGTACCCTCATGGGTATTGCAAACTTGGTGGACCTCTTGAAGAGATGGCCTCCTCGCTGGCAATACCCCAGCGCCTTTTGCCAGATTCTCTCAGTCCCTGTTTCCCTACCGGCTAAGTACAGTCCTATGTTTCAGTACTTCCCGTCGTAGAGATTAGCGAGAAAAGCCCTTAGGCCCCCTTCTTCCCCTCGGCTGCTCCCCGCCATTTGCGCCCTATTAGCGGTGACTTTCATTATCTCCCCTTTGTCCATTGTCACTTCTTCCTCCTTAAGCCTAGGCAAGTCCTCCTCACGAATGGGAAGCCAGGACAACCCGTCCGCGACCTGGTTCTTGGTCCCTGTTATCCTCTCGACCCTCTAGTCGTAAAACCTAATATGAATCATCCAGCGTGCGATGGTCGGATCCGTCAGCGAGAAATCTTTTTGGAGGACAGCGGCCACTGCGGTCGGGTCCACCCTTAGGAGAAATCGTCGCCCGTACAGGTAATGACGGAAGGCCTTTAGGCAATGCAACACCCCTAACACCTCCTTTTTGAATTGACTATAATTTCTCTCAGCCGGGTTCAAGGTCCGGCTTTCGAATCGCAACGGTCTCTCTTTCACCTCTCTGTCCTTTTGTGACAGGAGGCCTCCCACCGAATGAGGTGAGCGTCCGTGGACACTATGAACGGGTGACTCTCCTCTTCTTCGAAGCAGGGGACTCCTAGGACCTCTCCACCTTCGCGGAACTCCTCCTTCAAAGCTTCCATGGCCGCGGCTTGTTTCTCTCCCCAAACCCATCCTTCCGATTTCCTGAGGAGTCTTCTCAGGGGTTCCGCTTTCTCTCCATAGACTTTTATGAAGATTCTTCAGTAGCCCACAACCCCTAGAAACTGTCGGACCCCCGTTATGGATTTGAGCGGCGATGACCAAGTCATCAACTTTACTAATTTTTCGAGATCGGGCCCCCGCCCCTCCTTATCGCAAATGAACCCTAATATCTTGATGGAGGATACGCCCCAACAACTTTTAGTCTCGCTTACCGTGAGGTTGACATCGTGTAGTTTCTCAAGGACGTCCCTGACATCTTTCATGTGGTCGGCCACAAACCTTCTAGCCCCCGGGAAAACCTCGGTCTCATCCCGCTCGACCGGCCCTTTTATCGGGAAGTCATCCAGGAAGACCTCCACCTTCTCTGGTATGAACTCCTTGAGGACCGCTATCATGGCCCTTTGGAACACTGCTACCCCATTCGTCCAACCCATCGGTACTACCATCATTTGAACCAACCCTAAAGACGTATGCATGACGGTCATGTGCCTGTCCCGGTAATCTAAGGGAATCTCGTCATACCCTGAGAAGAGATCGCAGATAGAGTATATTGAGCGACCTGCCGATCCTTCCGCTAGCAAGTCGGCCTCAGGTATAGACCGCACGTGTCTTATGGTGACCGCATTGGTCCTCTGGAGGTTTTGAATCCATCTCAGTTTGTTGCTACCTCCCTGCCTCAGAAAGAACCACTTATTGGAGTAGGCACTCTGGCAAGGCTCTGCGACAAATGTCCTTATCTTTTCCTTGATGAAGGTCACTATCTCCTCTTTCTCCTTTTGAGCGTACTTCCACTGAGGCCTATCCTTCCAAGACACATGCGGGACCGTGTGGATCCGGGCCGGCTTAGCAAACCTAGGATCGATTCTCCCTCTCTCCGAGTCATCTAAGGCAATGGCCTTATCGCAGCCCCTTAAGGTCATGGCTATGAACTCTTTTTCTTTCTCCGTGAGATTCCCATCCCCTATATCCATCTTGGCCAACCTATCGGCCGTTATCCTTTACCCTTCAGTCTCTTTCCTTTTTCTGATGATATCGGCGATCTCCTCCTCCGATATCGTAGCTTCCCCCGTTCTATCCCGGCTGACCGCGGCAGGTTTTACTTTTTCCGCCACGGTTTTATGTTTCTTGACTCCGCCGGCTAGGGGGATTCCTCCAAAAAAGACATCCCCACACATCCTCCGAATTCTTCCTCCTCGTCCTCCTTCTCGTACCCCACACCGTTGATCACAATTTTATCCCCCATATCCTCGACCTCCAATTGGTCTCTCTTGGGTCGTCCCCTATCCGTCAAGGGCACCTCTTCCAGACGGACTCGGCATACCCTCGACTGACTCCCCTTGCGCTTAGCAATGCTGGTCCGGTTACGTTCATCCTGCGCGTCCACGGTCTTTAGGACCACTCGGATTCCATCAGGACTTTGGATTGATAGGGTCTGACTTCCATCCGACAAATCAACCGTGGTCGCGTGTACGACGCTCAGCCAGGTCCTTCCAAGGATCAATTCGGAGGAACACTCCTTTACTGAAAAGATCGGTACTGTGGCCTCTACGCCAGTGACTTCAATCACGGGGCTATGACATACCCCCTCCGCCGGTTGTAGCTTGTTGTCAGCCATTACTATTGGCATCGATACCCCTCGATCTATCTCCAGACCAAGCTCCCACGCGATGGAGTCCCTACACACTGTAGACTCGGACCCATTGTCCACTAGAGCCCTCATTTTCTTTTCACTTACCACTGCCTGGAGCTGGCCGCTACCTAACACATAGAATTTCTTGGCCTCTTCCCTTGAGAAGAAGTTGGTCGGTAGCTCCTCCATGGTAATGCAAGAGGCCTGTACTTCTTCCTTGGCTGGACCCTCCACCGGCACCGTGGGCCCCCTTGCGAGCGGGACTCTTACCTTCCTTGTGATGCTTAGGAGTTCTTCCCTGGCGCTTTTGCTGGCGGCTAGATATTCCAAAAGTGTGCACTGCATAGGCTGCATCAAGTACCTTGTAAGGGGGGTTACCATGTCTATCTCATCCAGAGTGCACTTCATTTCGAACTTTTTGGGCCCCCTCTTTTTAGGAGATTTGGGTGAGGTGGGTTCTTCCTTCTTTTCTTCCACCGCTTTTGCATCAGCCATCGGTTGGTCATTGTCGCCGCTCCTTACTTCCGTACCTTCCGTCACACTCGCTTGGCTCTCGGACGTCTTGGTCCCTACCTGTGTCCTCACCCTTAGGCAAGGCCTCTCTTCCTCGGGCTCAGTTTCGATGAACTTAATGCTTGACACCTGGGGTTCCCTAAAGGACACCCCCCCCTGGCGACTCCGTCATTTGGATATGAGCTGTGTTGGAGGAGCTCCCGATTTTCGGTTTCTTCCCCAGCCTAGCCTCCTGGAGGGCCATCCTCTTGTCCACGTTCACCTTCATTGATGGGTAAAAGGAGACCGCCTCTCTGCTATCTCCCCACACAACCCACTTGTTTTCATTCAGCTTTACCACCCCTAGTCTTAAGGCCTCCGTGAAATAAGGGCAATCCCTCTTGATGTGATTTTCTTCATTGCAGTAGACACACCCGCTTCCAGTTTGAGGATTGTTGGGGCGCGGACCCCCTTGCGTGGCCGCCGCTATAGGCGCAGGCAGAGCCGGTGGTGGTGGTGCTGGCAGAGGTGGCGCCCTAACTTCCGGTCGCGGCCCCGGGGCCCTTGCTTGAGGGGCATCTCCCCACCTTCCATCCCTAGCATCTTTTCAATGGGAACTCCCCCAATCGGAACCACGATTCCCCCCTATCTCCCAGTCATTCCTCCATCCTTCTTGGCCACTCGATTCTTTTCTCCATCCGGTAGGCCGTTCTCCCCATCGGGAAACAGGTGGACCCAGGGGCGGTCTATTGCTCCCCCTTGGACCATCGTTCCGCGTACCTCGCATGTTACGGAGAGCCATGTCCAAGGTTTCTTTCATGTATTCCCTCACATCTACCCCTCCCCCTGTGAAAACCACTTCGGCGACTTTCTCGAAATTTGCAGAATCCATCGGGGCCTTCTCAAGGACCTCTTTCCTCTTTTCCTCGGGCAGGTGCAGCATGAACATTACGCACCTATCTACTTCGGACAACATACCCCTATCCACTAGGGTTTGGGGCAGACGCTTGAACCTACGGGTGAAGGCTACCAAGCTCTCCCGTTCCCCCCTTGTAATTCGTCGCAAGCCCTCCACGGTCGGGATCAGGTCATCACAGGCGAAAGTCTGCAATAGGCTCGCCCTGAAGGTCCTCCATCGTCCGTATGAAGGGTAGATATTTCGGATTGCGGTGTCTAACTCGGGGTCCGAGTGCTGGATGAAATATTCGATCCACTCCCTCTCGGAGAATCTCTTGCGGTAAGCGTAACTTTCCCACTTCTCCACGAACCCAGTCACATCTCGCCCGTCGAAGAAAAGTGCCTCCACACCCAGGTTGACGTCATAGTAAGAGACTCGTGTGTCATCGTATCGGCGAAAATATGGACCCTCCCTTGGCCCATCGATCGTCGGGTCGTACGGCTTGTACCACGAGGGATCCGGCTCCTCTACTTAGCCTCGAGGTCTCGGCGGTTCCCAGGGGTCTTCCCCGTAGCGGCCCCGCTCTTTCGGCCAATCCGCCTCCCACCGAGCGTGGCCCTGCCCCCTTAAGCTTCTCCAGGCCTCCATCCCCTGACCCCTACCTGTCATCTCTTCAGGAGCCCATGCAGTATCTACTTCTCTTACGGCCCATCTCTGCGGTCTACTGCCAGCCTCCGTCGGCCTCCCGTCTCTAAGGCCCCTTCTACTCGGTCCCCCTTCCTCTTCTCTCTGGGGTGGCCGATACCCCACCCTATCTCTTGGAAATTCTAGGGCTTCCCTCTTTCTTGCGTCCGGCAAATCCCCCCACCGGGACTTTATAGGAAGGCCCCTCGAGCCCTCGATAGCCCCTTCTCGCGCAGGCATTCGCATCTCTGCGCCGGTTCTTGGTCCCACTAAGGCTTGTCTTTCATTGGTGACAGCCTCCGGGACCCTTTCGACCCATCCCCGCGGCCCGCCGCCGGCCTCTGCTGACGTCCCCTCTCTCAAGTTCCTCCTGTCCTGACACTCCTCTTCCTCCCTCCTAAGTGGTCGATACCCCTGTCTATCTCTAGGAAATTCTTGTGCTTTTTCTAACCTTGCTTTCGCATCCATTAGGTCCGCCCACCGGGACTCCACCGGAACACCTCTTGCGGCTTCGGGGACCCCTTCGTTTATCGGCACTCATGGACCCACATCCCTGTGCGCCCGTACTTCCGTGCCAGCTCTTTGTCCCTCCGAGGTCTGCCTCTCTCCCGAAGCCATTTTCGGACCCCCCTCGGCCCTATCCAGCGCATCTGCTCCCTCTGTCATTTCTTCCACTACCCTACTTAGACTGGCCCCCAACTCGGGACTCTTCACTATCCCCCTTCTTTCAGTGCCTTCCGGTGGACTAGAGAGACCAGCCTCTACTTCACTCTCCATGCACCCCTATTGGCAATTCCTAGTCGCCTCCCTCACTATCGTCCGCGTTACTTTCCGGCTCGTCCCTCTCACCACTGTCTCCGTTATCTTCCGAGTTCTCCTCCTCCTCCGATCCCCACTTCTCTTCACTAGAGTCCTCGTCAGCACTTTGTCCCCCGGACTCCTCGCTGGTCACAGTCCACCAGGAATCTCTTAGTTTCTTCTCCTCGCTAGCGGCCAAAGCAAGACTTGTGATCTCCCGGTCCGAGATGCCCCTAACCCCTTCTTCCGCACACCTCCTAATCAAATCCCTATCCACATCACCAGCTTGCCCGGAGAACAGGGGCTTGATGAACTCTCCAACGTGGGCCCACCACTCGAAGTCGGTGTCCTCTCTCGACTCCCAGCACTGGATGAATAGCTCGTGACCTCCTTCTTCACCCAGAGGGAATTTTTCTATCACTTGACCCCTCAATCGGACTCTCCTCACGGTCTCGTTGTCAATATAGAGTAGTCGATAGGCCCAGGTAGGGATGGTCCAATTTCTCCCGTGGGCAGCCTTTGGAACTTTCGTCCTCCCTCTATATTCTACCTTATCGATCATGGGTTCCCCGGTGCCAACTCTTCTTAATCTCTGCACTCGTTCTAGGGCTCTTTCGGCGATGCATAGAGGATTTTTCCCTTCCGCTAATGCAGTTGCGCAGATTAACCGGGCGTCAGGGGACAAAAAAATTTCCGCCTTTTTAGTGCAGCTGTTTCCCTCGGACGCTACTGAGAACCTGACCACTGTCTCTTGCTCGTAAATCTCGAAGAACTCGGTGGTCACCTCTCCTTCTCCTCTAACTCTTGGGAGAGTCACTCCATATCTTCCTCCGCACATCCAAACCCTATCTAAGGTACCATAAGGGTCCCCCCTTTCGTATCTAATCATAGGAGCCTCACCTCACGCCGTCCAACCTCGTGGCGGCCTCGACCAACGAGTCCTCGCACTTAGCACGACCTCTCTCTCTGTCCCCTCTCAGAGTTTGGCGCAAAGCCYCCTCGTATTCTCCCGTTCTATCCCAAAATCGGATCTCCACAAGGTGTGTCCTAGATGTCAGTGGCGTTCCTAGATACCTAGAGTCCTCCTCAAATTTTCTCTCTACTTCCAACAAAGGCTCCCTCCAAGTTCTCGGGAATCTCACGCCACTCGCGTCTCTAATGTGGACTGAAAAGGCAGCTAGCGTGGTCCAGCTTCTCTTCTTCCACAAGGCCAGCCGTCGGACTTCCACTAGAAATTTTGTCTCGGCGCGGACTACCCGGCTCTCTCCCAATTCCGGGTTAAGCTTTGCACCCCCCTCGACCCTAACCTCGCTACAGTCCTCGTAGGTCTCTAATTCCCAACGAATCCTATTGGAGACGAACGAGGCTCTCATCCCCTCACCGCGAGAGAAGATCTATCGTGACCTCGTCGAGGATAGCGATTGTGGCCGTCTTAAGTAGCTTGATCTTGGCGAAGGACCCAGGCTTAGCCCTCCTTTCTTCTTCCCAGCACAGAGCAAGGATCCGGTGAACTTCTTCCCTTACTCTATCCAACCCCACAACCTCCTCAAGGTCAGGCTCGGTCATCCCCTAACTTCCGTCGACGACACGCAATTTCTATCCGAATTAAGTCGGAGGGGTCCAACCCCGCTAGCTCTCCCTCGCAGATCTTACCTAAGTATCTCCACGATATTTTAGACTCCCTCGCATGTCGACCCCACCCTTCAAAGGCGTAACCCAGATTTTCAAAAGTCGACCAATCGTCTCTACAGGGGTCCCGGAAACACCAAGTTAACAAGGTGTGAAGGTCCGATCCCGTGAACCTGAACTGACTTAAGATGGAAACCCGTCTTCCTATCACCCTTTTGACAGCCTCGGAGGGGTAAACCCGCTCAAAAATGAAACGGGGGACCTCCACAGGCTCGCTGGAGAGGAACCACGGTATCTCTTCCCACCCCCCGTAGGTCACCAGATATTCCTCGTCGCACCCTTCGTAAGGCCTCAATTCCTCCACTAATTCTCCTAAACGGCCTCTCACGGCTCGAGCGTCCCAGAGAGGGTCATGTTCAATCCGTAAGCTACGCGCTATCTCTACAAAGCCCTCCTTCGAAAGGAATATTCGGGAGGACCCCCGCGTCGACGCACCGAGTATAAAGCCAGAACAAACCCCTAGCCCGCACCCCGGATTCTCGAGCCGCCCTAAGCACCGCTACTACCCTTTCCTCCGGGTCTCTTAGGAACAAACTGGCCACGAACAGGGGCAGGTTAGCGTGGAGTACCCCGGACGCGCGAGGGACCTCTCCGGGCTCGGCGAAGGACACTAGCGACCACGACTCGAAAGTCCCTTCCTCGTAGTCGGCTAACACCAGGTTATTCGCCAACAACCTCACGGATTCTCGGTACTCAAAATGCGTGAGTTGCCTTGTTACCAAGCCTCTCCAGACTTCGGTCCACACCTCCTCGTTGAAAAAAATGGTAGCCTGAATCTCCAGGAAACGACCGAGGTCGGGTGGACCTCCTCTTTCCACACCCTCCTTCCAAATGAGCCTTCGAGCTCGAACCCACACGTAGGCCCCTTCTCTGATCAATCCCCCTTTCTCAACGCTCATCCAATAAGGAGTCACTTGAGGGTCTCTCGAAACTAAAACCTTCTCGGTGTTACTGACCTCTATCGATTCTACCACCCCGTTTTCACTGAGCACGAACTTCACCATCTGCTGTCGTCGCTCTAAAGACCCACTTGAGATATTTTTCCGGAGAGAGAGTGAATGACTTTTCTAGAGAACCTAGCCTTCAGAAAATACCCCATAGTTTTTTGCGTGGCGGAACACCCTGATCGATGGAGTGCATATACAGTATCCACAGGGCCCTGAAGGTAAGACCCAAACTCGTACCTCTCTCTAGAAGACACACTATCTTTCCCTCGTTTGCGCGAGGGAATAGGTAAGACGGCACCCTCATAGTCAACGGGTAACTCGACCTTGGAAAGTCTCTCTCCCTCGCGAATCTCTCCCTTTCCACGGACACGAATGCAAATCGCTCTCTAACCCTACTTATCCACTCCCCTCTCATCTCTCTCGCCTCTCGCACCAATTTTTCCAGCCCACCCCCTTGTCCCAGAATCAGGGGTACTACGAGCTTCTCCCAAGCCTCAGGTGCTATGAAAATAAGCGCGGTTACTTCAAGACTCCGCCCAAGACCTTTGCCTTCTACCTCTTTGGACTCTACCCACACGAATTCCCCACTAACCATGGACCTCCCTCCTTCTATCCTTTCGCAATGAGGGACTTCCCCGTTGCTAGGGACCAGCCTAAGGGCCTTGCGGTCTTCTTAAGAGGACTCTAAGACGCATCCCTGCTCTCTATCATGGAACACCATTCATTTAGAAGATCCTTTGTGGCACCCCGAAGACTCTTTGGTATTCGTAGTTCCTTCCTCCCTCGTGGTCCCGGGTGGACTCCCTAAAGATCCCGGCACGAATCCTACAAGCATTGATCCCGTATGGCACCGGGTTATCTACGCAATAGGTGTAGTACCAATAGAGCGACCTAACAGAGAGTTGTCACCCCCTTTCTCGCAATATGGACCGCACAACCCTGTCGTACCGCTCCTCCTTCCCGCTCACCCTTCGGAAAACGAATGATGGGAATATGGCCCTGACGCACCCTGTGGCGAGGGGATACTCTTCGTCTCGCGTGCAGGTCACTCTCACCTCAACGAGCGGGCAGTGTCTAAGGGGTTCTGCCTCAAAGATCTGCCTCAAAATCGGACCAGCTCGTGCCTCCCAATGATCCGCACGGTACCAACCCAGGACCAAGTGAGTGACGTAATCAATCCAGGCCTCCTTACTTAAATAGACAGTTCCTTCCGCACGGATTACCGTTCGCTTGGGTCTCTTCCCATTTTGGGGCCTGTTCATGGACCACCTGTCCCCCTCCCAAGTTCCTACCGCGAAACGAGCCCAAAGAAAAACCCCTCGTTCTAGCTCTAAGCCCCTCTCGCGACCGGCTAGATACCTCTCCATGCTGTGGTCTAAGGGGACGCTGAAGCACTCCCTGTCTTTGCTTAAATCCGCCTTCTCTATCTGAATCCCTTCTTCCTCCGTACCCTCAACGATCCTAACCATCCCCTTGGACTATCTCTTCTATGATTTGAACCAGCGCCCTGCAATCGTCCGACCCGTCCAGGAAAGCGTCCGGAATAGTGGGGACAGGCCTACCCCCTCGTGAAAACGTCCTACACCCCAACGAGTAAAAGTAGTTAATCTCGTAAGCCCCCAGCAGTTGCCTCTCGAGCTGTGTGCGACCGATCGCTTCCTCCCAGCTATCCAAATATCCTGCCTCCCTATCTACACCCTCTTCTACGTAGAAGGCTATGTCGAAGTGGCCAGTCCACCAATAGAAGGTATAGCACCACACATCTACCCAGCCTCGATCCCCTACACTAATTCCTGCGGGTTCAAACTCCAAAGGCCTCAAACTCATGTATTCGCCGCTCTCACCACTCTCTCCACAATCCCTACTAGCACTTTCCATTCATCCGACCCATCGAGATAAGCATCCGGAATTACCGGCGTCGGGCGACCACCTCTGGGGTAGGTTCGATATCCTAGAGAGTAGAAATGCTTGTACCCGTAACTCCTCAATTCCGCCCGCGAACCGCGGGAGTGGCCTATCGCCTCTTCCCACCCACGAAGGAAGTCCTCTCCTTGATCTTGTCCCTCCTCTACGTAGACACCTTCATCAAAGTCCCCCGTCCATAGTCGAAAGGAGTAACACCACACATCAACACCTCCGTACGTACACACACTAATCCATTCTGGAACGGCTTCTAGGCTCATGCAGTCTAATCAAGGGAAAATTCCCCAAGTTCCTATTTCCTTTTGGCCACTCGAGAGACCACCTCTTACCCGCAAGGAGAAGAAGTCTGTGAGCTCAGAAGGATCAAAAGGACAAGAGAAGGAACGCCGTCTCACTCGGCTACCTTCCTGTCCTCCCCCGCTGAGAGACTCCTCCCCACTCCCCGCCTAGAGACTAGCCGTGGACAGAGGTTATTCCCGAGGAAGGGTGGCAACCACCTCCCCGGAGTCGGACTGAAGTCACACACCCGGGTCCTATGTCCCCCACTGAACCGACCTCTAGTCCTTAGTTAGCCTATCCGGCACCACGCCTCTACTCGGCCCACCTCAAACGTGGAATTACCCGGGTCCCAGGACAAGTTCGACCTATTTATCAGAAATCACTAGCCTACCTACTCCCTCCCATTCTTCTCATCGTGAACTCTTCGCACTTCGTTCCTTTCTCTTTTTTTCCGCCACCTGCTACCTCTTTTCTCTCTTGGAATCACTGGTAAATCGGGGGAGTAAAAAAAAACGGTGTGGGCAGAGCAGAGCTTTAGGAAGAGTCTCTCAGGTTAGGTAGATAAGTATAGGTACCTTGAGTCTTCAATATTCGTTATCATAGTCCCAATAGTCCCCCAGATCCGAGTCCGAGAAATCGGCTAGACACCGGTCCACCCAGGAGTCGGCCTCCGATCCCTCGTCCAAGGTCCCCTAAGTACCCCCTTCTTCTCTAATGCCCTCGCTAAGACGGGTAGGTGTGTCTCTCTCTTCCCCTCGCCCCGGTACCCGTAGCACCACTCTCCTCTCGACCAAGTCCCGAACCGGCGCCGTTTGAGAGTCCCTCCCCCTTGCGGGTATCAGAACCGTCGTCAGCCCTCGCAGGTCGAGAACCGAAGCCCCTAACCCCTCTCTAGACACCCTTTCTCGCACAGGACCTTGCCCCTGGCAAGGTGCCCTCCACAACCCGTGCGGATCAAGAATACTTGGCGACCCCCTTGGGTCCCAAATAGACAGCGCCCCCGGACCCTCTCGAACCCCTCTCTCCTCTCTCCCTCTCTCCCTCTCTCTTTCCTGCCTTCAAGCAGACCCCTTTACACTATTTTCCCAGACTGTTCTTCTTCCCACCCTTTCGCCGTTTTTCACCCTCATTCAGCCCCCTCAAGCAAACTGTGCTCCCCCTCCGTTTTTCTTAATTTTCAGAAATAAACACTCGTAAAAATCAAGCACTCTTAAGGAACTGACCTGTTTACCCTTCGAAGGCCGGAAGTGGAAGCCAAGATCGCAAGCGGGACGGAGCGGACCTGCAAAAGCCAAGGAGACGAACCCAACACCCCAAAACCCCTCGGCCCTGACAAACCCCAACAACAAACCCCACCCCAATAAACCCCTCGCCGACGTCGCTCGAGAAGAACCGTGATCACCGTGGAGAATCCACTGGAGACTACCTTCAAGACGCGTGCCGAAGAACTTGATGCTGAAATTTTGAAGAACACCTTAAAGTCACTCTACCGCTGCCCGTCACGCTGGTCCTCCCTCACCCCGTAGTTGCTGCGCCGGGAGCGGCCGCGGGAGAAATGCTCATCCCTGGCAACGACGCCACTTTGTCAGGCTTACCCTCTACCTCTGGCCTCCGGCCTGACCCCCCCCTTTTTCGGAAAACAAACAGGCCGGTGGCTTGATTTTGCCCGAGATGCTTTCGCGGCGAACTGCCTAAGGGAAAACAGATCGGGTGCTAAGTTTGGGAATAAAGACGGCCTCCGCAAGGTCCCCTGGTCTTACCCCGTTCAGAAAGCAAGCAAACCCATCACTTGATTCAGTTTGAAAACAAAAGGACAACTTCCACAAAATCCCTAACCCGAACCCCCTCCAGAAACAAACAAGGCCCGCTGCTGGATTTATATTGGAACTGAAAAGGCAACCTCTGCAAAATTCCCCCCCTCCCCTGAAACAAAACAGACCAGTTACTTGATATGGATCGTAAAACCCAAAGCCGCCGGCCCACTCCCTCTTGAGGCCGAAAGACCCAGTACTTTGGTTGAACTGAAAACTGAGCGGGGGCGGAGCTTGGGAACGAAACAAAGATTAAAAAAAGGGAGGGCTACAGTTCTTGGAACAGACTATGCCTTCGGGAAGAAGCGGACTCCCACCAGCCAAGCCTTCTGTCCTCAACCCGTTTACTTAGAGCGCCTCTGCCTCTCCCTCCCTCTCTCTCCCTCTCTCTCTCTCTCCCTCTCTGTCTGGAGCTTCAGGCCCACGAAAGACCCGAGCAGGTCACATGAGCTGGAAATCGAGCGCTTCCTCGTTTGGCAGAACCGAGTATCAGTAAGCAGGAATAGCTCAGGGCTTTCGGTCGGGTCTAGCTGCGAGTACAGGGCGGATTTCCTTCCCTTCTCCCCCTCCTTCTCTCTCTCTCTCTCTCTCTCTCTTTTCCTCTCGTACTCTTCATCTACCTCTCTCTCTCTCTTTCTCTCTCTCCCTCTCT
>BFEA01000405.1:934825-948572 GCA_003427395.1 Chara braunii
AAGCATGTTCCTCGAAGTTGTAATCAAATTTCATAGAAAATGGCTGTATTCGACCTGCTGTGTCCGGGAGGGGCATTTTTGGAATTCGCGCAAAACGCAGTGGCATTTAAGGAATTTGCGCTTCCTTGAAGGCAGTTTCGGAATTTGAGCTTCCCTCAATGGCATTTTCGGAATTTGCGCTGCGTGGGGGGGGGTATTTCGGGTTTCTACTGTGTATTTACTCTCTCTCTCTTTCTCTCTCTCTCTCTCTCTCTTTCTCTCTCTCTCTTTCTCTCTCTCTCTCTCTCTCTCTCTCTCTCTCTCTCTCTCTCTCTCTCTCTCGCACGTGCGCGCGCGCACATGTAGACATGTGTGGTCATTTACGAAATCACGGTTATGAACATGCAAGTCCGGAAACAGTAATGTAAAATATAGTGTGTATAGTGGTTTCACGGTGTACTACGGTTTAGCATCAATGTGGTACAATTAAAATAATTGACGTGTATAGAATTGAAGCAATATTATATAAGTTCCTTCTGTCGCATTAGTTTCTTAAACCATCAATACCTTTCTGAGTCTTCGGAGAAACGGTAATATACGTCACACCACATTTTTAAGGCATTATCGCTCGCTTGCTAAAAATAAATTAAAAATCAAACTGATGGATATGTGTACAAACAAACGAGGCCGGGGATGGTTGAGAATAAGTTGTGCTCACATCAGAACTTCCTAATATGTATGTAACCACAATAATATTTAGTTTTAGATTTATTTATTTTTTTCTTTCTCTTGCCCTGCCAGAGAGGCAGACCGCTTTCCATAGATTGCCGACAACTCACACACGGAGGGTATTCCAAACAAACACACTTGTGTTTCTGTATCTGCATGTCATCACGTCCATCGCGTGGTCCTTTTTTTTTTTTGTTTTTTTTCAAAACTGAAAGTATCTGCCGTGATGCCCGCGCCCCTATAAAGCCCCAAGTGGGGGCGTACTATGACACACATTCCACATTTTGTATCTCGCTGCAATCACGTCCATAGAGTGGTTCTTGTATTTTTTTTAATTTTCAAAATTGAAAGTAGTTTCATTGATGATCGCGCATCCATAAAACCCTCACTAAGGGTACACTATGACACAGTCCTGATTCTGTATCTCCATGTTTCAAGAAATTTATATCATTGTCACAAATATATACACAGAGTAAAGTTGAAAAAAAGACAAAGTGCGACATATTTGCAGGGGCTGCATATATGTGTGTGTGTGTGTGTGTGTGTTGGGGCGAAGAGGGGTTATTCCCCCATAGTCAATCAATCAATCAACTAAAAAGTGTGACATGTACGCTGTCGGAGGAGTTAAGGGCCAGAGGCGGACTTAGCTACAGTCAAGGAAGTGAGATGTATATAAACATAGAGATAATACTATTGAAATTGTAATCTCGTATAGCTTCTTTTGTTATTAGTCGATAGGTGCATATTAATTTTTACACATCCGATGCGTTTAGCGTCAAAGTAGTAGGCACCTACCGACCTTTCCTGAATGACTTTAATGACATCTATTTTGGAAACGCTGACCTTTTTCTAAATTTCACTTGTGTGTGTGTGTGTGTGTGTGTGTGTGTGTGTATGTGTGTGTGTGTGTGTGTGTGTGTGTGTGTGTTTCACTTAATTGTATCATTGTTTTATATCATTGTCCTTGATACATATACACAAAGAAGAACTTGGAAAACAAAAAATGCGGCTAACGTGCGTGGTGTGTGTATGCTTCTCATGTGGGGGTTGGGAGTGCGACCTATCTGCAACCATGAAGTCAAAAAATGTGTCTATATGAAGAATATACTAAGGAGATAGTAATTTGTAAAATTTTTGAGATTGTGTTTTTTTGTCGGTAGGTGCATAGTAATTTTAGTACAATCTATGTGTCTAGCGTTAAAGTTGTATGCACCTACCGACCTTCCCTACGGAACATCTGTTTGAAAGCTCTGACTTTATTTTCAAAGGTTTTGTTGTTTGGATGTTTCTCTGTCACAAATATATAAAGACACAGTAACATGTATAATGAAAGAAGTGTTTGAGAGATTATCCGAAATGAATGATTTTTCAATAGGTTCATACTAATATGGTCGCGCTTGATGCATCCAGCCTGAAATCTGCCTCACCTTCCGATTTTTTATCTTTCTTTTTTCCTCTTCCTCACACATACACACACACACACACACACACACACACACACACACACACACACACATATACAAGTACACAGTCACACGCACACACTCACTTGCAGTCAACCAAACAATGAGCAAAAGTTCGAATCACTCTTACATTCTGGTTTATGTCGTTATTTTTTTACGTCCAGAACTTGAAGTCAGATAATATGACTAAAGCTCAAGGCAGAGGAAAAAGAGCAACAAGTACGAGAAGTGCACCGACGACAACGTTCAAAATTCTACGGCGACCGACCCCACCGCCGCTGAAGGTGGAAACAAAGATCAAAGAAAGTCTGTTTCAGAAACGACAATAGAAAAAACATGTACAACCTCCGACGATAAAGAAAACAGACGAAGTTCAAAAGAGCGCATCGATATCGATCTGACAAGACATAATGAAAAAGAAACAGTCAATCCAAAGGACGACTTTCAATTTCAGGGATGTGTTGGAAAAAAGGATGAAGCGATAACACTCAACATATTGGAAGAAGGAAGAAGTGCTCTTTTCGAAGACGAGTGGTATGCAGATGCGTATGATATGTGTCCGCTCGGCGGGTATGGTTGGGGGTGCATGGGAGGACTGTGGGGATCCAGGCCAGAAACAAGGAAGAAGTATGAAGTGAACGCAGAGATGGATATTGTGAATCTCCTTCCTTGCAGTTTTGTCACTTCAATCGGAAAACGCCTAAATCTTCAAGAGATCCATGTCGCACATTTGAGAGATGGAAAATGGCTTCATGAAACTATGATTGATTTCATTTTGCAATCAAGTCTAATGGAAGTCGCATGTGTCACTGGACAAAGTCTTGTTTTTGTATGCAATGAGATGTGGCATACAATCATCAAACATAAACAAGCAGTGGATACAAGAATTCGGGATTGCACACAAAGGTTGTCTGAAGGCCGAGCGAAGAATTTGGTTTTTTCGTACAGGTCGAAGCTTTGGGAAAGCAAAATAGTGGTGGTGTCTGTTTGCCACGAGAACCACTGGACATTGTTGGTGATGGTGAATGTGCGGGATTTTGTGCAGGGAATCACGAAACAGGGCAAGAAAGGAGCGAGAGTCATCCATTTAAACTCCTTATGAAGTTTTGAGCTTCCCGATTGGAATCCGTTGCGATGTTGGATTCGTGATAAGTTTTTGGTTTGCAATTAAGAAGGACGACGTCCCACATCGTCTGAGGAAACAAGATCATGGAACGCATGTAAAAAAATGTTCGGTGAAGATATGATTAATGTAGAATGTGCACAACAACACAACGGGGACGATTGTGGACTGCACACATGCGTTTATGGACAGAAGATCATCAGACACTTTGTTGGGTTGACCTGTGTCGATCTGTTTGGAGTGAAGATGAAATGCAGTGCGTAGGAAAATAAGGAAATAGTGGACAAAGAAAGAAGGGCGATGTATATCGATCGCTGTTGAGAAAGACGTCAACACCGAGGACCACGGAACGCATACATAAGGCATCTGTCATATCAACACCCACAAAGAATGTTCGTCGGAAAGAAAATGTTGACATTCCGAAGGCACCCAGCAAGAAAAAAAGGAAGTGTATGAATGATGATCCTCACACAATGAGAAAGACACATTTGGAGAAGGTGGACGATGATCATCGTGAAGAGGTAAAAAAAAACAGGTAGAAAAAATGAAAAAAATAAAATTAAAATCAGGATAGGGATAAATGAAGTGAAAAAAAGAGGAGACAATGCATACGATGAAGAAATAAGGAAAAGTTATATAGAGCGAAATGGTACAAAGAAGCCAAGGTATGAAGACGAAGAATACGATGATCAATTTTGCGAAATAGATGCAAATGATGAGCAAGCACAGAAATCGCTGGGGTCGGAGGACCCACCCGACGACAATGAGGAGTGAGAATCTGCAGCCGATTGGGATGACAAAGGAGAGGACGAAGGAGAGGACGAAGATGTTGACAAAGACGAACACATTCAGGACGAGGATGAAGAGGATAACTGTGGACTTACCAAGAACGTTCGATCATCCAAAAACGGCATAGATACATTTTCACAAACCAGTGTAGTGTTCTTCAATGTATAAGTGTGGTTTATGTAGTATATTAAAGATGTGATATCAACGAGAAAAAAAAAACGACTATCGGTGCTGGCGTTGTTCGTTTTCATTGGTGTCTCATTTTATTCCGCTATGAAATGTGCATATTTATTTCTGCAAGACGACAATATTATCAAACAAAGAGGGTATACAAGAAAGAAGGCCTAGAGAAAAACGATATGACCACGACAGAAACAAACCTCTTATTGCAAAAGAAAACAAAAGATAGAATATTCGGTCCGTTGCGAAGCCATATGCGTATATGTCTGCGACGATTGTACTTTCTACTCGAAAGAGGAACATTTTCTTCAATCAGTATTGATCACGGCCAACCACGTCGGTAGTTGGCCAGCGGAAGGGATTAAAATGTATATAGAGAAATGCGGGGTACGACAAATATTCGTCGAATGCAACAGAGTAATGACAACTATCAGGGGGGAGATCTCATGAAATTTGAAACATGAATTTTGAGGGGGACAAACCGACAGACATGATGTGGCAAGAAGGCAATTGAAATAAGAAATGTCCAAGAATATGACGTGGAGGTGTAACGGCAGAGAACCATGAGGCAATTCAGCATTCCGGAAAGCGCTTACAATGATATTTCAACATGCAAGGAAAGGAGAAGGGGTGGGAGCATCTCTCCAACAACTTGCATTTGCTGAAATGATAATAAAGAATGACGTGCTACAATGTCGACAGACAACATCCTTGAGCGACAAAATTTTCGAATTGGATGCCATTAAAAAAAACATCATTAAATCGGTTCAATCACGGGACGCTGTTGTCAATTTTAACATTTTCAATCTGGACCGTTCAACATTCGTTGCAAGCAACGCTTTCCTTGTTTTCAAAGCGGGACAGTCAGCGTCACAAGAAAAGGACGTTCGTGCCTCTCTCTTCATCGATGAGGAGTACTCATTTCAGCACCACGGTTCTGATGTGCGGTTCGTCGGAACGTAAGAATGGAATGCAGGCAAAGCGCAAGTTTAGATGTTTGAGCACTCAAGTTCGTCAATTTTGTAACTGTATATCACCAAGATTTTGTACACTAGGGTCTGTTCACATGTTCGGTAAATAAAGATAGGAGATAATTAGAGACAACACAATGTCTACAGGAACTTCAAATGCATATCTATACATTCTCGCAACTTTAGAAGTTTGATTTTGGTGAGGAGGAAGACGGGATACACAACTAACGCTCTTGTATCTATTTTTTTAATATCTTATAGCTGTATCTATGAACAAACTTTGTATGAAGAGGTCGATACTATAAATCATTTGTATCTTAGACGATGTTGTAGTTGAATTAGCTCATCACTTCGTTTCATGGAATGTAGGACGATGATTTTTTGATGGTCGGGTCAAAATTTTGAATTTTATGATTGACATTTTATGTAAAAAGATAAAGGCAACATATAACATTCTATATTTTTTATATATGCATAAATATACGTACTTAAAATTCATGCATGTTTATAAGATCAATCACTCAATCTTCAATGTTATTAGATATTTTTATGTGACACATATCGTATATTTTGGAAAAATTTGATATTCACAGTCGTTAGGAATATGAACGGTGAAATGCAAAACAAAATTTCGGATCTGTTTTTTTCTATTGGTGGGTTGTGATTTTTTTAACTTTGTAGTTATAAAATTGAACAGAGTCAGTAAATTTCATAACATCGAAAATTTCAAAGAAGGCAGAGAGAGAGAGAGAGAGAGAGAGAGAGAGAGAGAGAGAGAGAGAGAGAGAGAGACATTCAATTTTGTTTTCCTAAGGTCACAAAATCAACAAAGTGGTGGTCGGTAGGTGCAGAAAAAATTGTCTTTGCAGAGTATGATTGTCTTTGTCTTACTATGCACCTACCGACCACTTTTCATTTTCTTTTTGGAAGACATCTCATGTTTTTTCTTGTAAGATATATAAGTCTCATGATGACTCCGACGAAATAGTTTGTCACAATCCCTCGTTAGTTGTTATTTTTTTCCTTTACGCCTATGGTTTACCAAACAACTCTGTTTAATTATATATTTAGATATATATATATATACACACACATATATATATACATATATATATACATATATATGCATATATATATATATACATATATATTTACAGAGAAAGAGAGAGAGAGAGAGAAAGAGCCAGGGAGAGAGAGAGAAATAAATAAAAAGAGACAAACACATCCAAAGATTCCAAACGCAAAAATTGATAAAAAATATGTCATCACATCGAAATGAAGCATATTTTTTTACTCATTGTGTATGCGCTTTCATATCGTTTGGTTTTATCATGTTACCCAAACTAAACAGAATTGGGTAACAGAGTACAGACATGTCGATAGCTATTCTTGACAATGCAAAAACCTTCATGGTTTTTCACGTACAGAAACGAAAGTTTACAAAAATGATGTTTTCAATGTTGAGAGAGAGAGAGAGAGAGGTAGAGAGGGATATATTCAATGTTGTTTCCTAACATCGGACAACGAACACAGTGGTGGTCGGTAGGCGCATACGAATTTGCCTTTGCAAATATTGATTGTCTTTGTTTTACTGTGCACCTACCCACCATTGTCCATTTTTGTATTCAACGACATCTCATGTTTTTTTCTTGTAAGATATATCAGCCTCCTGATGAGTAGGTTAAAGTCCGACGAAAAAGTGACCGTACTTTCGTCCTACTCGTTTGTTGTCCTTTTCTCTCTCTCTGCTTTCGACCCAGGACAACTCTGTTTAATTGTATATATATATTCGATTTGACGATATATATAATATATATATATGTATATATATACCTATAGAGAGAGAGAGGTATATATTCAATATTATTTTTCTAAGATCGCACAACAAACAAAGTGGTGGTCGGTAGGTGCATACGAATTTGCCTTTGCAAATATTGATTGTCTTTGTTTTACTGTGCACCTACCGACCATTGTCCATTTTCTTATCCAATGACTTTTCATGTTTTTTTCTTGTAAGATATATCAACTTCCTGATTAGCAAGTGAAAGTCCAACGAAAAAGTGACCTCACTTTCGGTTGCGACTCGTTTGTTGTCGTTTTCCCTCTCTACCTCCAACCTAGGACAACTTTGTTTGATTGAGAGAGAGGGGGAGAGAGAGACAAAGAGAGAGAGAGAGAGAGACAAAGAAAGAAATAGACAGCCTAACATGCAGAAAAGAGAAACACCGTTAAGGGTTACCAAAAAAAAAATTGGAGCTGGAAAAATTTCGGATACATGATATCAATGCAGACTACACATCGAAAACAATTTATCCCACTCTTAAAATAATCCCTATATAATAAGTTTAACCAATTTTCACCTGTTTTTTTGCATAATTTTGCAACATCACCACCAACACTGGATTTCAACATGATTTCAACAGTTTATCAACAGGTTTTCAACAGATGGGAGAGAAGATAAACAGTTGATGAACTGTTTGTAAACAGTTAAAAAAAGGTCAAACGATGAGATCCGCTTGGATTACCGATTATAGATATAGGTTAACACCTTTCATGATTATCAACATGAACATGATGATAAACAATTTATAAACTGATTAAAATCTGATGTTATACACAAAGGTCCCCGTTAAACTTTAGCGTTAACACACTCTTTTTTTTCTATTGTATATGTAAAGTGCGTGTCCACACATGCAATGCAGGCCTAAATTGCATGTGTGGTTTGAGGCCACACATGCAGCGAAGGCCTATATCGAAAGTGTGTGTCCCCACTTGACATATAGGCCTATATCCAAAGGATACGGTGTGGCCTCAATCACTTCGCACTCCGTGAGCGAGTATTGGCCTTGAGGCCAATCGCTACCCCACCATGCGGACTCGACACCTCTTCACCGCCTGCCTTTCGTTTGCGCCCCTTCCTGCCGCCTGCCGTGGTCCTGCTCGATTTCTGGCTCATGGCGAGACTCAAGGCACTCTGCTGAGCATTTGCAGCAGCGGGAACAGACCTGGACGCAGGTTGTGGCTCAGCCTCTGGTCTAGCTTCAGGAACAACGCTAGGCTCACGCATAGAAGCGGGCAAGGGTCTACCCTCACCGAGAAAAGACACAACGAAAGCGGGCTCAACACCGGTAACAGTTTGCTCCACACCGGATGGGCCGGCAGCAGCCTCGGCAGTGGGCAAACTCGCACCTGACGGCCCGACAGCGATAGCCTCAGCGCTGTCCGCCACTCCAGCAGTGCCCGTGTTCTCGTCGGGCACGAGTTCATTTCCGGCAGACTTCGTATCCCCAGACAACTTAGAGGTCGGGCTGCCTTGTGCTACTTTTTTTTTCGCTTTGGTGTTTCGTGCGCAAGTGTGCCGCCGATGTCTGTCAGAAGCCTCGTGGCGATGCCCTTAGCGCACTTGGTGTTTATTTCCACCACAAGGCAATTTCGATTTGCCTTGACGCACGCTATGGCTCCTGTGCCGGAACCGGAGAAACCATCCAGAACGCAAGCCCCTGCGGGAGAGAATTTGTTCACAAGCCAGGAGTACAAAGTATACGGCTTCTGGTACGGGCAGAGAACACGGCCACCAAGGTGCTGTGCGTTACAGCATTGAAGAGCTGGAAATTGTGACGCATATCAGTGGGATCAAAATTGTAATGCGCCATCTCGTGCTGCCCACTCTCACTGTAGTAGCGGAGCACGCAAAATTCGGTCGCACTCACAAGCCGCGGCCCACCCGGATTCGTCACATTAGGCTTGCACCACGTCAAAAGCTCCTGCCCTGCATTGCAAACCTCCCGAACGCGGAACGGATGGAAGGAAGCATGTCTACGGAACAGAATCCTGCAACTGTCCACAACGGGGCACTGGAAACGTCCTTCAGATTGTGAAGAACCTCCACAACGTCCGACTCCGGAAACGGCTCATTATCATATGCGTGGCCCTCGTGCGCGAACCCGTAAGGGAAGTCGAAAATAGCCAGAGATATCGGCAGCTTTTCTGTCCGCAGCTTCGACAGCAAGCGCATGTCGCCATTGATAATTTTCACTTCCGCCGAGTCGTTGTCGTGTGTCACCTCCGTCCACTCGACGAACGGTTCCACGAGAGGTTTCGTACRGAACGCGTGAATAGCGTTCTTCGCTTGCAGTCTCCTCTCCTTGTTCTTCCATTCAATGGCCCGTTTAATATGGCCATCCAGTGCGGGGATACTCGTCTGACCCCTTCTAATGCCACCAACGAATTTCTCCAAAATCTCTTTCTTTGTGTGGAGAGGATACTGCTTCTCGGCGTCCTTGAAGTCGGCAGCGCCCACCCCCACTGCGAATGCCTTGCAGACGTAGGCAATTTGCTTGACAAGTTGGAACTTCTTCTCTATCTCCTTAAGCGAGATCTGCTTCGCAGTGACCTCAAGGAGGATAGGGACGGCGTTCTCTGGAGCCATACTACCCATGGCTATCCAGTGTTGTGCTGGCATGTCCTCGGCGACCATGGGGACCTTATTACCCTGCAGTTGCACCCGTGGATAAAGAAGCGCCATTTTTTACTCCTTCGCAGCCACCCCATCAAGCCTCTTCCCACGCTGGCTTTTCTTCGCGCCCTCGGACTCGCTCGTTTCCAGATCCTGGTCCGCTTTCAAGAAGCTCCTCGCAACTGGTTTCAGTTTTTGGCCTTTGACCTCGCCCTTCTGCCACATGCTCATGATCTTACACATGAGTTCCCAAATCTCTTGGGGTTTGAAAACACACTGCAGCAATGGGTCTTGGGCGTTCAATTTCTTTGTCGCGTTCGGAATCCCTGCTTCTTTCAGGCAAGCGAGCTTCACTTCTTGCGACTTGACGCACCCCCTGCTCTCAAAGACTTGGCGCCAGCACCTAAGCTTCTCGATGAAGCTCAAGTCCCTGTGGTAACCCGCCGCAAGGTTATGCCTGTGGGCAACCTGCCTCGCCTCATCGATCGTGAGGCCAACGTAAACATAGCACACATTTTACTGGTATTCCTCGTTGTCGAGGTTCATGCGTGCTAACCGCTCCCTCGCTACCCGACTGTGGCCACCACCAAGCACAAAATGTCGTAGCGGCCGGCTCTCAGTTTCGTCAAGCTCACGTCTTCTTTGCGCCTGGCCTGGGCAGGGTCGACTGGGCGAATGAAGGGAAGATGATTTCCAGTTGGCTGCTTCAACATGGAGTCCATGATGGACTTCACATGGTCCTCGTCTGACTCTCTCACCTCCATTGTTTTTTTCCCATTCACCAGGGGTGGCCTCTTCAAACATCTCATTGGCAAGTAAAAGGACTCGTGTGAAAGTTTCTTTTCCTTCAAACTTTTCAACTCCTCCCAAGTTTTTGTCAAATCTTCTGTGTGCTCGTTCGGCACGAAACCTTGGGGTACTTGGACTTCCTCTTCCCTTCCCTTCCCCTCCTCTTGCCCTTCCGGACGAGGCGGACCTGGTGTGACTGTTTTCTTCCCGTGAATCTTCCCGGGAATCGTCTTTGTGCCCGATCCCCTTTCCAGACTACCGGAAGACCCGACAATGGTTTGAGGAGAAATCACATCTTTGGGACGCTGCGACCTCGCTTTGGAGCCACCCTTCGTGGCCGTCGTCGTCGTCGTCGTCGGAGTTTGTGATTTTTCTGCTTCCTCTGCACACTTTAAAGGAAGAAGTTTCTCGTCCAAATTTACCAGTAAGAACTCAGAAAGTCCTTCCACGAACGGTTGCGCAACACATTGGAAGCAGAAGAAAAAACAATGGTCGACCAAGTGTGTCAGAGAAACTTATAGGCCTATAACACATACTTAGAGCAACACTGCGTACGACAAGTGCAATAGAACAACGCAAATGTGAAAAAACTTTACAGGCCTGCAACCTCAAAGAGTCAAACTTCTATAAACGAGGAGGACACAGTCAATGTTATAGGCCTATAACTTCCCATGAACAAGGAAGACGTAGTGGAAGTTACAGGCCTACAACTGTCGGAAACAACATGGAGGTCATAGGCCTATAACTTTCGAAAAGGCCATGGAGGTTCAGGCTTGTAACTTTCATGGCGTATCCAGTAGTTATAGGCCTATAACTTCCACGGCGTTACCGGTAGTTATAGGCCTATAACTTTCACGGCGTATCCGGTAGTTGTAGGCCTTTAACTCTCAGATACGCTGTGAAAGTTTTAGGCCTATTCCTTTCGGTTACGCCTTCAAAGAAACGGAATGAAACTTGCAGCTCTATAACTTCCTGCGAAGAGAGACATGCAGTGGGAATTAGGGGAGATGAGAGCATTTACCATGCAACCAGTCTTGTTTAATGCAAACAACTTCTTATTTTGGATGGGTATCTTCATGGGCATTAATTTATCCCCCTTCAACAGACATTTAGTGAGCTTGCCCTTGATAACGACCCACAACTTCGCGATGAGATATTTTTCAGTCACGTGCGCTGCAAATAAAATTTCGTCGATTCGTGCATAAACACCGTTGCCGCTGGTCTTGACGTGAAGATAAGCTAATCCAGTTGTGACGTACACGGCCAAAAAGAAGTACTTGAAGTCGCTGCGAACGGGCCTCGACTCGAGGAACTCTCTTTGCCAGCTGCCGTCCTCCTCCATTGGATCTTCTTCCTCATCCTCTTCCTCTTCTTCTTCTTCTTCTTCGTCGTCTTCTTCTCCTCCCTCTTTTTCTTCTGCTTCTTCTTCTACTCCTTCCTTTTCCACTTCCTCTCCCTCTCCTTCCTCTCTCTCTCCTTCCTCTTCCTCTCCTTCGCCTTCTCCTACCACGAACTCTCCGTCTTCTAAAACATATTCATCCTCATCTCCTTCTCCCATTTGGGGAAAATCATCCTACTCTGGTGGCCGCCTTTGCTGCACAACCCCTTCGGAGCACGCCATCTGCCCCCGAGAAGACACTGTGTCGGTTCTTCTTGCATTCCTCCCCTTGCTTGCACCCCTCGCGCCTCGGGATGTCTTCATCGTCACGAATGGACTGCACGCAAAGAGCCATCCAAAACAAATGTTAACCTCGGTAAGTTTGGTTACAGGGCCCTGACACCCGTGCTTGTTTTGCCCATGTGTCTCTGTGCCCGTGTGTGTCTGTGTGTGTCTGTGTGTGTTGCTCTTCGTGTGTGTGTGTGTCTGTGTGTGCGTATGTGTCTGTGTGTGCGCCGTTGTTTGTGTCTGTGTGTGTGCCTCTGTGTGTGTGGCAGGCAAGTCAAAGGTGCTTGTCGGCCATAAGCACGTTTGGGACCACTTCCAGGCCTTTGTTTTCATGTGTGTCTATGTGTCTCTGTTTGTGTGTATGGCTGTCTTTGTGTGTATGCATGTGTGTCTGTGTGCCTCTGTGTGTGTGGCAGGCGTGTGTTTGCGTGTGTGTGTGTGTGTGTGTCTGTGTGTTCTTGTGTGTCTGATTGTGTGCGTCTTTTTGCGTCTTTATGTCTTTATGTCTGTGTGTGTCTGTGTGCGTCTGGGGTAACTGGTTGACAATACAAGCCTGTGTCTTTAGGCGAGAGTGATTTAATGCCTGTGTTGGTTCTGGGGAAACTTTTTGACAATACAAGCCTGTTCTTGTGTTCGTGTGTGTGTCTCTGAGCCTGTATTCTTTTGTGTGTGTCTAACAGTGATTTTAGGCCTTCGATTTTCTTGGGGAAACTTTCCAGCACTTCAAGCCTGTGTTTTTGTGTGTGTGTCTGTGTGTGTCTCTGTTTGTGTGTGTGTGTCTATGTTTGAATGTTTGTGTGTCTGTGTTCTTGTGGGCATGCTTGTGAGTGTATGTTTGTGCCTTTGTGTGTGTGTGTGCGTATTCGTCTGTGTGTGCCTAGCTGTGTCCTTGTGTGCGTCTGTCTGTGTGTGAACTCGACTGCCACAGACGAAAGTGGTTAAAGGCCTACAACAGTTCTGCGAATGTCCTTGCGTTAGTCTGAGCCACTGTGCATAGACAGACACAGGCACGGAAACAGACACAAAAAGACAGACGCACACAGACACGGGCTGTGTCTGTGTTCGTGTGCTGTGCACAAAAAGACATACGAACACAGACACGGATTGTGCGTGTCTTTGTCGTTGTGTGTGTCGGTGTGCGTGTATCTGTGTGTGTCTAACTGTGTCCTTGTGTGTGTGTGTCTGTGTGCCTGTGTTTTGTGTATGTGTCTACCAGTGATTGAAGGCCTGTGATTTTCTTGGGAAAACTTATCAGCACTTCAAGCCTGTGTTTTTGTGTGTGTGTCTGTGTGTGTGTCTGTGTGTGTGTGTGTGTGTGTGTGTGTGTGTCTGTGTGTGTCTCTGTTTGTGTGTGTGTGTGTCTCTGTCTGAACGCCTGCGTATGTCAGTGTGCCTGTATTCTTGTGTGCGTGCCTGTGAGTGTATGTTTGTGCCTGTGTCTGTGTGCGGCCTCGGGCACAAAAATATGCGAAGGTGCTTGTAGGCCTTAAACACTTTTGGAACCGCTATCAGGCCTCTGTCTTTATGTATGTCTGTGTGTCTGTGTTTGTGTGTGTGGCTGTCTGTGCGTGTGTGTGTGTCTGTGTGTCTGTGTGTCTGTGT
>BFEA01000405.1:993697-1011197 GCA_003427395.1 Chara braunii
GTGTGTGTGTGTGTGTGTGTGTGTGTGTGTGTGTGTGTGAGAGAGAGAGAGAGAGAGAGAGAGAGAGAGAGAGAGAGAGAGAGAGAGAGAGGCTTATCCGACTTACCTTGTGTTGCTGGTGATGATGAGACAGAGGCTTGCTTCTGGTGGCCAGCGGTTCTGAGAACCAACCTCGATAGCTGGGCTTGGTGCTGGAGATTGGGCCTGCCAGTGGAGAGTGACTGCTGCAGAGATCCTCCTTTAGTGACTTCGCTAGAGGGGTAGGTGCTGAGGTGGTGAGTTTGAGTGGGAGAGTCCCGTCTGCTGATGTGGGAATGCACGAGCTGAATCATTGCATGTATTGATTATTATTATAGCTATTTTCCTCTCCTCCACTCCTCCATCCTCGTCTATTTTCTTCTTCCTCTTCTTCTTCTTTTTTTTGACGAATCCTTGTCTACTTTCTGTTTACTAGCTGCTGCATTTTTTAGTCCTGTGGGACATCCATGAGCATTGGAATGGTACAGAGAAAATTAGCATGGCCACCCGGATTACTGTGGGTGGCTGTCATCTGTCTAGTATCCCACCTCTACAACAACCTGGGCTTTTAAGAATAAATTTAAAATTGGGACCAAAAAAAAAGATTCGCATGGTCACTGCATAAAGATTAGATGCAGAAATCGAGAAATGGTCCAGCTTTTTTTCTAAAATAAGAAGACGACAAAAAAGACACTAAATTGTGTTTGTGATGACTACACGCATGGTCATGACATTGTGAGTGCGTTCATTACGACCTCGGAAGTTGGCAGGGGTGCTTGGTTGTTGTAAGACGTACGTTCCCTGAGACCCTGCTGTTGTTGTCCCTTGTTGACACTTCCGCGCGACTTTCTCTGTCTCGGCAGGAGCTTGTGACTGGATTATTGTCTTCTCACTGTGGGCCCAGCAGCGCAGCCCGACGGAACCTCCCACATGCCTGATTACTGTAGATTTTGTGTCGGTACGCGGGATTCGGGAATGAGAAAAATCTACAGTGCAGATGGGGTGTTCACTGGTGTCTTAAACGACCAGTTCATCTGGCGCTAAACTGAGGATCAATAAAATGGATTTTGCCTAGCCTAAAATTGCCCGGTACCGGCCATTAGAAAAATCAACACGGTGCTGGTGGTAACGGCCTCTCTTTTCTTCAAAAGACTGGGCCTCCCACAGACATTTTGGGGCCCAAGGCTGCTGTTCATCCGTTGATGTATTTGGCCCAGGGGTGGTACTCGTCTTTATGGAAACGGATGTACATTCACTTGGGATCGACTGGTGGTTTGAATGGATGTTTGCTTTTTATTTATTTATTTAAATCATTTTACCAAAATAACATTGACTGAACTTACAGGTGATTTTACTGTACATGCTGGTGTCAGTATGCATGGCCTCTTTTTTGTACGGGTTCTATTTTAGTCAGTTCAATTCTCACAAACACTCTCTAATTGGAGCAAAGGTGGTGTGCGATTGTTATAGATGATTGTAAAGAGAAAACAGAAGTGTGATGTGCTGCTTTGCTTTTGGTATCTTTTGTAGACTTGTTCTACAGGGGAGGGGCTCCACCTCCAAAGTGTGGACGGAGGCCTTTCGACCCCTGAATGCTGGACTCGTTTCGTATCTTGTATTTTGCCCTGGGCACTGGGACCCGTAATGAAGACTCGGACTATCGCATGATTAACAGGTTAAAAGAAAAAAACAAAGAAGTGTGATGTGGGATTTTCCCGTTTTTGTCTTTTTCTTTCTTAATTATTATTATCTTTGTGAGTTCTTTTTTTTGCAATGAACCTCACAAGATTCAACTCTAAATACAACATGCAAATTGAGAGGACTCAGATAAAACTCACACAAGCTTGAGCTATGGCCGTGAACAGTGCCAATTCGAAGTTCCGCTCAAAACATAATAATATATGCAATTGAAAAACTTCGGGACTAAGCGCTCAGAACCGCTGCAACACGACTCCAGTAAGTACCCAACCTTCCCCCCCTTCCGATCTGCTTCACTCTTCCCCTATCTCTCTTACTCCCTCTCTCTCTTCTCGCTCGCTACTTGCACTGTTCATCCCTCAATGCTCCTCCGTACTGTTCCTCCTCCCTTTGATGCCCTAGATCTACGATACCCCTGAATGCTTCTATGCTGTGCCTCAGAGCAAAATGGGCGGCTATGGCCGCCAAACACTTCGCCTTCTCTCTCCTGGCTATGGTGGTCTGTTACAGCCAGGGTGCTGGTCTTCTTCCTCTCTTCAGCGCTATTCTTCGCCCAGGTTGCTAGTTCCCACTAGCTCCAGCAGTGTTTTCACAAATTTGTGAAATGAACAACTGACTGCCTTAAGACACTGTAGCCCAAAATATATCATTGCAGTGGGCTGTGTGCCTGCTTCAATCGGTACCGGCCTCCTTCAGCCTCTGCCTTGCCAAATTACTATTTTGGTAAAGTTTCCTACTTTCCTGTGAGGCTGGTGCAAACTGGACTTTTGGGAACTTGACGTGCTCCTACAGGCAATGTAGCCTACCGGCCTACGGTGTCTGATCCTACAGGCCCTAAGACTCTAAAATATCGGGGCTTGGACTGGGGTAATTCGGGACCCTAGAATCGGGACTGGGAAAGCTTGCAACGTGAATCCATTCACTCCCGCCGGCCTCATTTTGAGGCCCTCTGAGTAAAATCAGAACTTTAACGGTCATAGATGTTCAATCCTCGGTGTGCCCACTCATAGTATGACATGATATGAGGGGCTGTCTGAGCTCACTCGTCGCTGGTGAACCAGCGATCTTCGCTGGGATCCTGATAACAGTGTTGGCCCCCGGTCTGACCGGGGAGCCCTCCTCGAGCCTGAACCGTTCCGGTCAGACCGGCCGGGCGACCGCCCCGGCTCCCCCCGGTCAGCCCCAGCGCATTTCCACTGGGGGGCCGTACCAGGGTCCAAACGCCGTGAGGGGTGCTCCAGGGCCTGTACGAGGCCTGCAGGAAAAAAAAATAATTGAAACCGGTCCAGTAGGCCCGCCCAAATCTCGAGAGATCGGCGGCCCAGATCGTCCGCCCTTTTGAAACGATTTGGGCGGGATCTGGCGGCCGCCTCTACCCCCACCACACGCCAACCGTTGCCTCCCGCGGCCGCTGCGTTTTCCCGAACTCCACTTCCACATTTGTGCCTCATGCCATCGCGTTGCTGCCATCGCGCTCGCCCAGCGGAACTCGGCACAGCAGCCCGCCCATCTGCGCGCCAGCGTCTCAGGCTCTCAGCTGCGTCTGTGTGTCATCGCCAATGTGCCAGCACCCGTGTGCCAGGGGTGAGAGAGACAGAAAATCTTCTTCTTCTTCTTCTTCTTCTTCTATGCGCGCGCGCGCGCGCGCGCGCGCGCGAGAGAGAGAGAGAGAGAGAGAGAGAGAGAGAGAGAGAGAGCACTTTGTCGAACTGTTACCCATTGCCCTCCGCCCTCCGCCCTCCACCTTCTTCTTCTTCTTCTTCTTCTTCAGTTTTCCCGCTCTTTTTTTTGTTTTGTTTTCTTCTGCCCTCCACCAGCGCATTCTGCCCCTCCGCCCGTCTGCCTCCCCTTTCTCCCTTCTTGCCCATATCCCCCATACCCCATTGTTCTTCGCCCATCAGTCTTTCTTCTTCTTCTTCTTCTTCTTTAGTTCTTCTTCTTCTTCTTCTTCTTCTTCTTCTTCTTCTTCTTCTTCTTCTTCATCTTCAGATTCTTCTTTCCCCCTCCTTTTCCACGTACTCCTCCTCCTTCACCTTCTCACCCCACGACTGCCCCTTCTTCCCCCTCCCCCCTCGCCACCTGCTCCTTCTTTTTCTCCTCCTCCTTCCATCCTCCTCTTCGTCAGGATTCTTCTTCTCCTCCTATTCCTCCTGTAATCTTTAGTTCTTCTTTTTCTTTTCTTCTTCTTCTTCTTCTTTTTCTTCTTCTTCTTTTTCTTCTTCTTCTTCTTCTCCACGAACGCTAGCCATAGGCACAGGCCCCGATTATCTTCTTCTTCTTCTCGTCCTCCTCCACCTTCTCCCCCATCTCTCCCGTAGGCAGGCACAGGCGCGTTTTTTTTTTCAAGTTCCTCATCAAGGCAGCCGTAGACTCGTTCTTCGTTTTCGGGTTCCTTCTTCTGCCCCCCCCCTCTCCCATAGGCAGCCATACACTTCTTCTTCTTCTTCTTCTTCTTCTTCTTCTTCTTCTTCTCCTCCTCCTCCCCCATCGGCAGGCATAACCATAGCCATAGGCCTTGATAATTGTCTTCTTTTGTAACACCGGCACAAAGAACCCCACCCCCACTGCTTGCTATAACACCACCCACTAAGAAGTCTCTTATACACATCTAGATGTGTATAAGAGACAGGTCTGACCGTGGTTTCAAAATAAAAAAATAAAAAAATGCGGACAAGTTTTGAGCCCAACCGGAAGTCCGGTTGGAGGACCTGGGTTGCTGGTACGATAGCAGTGCTGGTGAGGATGGACTGTGGGTTCCCGCCTCGTGGCACAGCGACAAGTATATAAGAGTATAGCACGGAGACATTGGCCTCAATCTGAGTGGCGTATGAGGTAGAAGGATTGAGTATCCTTGACGAGTTGGTGTCAAGGAGTGTGGGGAAGGAGGTGATGGCGCCATGATATGTAATACTCATATCATCTTCTTCTTGTTATTATCCATCTTTTTATTCTAATAAATTTGTTGATGGTATAGAGCCTCAGACTTGACCTTGCCGCGGCTTGGGAACGAGTCTGAGGTGCCGTTCTCTCAGGAGATCGTCGCGTGCTCTCTCTCGCGTATATTTTCATTTGTCATTTCATTTGTCATTTCATTTGTCATGACATTTGTCATGTCATTTTTCATGTGTCATTTTTTAAAATGATTGCTATTTATTATGTATCACTCTTTCATGTCCTATCATGTTTATGATTGGCCTTGAGTTTCTCATGGTTAAGTATGTTGGTATTTATGATAGTATCATGCGGCACCTCCGATTTGATTTTCTCAAATTCAGTTATCCAGTTAACTTGCACTTTTGAGCGTGAAGGCTCTCATCTTGAGTATGGTGGATAGAGATTGCACATATCACTATACGTACTCAGCTATCAGGCACAATTTTATTCTGTGCTAAGTAGCGCGCTCAAGGCTGGATAGGTGAGAACCTATAATAAGGTGGTGCACGCGTGGTTGGTGTAACGAAGTCGACGACAAGATCTCATTGAAGATTGCGACACGAACTCGAGCGAAGATTAGGGTGCTCGATCTGGGCGAAGCGTGTAATGACATGGAGGCTTAAGTGGTGGGACTGGGAGATTGGCAGGCGGCGTGAAGAAACCCGACTGGACTGTCGTATGTAGTATTGGTTGGGTGCTCTTTGCATGCTCTATCGTTGGTCGTATGTACAGACGGGGTAGAGGGAGTAAGGGCGGTGGCCGAAGAGGACGGCGGTCGAGTTGTGGAAGGTATTGGTCGAATATGAATTCAAATAATGGTGCTGCTCAACAGGCACCAAACCAAGGGAACGCCATTCAATATCGACATCCTGGTGGGATGCCTGCCCAGCAGGGTGGGATATATCAGGCGCCTGCGCTCGCTGGGCAAGGGCCGCTGGTCGGAGGACAGATGCCGGTTCCAAATATGTCGGCTATGCTGCCTATGTCTGCCTCTGCGCCAGGTGTGGCAGGGGCATATACGCAACCTCCGCCGCCCGGGCAAAGGGGTGTGCAGATGTGGCCAGCCCCATGGCTGGCCCCGGGGCAATGGAGCATTCCACCGGTTAACAATCTGCAAGCGAGTAACCCGCAGCTGCCTCCTCCTCCTCCTCCTCCTCCTCCCCCTTCTCAGCAGCAAGCGTCTAGCAATAACGATAATAGGGAGATTAATTCGAACGGGAAAGGACCATCAACTAATGCCTTTCCTGGACCTGGAAACCGAGCGTATTTTACGAAAGAGTATATGGATATACTAGAAGATATTAAATCGAATAAGGCACTGGAGGACGCGAGGAAGAAGATCGCAAGTGGTCGGCGAAGCCGCATTCGCATAGCTGAGAATAATGTGGAAAGCTGCCGGTCGAAGGTGAAATCAGTTGACAAAAGTGAGGAGATGAAGGCCTGGGTCACGTCGACGCTGGGTGATTCGTTGAAGCTGATCACACAGAAGTTGGAACAAGCGGACTCGAAATCAAAGTTGGCTACAGTGGAGAAGGAGGAGCTCGAGAGGCTGAGGGCCGAGAAAACCCTTCTGGAGAAAGGGAAGAAAGAATCTAGTAGTGAGAAGAGAAAACGGGGGGGGGACCGGACCCCTGTTGTCGAAACACCGAGAGAGAACGTGGGTAGATCCAGATCGCGCAGCCAGACGAAGGGCAAGACCAAGAAAATCGAAATTTCCTTTGATGAGGAAGGGGCTGGAGGTGCTGGTGTAAAGCAAAATTTAAACGCTAGGTTGGAGGGAAGCTCGGACCTGGCTGACGTCAAGAAGCTGCTCGCCGCGCTGGTGCAAGGGCTTGCTGATCTCAGAGGGAAGAGACCCCTGTGCACTACGGGACCTGCGATTGAGACCGCTGAAGCAGCGGATGACGCGGAAGATATTGACTCTGCACTAGGCACCAACGCTGCACAGAACAATCTGGTCGAGGAAGACGAAGAGGAGTCTGATGAAGGTGGGTTGGCCGCATACATGAAGATGCGACTTGATTTTTACTCATCTCTTCACTATACCAGAGTACAAGAAATGTCCAAACAGCGGAGCTTGCCATACTTTCGAAAAGAGATGGGGGCCTGGGAGCTCGCCCGTCTTGATCTTCAAGAGTACACTGATTCGCTGAATGAAGAAGCCCCGTCCAGAACCGGGGAACCATCTAGACACAATGATGTGTTGAGCCATGACGAGGCCGATGGGGCGGATGATGGCGAGCCCGATGGTGCGGTTGCGGGAAAGTGAAACTCGGGAGCATCCACTCTCTAAGGAGGGCTGTTGCCAGAATTCGGAAACTGAAAAGCTGTGCGAATGTCACAATGGCTGCACTTTTAGATCGAGTCCATATCCTCATTATTTTGCTTGCCTGCCTGTGGGGTAATATTACATGGGGAAGGGCGTACCTGGGCTTTTGGTTGCGCATGTCCTCCCAAGAATGGGAGATGATGCTGCGTGGGAAATGTTGCGTGTATGTTCTTATGTCCTTAAATCACAAGTTGATCTGCATTGGTAAAACTACTCGCACACTGAAAGAAAGATGGGCAGAGCACCGTCTCGCTGTTAGAGGCGTGAGCAAGCAGCAAGTGCACGTATGGCTGCGGAAGGTCGAAATTGAGCATTATGTCTCGGTTCCAATTTGGTTCGGGGATGTGTCGACCATTGAAGGAATGGAGAGAAAGATCATTAGTAGCCATAATCCAGGGTTAAATATGAAAGCCTTAGGGCAAGAGGTAAAGAAGAAGCCACGCAGGTGTCGGGGTAGCAAGAAGGGGGTGGATAGATCACTGCTGGTCATTATAAATGAGCCACTATTTTTCGATTGCCCGGGTATGGACGTTCGGCAGGAGCCTGACTTGCTCCGGATTCTGAAAATGCTGCCTAAGCAAAAACAGAAAGGGGAAGTGCTAATTAGCAACAACTGTGGGTGTCGATGGTTGAAAGCTTGGAGGTTAGTTGTGTTGCTTTTTGGGTTCACGAAAATTGAGATGCATGGTGAGAAGTTCCTTCTGAAGGATGCTAGAATCGCAATTGACGGTGGAGGATGTTGGTCTATTGTTGGGCTGCTCCAAACCAGGACAAAAACCGAGCTCTTGAAAGCTGAGTTGATTGCGCTTTTAAGAGCGCCTTGGAAGCGCAGGGACTTGTTCTCACGTACGCTGGAAGAATTGATTGACTTAAATAATGGTGTAAAGTCTATCAACCAGCGAAGGGGCTGGCAAATCGTGCAGGGAATATTGACTAACGTTTAAAAAAAAAGATTTGGTATTAACCCACGGTTGAAAGTGGTCATCAAAATTCCGTTTTGCACTACCATTGACAAACGCAACGTGGAGGGTGTCGTGAAGTCTTGGATTTTAGATAAGGTCCGTCCTGTATCGTTGGCTCACCTGTATGCTAGGAGAACGCGGGCAGTTTGGCTTAAAGTCAGGACTGTAGGCGACATCCTGCATAACCAGAAATTGTCTGCACAGATGGAGCCTTTTGACTGCGCCTGCGCTGGATTTAACTTGCCTATGGTAAATGGGCACGTAGCGGTGAAGTGCAGCGAGATTGAAGGGGTACACTCTTTTTTGTTTAATGCAAAAAATGTGCCCTTTCCCGGCACCTTTACAACCAAGGACGCTCTGGATAGGATCTGCAATCTGTCATTGGATAGTCTGAGGAAGACCCATGCTATCTCTGAGTGTATCAGGATAGACTGGCGTGATGTATACAGGCCTGGGGTGAAGAATGTTGGTGATTGCGTACAAAGTGAGTATGTGAATGGCGTAGCACAAGCCTTCAAGGGACTGGTCATGTCGCTTCTGGGTCGCAACACCAGTGAGACATGGCTAGAATGCCCCAAGTTGTATGAAGCTGGCCTGAAGGTGATGTTCCTCGACAATGATAACTATGGGAGGATAGAGAAGCAGAAGTCTATTGTCCTCAGAAAAATGAAAAAGAAGTTCGACGATAGCCACCTTGGTGATATGGCTAGATGGGACAGGGGAGGGGAGCTCCAACATGCGTATATCCTTGCTAAACTGAAGAGGCGACCTATAGTCCCGTCATTTGCTAGCCCTTTCAGGTCTGCCTCTGGTCTGCTGTCTACCGTACTAAATACGTTGATTAGAAAGGTGTCTGTCCCGCACTTCAATCTGCATGCGATGTATGATCTGAAGGTTGAGATCAGCAAAATTAATTAGTATGGTTGTACCACTGGGATGACCGATCTTAGCTTTGTGGCACGGGCATATGACATTAAGGAGATGCTTACTCAACTACCGCATTGTGAAATCAGTCGGGCAGTACGATGGGCGGTGGAACTGTTCCATCAGAAGGGCATCCGAAGAATCAGAGTGAACATGAGGAAGAAAGTGGCTTGCTTTGGGAAAGTGCATGGTGAGGCAGGCAGGAAGACAGTTAAACTTAGTAAGCTTGGGTTGCTTACTGATTTTCAATTAGGGAACACCTTTTTCTTGGTCTCGGATGCTGTCCTACGACAGAAGAAGGGCATTCCGATGGGGGGTAGGGCAATCCCCCCGCTTGCGTGTATCATGTGCATGCTGGCCGAGTACTAGTTCCTACGGGCCCTGGGGACTGATGGTAAATTCATTACGGGCAAGCGGTATATTGATGATCTGCTGGTTGTTTCGGTTTTTCGGATGAATGACCATGAGGGGCGCATTAATGCTGAAAAATGCCTCGATTTGCTTACGATCTGCTATCCGGACGGGCTGCTGTTGGAAAGAACTGACCCTGGGAACGAGATCTTATATTTTCTAGAAACATGACTGGTGGTGACTGGGGACACAGCGTCCATACTGATGTCCCACAAGTTTAAAAACGCGGACACCATTTGGGAGGATGGTCCGCTGAGATTCTGGACCGTCAAAGATTTTTCATCCTTTGGTCCTCGTATGGCCAAATTCGCTACAGTCGCCAATACCATCCAGTGAATTGCGAACAACTCCAACGATTTGGGGCTGACGTGCCTGAATGTCCTCAGCCTGATCGAGGAACTCGGGAAGCAGAATTACCTCGGTAAAGTGGTCACAACCGGGTTGCGATGGATGGAGAAAAGGGATAAGTCGCCGTTTTGGGGCAAAATGATGGAAGTGACGAAGCAATGGATCCTGGAGAAAAAAGATACTCACCTAGGATACTGTGACACTGCAATCTGAGTAGGTTACCGGACACCAGGGCCCGATATCGGGGCACGTTCGTCGAAGGACAATCTCTGATAAGCAGCTCGGATCTGCTATCTGGTTTAAACCCGTTTGAACGCTGGAGTCTGCGAAAAAGACACAGTGCAGCGGCAGCGTTCTTATACAGCTTGGAATCGTACATGCGAGATTCTCCCCCCCACAACCAGCTGAGGGGTCCGCACCGGGGGGCCACACAGGTGGCCAAAGGGAAGAGAAGGAAAAAGGGGACTAGGAGAGACAACCAGGTGGGGAGGGGGGGTTGAAGGAGGTCCCACAACCAGCTGAGGGGTCTGCACCGGGGGGGCACACATATGGCCAAAGGGAGGAGAAGGAAAAAGAGGACCAGGAAAGACATCCAGGTGGGGAGGGGGGATTGAAGGAGGTCGAAAGGATTGAAGGAAAGGAAAAGGAAACGAGGAACACAGGGAGAGAAGGGACGGAACTGACAACGCAGACGAAGATGAGTCGAGAGATGCATGTGGTGCTGGTGGATGACTCGACCGGGGGACAGGGTCGGGGGGAACAAAAGGAACACTTTGAAATGGTGAAGGACAGAGAGGGCAGGAAGGACAGGGAGAGAATGTTGGGCCTACAGGAGGCAGGAAGGAAGTAGGACAACAAGAGGGTATGGAGGAGCATCAGAAGAAGCAGGATACCCCAGTGGCACCAGGAACACAACCCCCTCCCCTCCCCCCTGAGGAAACACAAACAGAGATGGCCCTAGTCAGCAAACGGCAAAAAATGAGCCATCTTTTGGAAGGGGGTCAAAGAGCAAATAGCCTCTCTAAGACAGCGGTCATGGTAATCCCGGTCCGGAAAAAGGAAGGGAGATGGGAGATAGGCTTCTCCATAGCTCCTGGGGCCCTACACGGGGAAGTGCCACTAGGAGGATGGTCCCCCCAATTCCCCTTGTGGTCCCAATCAGGGACAAACCACTTTATGAAGGAAGCACGGTCTTTCATAGAAAAAGCCTTCGAACCAGGAGCGACTGCCACCAGAAGAGCTGTGTATGGCGAGCAAACGCTGGCTGATAACTATGTTTATGTGCTCTTTGATCCCAACAAGGAAGCTGGTCTGCGATGGCTCACACACACGGCCCTCTTAGAGCTGCAACTACTAGAGATCAAGCCCAACAAGATGTGGTCAGAGCAGGATGTTAGGTTAGCGTTGTCTAGGGTCCTTAAGGAGGGATACCTGCATCCCGCTGGGGCCAAATAGGATGATTGGGATGTGGTCGAATGGGGGCGCCTCTTAAAAAAAAAAAAAAAGAGGAGGGACTGGCAAGAGATAGAAGAAGATAAGATGGATATTATTAAGGCGCTCTATAATGAGGACAAGGATTGGAAGAAAGGGAGAAGGGAGGCAGATTTGGACCTACACTCCTTAAACGTAAACGGCCTGGCAACGGCCACCCCACAAAAGAGACAGGCCATATGGGACCAGATAAAGGGAGTGGGGGGGAGGGACTGGCCATAGTACTTTATTTGTGTTCAAGAGACTCATTTGATGGATACGGTAGACCACCACTATGCGCAAAAAATGGTCTGGCCGTACCAGGCCTTTAGGTAACATGCCCCGCGTCTGTGGAGCGCCGGGGTTGCCATCTGGCTCCCCCCCTGGACTCCAGGGCGGTACCAGTGGATTGGGCAGCCGATCGTGAGGGAGGGAGATGGGTATCAATCCTGGCGATGCTGGAGCTGGAGCTAGTGAGAATACTTTGCATTTATGGCCCAAATGAGGTAGGGGAACGAAGTTTTTTTTTTTAGAACATAAAAGATAGGGTTCCGCAGACCCCGCAAGGGATTCCCATCATCCTGGCTGGGGATTTCAACGCCGCATTAGACAGATGGCTAGACAGGTGGCGAGTCCCATCCCCGTGCCCGACATACGTAGGGACGGGCGAACAGAAGTGGCGGACCTCTGCTCCTCCCTTAATATCTACGATACATTCTGCAAAATATACCCCACGAGGCGCGCTTTCTCTTGCTTGCGAAAAAATGGACCTGAAAGAATCACAAAATCAAGAATTGATTTAATACTAATCTCCACAGAAATTGAAGGCGCCCTACAGATTGCAGAGATCTTCCCACGAAACCCATACCCCTGACTAGACCATGCAATGTGTGTGGCGATCCTTTCATTCGGGAAAATACCAGACCAAGGTCCTGAATTTTACAAGTTGAACACCTTACTGTTGACACAACACTCCTTTCAATCCTTTGTCAAAGACATATGGCACTATAGGCAGTATCAAAAAGATACAGTCCAAAACGATATTGTATGGTTTAACAATGGCTTAGCCTTTGTGGCAAAAAAATGTTGTGAATACTCTAAAAGGGTAGCAGCTTAGAGGAACAGAGAAGAGATTGAACTCCAAAACCGTTTAAATGACCTTCATCAACAGCAAGAGAAAACTCGGGGTGAAATCAACAATGACCTATCCGCGGCCATCCAAGACCTCCTCAACCGCATGGAACATAGATGGAACGGTGCACGCATACGAGGTAAGCAGAAAAAACAGAGGACGGAGGGAACCATGGATGCAAATTTTTTTGCCATGGCTAGACTCCGCACGAGGAGGACGACTATTGACGCTCTCACGGATCCGACATAAACCCAAGGACAACCAGCCACCACCACACCACAATGCGTCAATATAGCAAGAAAATTCGATCAAGAACTTTTCTCATCACAATGTAAACACTCCCTTGAGGACCAAAGAATACAAGAAATTGGAGAATTCTCGGCCCCTCTCCAGCAACAGCCATGGAGATGCCGCTCGCAAAGGACGAGATATGGGCGGCGCTGATGCAGATGGAAGAGGAGAAAAACCCCGGGATAGACGGGCTACCCAAGGAGTTCTGGAGACCATGTGGCCCTCCCTTTCACAAGATCTGATGGATTACTACCAGGCGGTCTAGACAACGGGGCAGATGGGGGAATTCGTGGGGCAAGGGGTATTGACCCTGCTCCACAAGAAAGGAGATAAAATGAACATTAGGAACTATCGGCCAATCACGCTCCTGACCGTGGTGTATAAGATGGTAGCAAAGGCACTGGCAAACCGCATGGGTCCGTTATGATGGATATTATACATCCAGCGCAAACCGGCTTCATTAAAGGAAGGCAGATTCAGGATAACATCCTTTTTATTAATGAAGTGATTAAGTTGTCCCGCCAATCTAAGCAGAAGGCTGCTATCGTTTTCGTGGACTTTGAGAAGGCATACGATCATGTGGATTGGGTGTTCTTTGACAAATGCTTAGAGAAGCTCAATTTTGGCCCGATTTTCAGGCGATGAGTGATGATTCTCCATCAAAACGCCACGGCGATGATGCAGGTAAATGGCAGACTGACACCTCTCATTCGCCTGGAACGATCGGTGCGCCAAGGAGAACCGATTGTCCCCTTTCTGTTTGTAATAATTATGGAAGCACTGGTGGAAAACCTACGCACTCATAAACAAATCAAGAAAATAAGGGTGACTTCTATTCCAGAGGAGCCTATCCCTATCTGCTCCCTCTTCGCTGATGACCTCACCCTCATGGTGGATGCCTCGACTGAAAACATGGAGGAAGTTCGCTGTCTGATGGACCGGTTCTGTAATCTATCAGATTTAATGAGATATGCGAGTGAACTGGGGTAATAAAACGGAAGGCTGGTGGATACACTACCGAGGGGCTAGGCCCTCCCGAGTCCCCACGAGTTCGATGGCTGCCAAAGGAGGCCCCGATCAGGGTTTTGGGAGTCAAACTATAGCCAGATGGACGACCGCCCCTGAATGATGAATGGTTGGTACAGCTGGTCTTAAGGAAACTGACCTGTTGGAAAAACAGCAAAACCTCGCTGATGGGCCGGACTCTGGTAATCAATAACGTGGCATTAGCCTCAGTGTGGTATAAAACAAGACTTTGGTCACTCGACAAACCGGCGATGGCCACCCTCCAGCGAAAGGTTGTGGCATTCCTGTGGAGGGGGAGCCATGAGTCCCCCAATGTCATTAACAGAGTGGCGTGGCATATGGTGGTCCAACCAAAAAACAAGGGTGGAATGGGGATCATAGACCCGACCACCCAGGTGATGGGCTTAGCCCTGCTGTGGGTAAAACGCGTGCTTTTCGATTCACAGTCCTCATGAAAAACACTGGCGCTACAATAAATAAGTAGGCTGGCTCCGCTGGTCCCCCCGGACACGGACCTGACGATCTGGTTGGAAGATCGATACTGGCCGGTCCCCAGACCGACACCATCGATAAATGACGAACCTGGTACAGACAGGCAGGCCGTCAGGAGAGATTTGCGAAATGACACTTTTTGGACCTCACTCATAAAAACATGGAGGAGACACCACCACGGCGCTGGGAAGAGGTGTATAGGCAACCACTTTTTGGCAAGCGGTGGATAACTGACTCTAACAATAGGTTGTTACGGTGTACAGACCCCCCTTGGAAAGGATGGACCAAGCACGGGATCTTAAGAGTGAGGGATATCTGGGACCAAGAGCGGGGAAATTGGATACCCGAACCTAAATTGAGAGAAAAAGTGAAATACTGTCATAAGGTAGGGGAGGACCTAGAGACAATTATGTTTGCGGTCCCCCTAGATTGGGTTTGCATTCTCAAAAAGGACCAACACTGGAAGAAGGGGACTGGGTGGGTATAATAGGAGAAGTAGGAAATATAGTGGGCATATTTCAGCCACAGGAGGGAGGGGAGGAAGTGCTGGTTAATATGTTCCATGTAGGCTCGGATGACAGGCTGGCAAGAACGGAAGGAGATAAGGTGCGTAGGCATAAAAAAACAGAATTGTTCCGTATCCGGGTCTTAAAGGAAGGGGACCGGTGGTTGGCATACAAACCGGATACACCAATATCACACCTTGGGTTCGACCCAACAAACTGGACGTGGACCCTACCCATGGGTAGGGGAAAGCAAGGTCAGCGACAATTGCATTCAGTGTTGGTCAAGCCGGCTTATCGTCTGCTGCGCCCCAAAGTAAACCTTAAGGACGTGGTAGAGAGCAGGTGGATCCGGCACCTGAATGTGGGAAAGGAGACCCTCCGCTCAATACGGTGGTTTAGACTGAGCAAGGCCTCCCCAGCGAAAGTAGCATCGCTGCAATGGCAAATTGAGCACCGCTGCCTACCCACAAACGATTGGCTGATAGATAGGACGACCTTAGAACAACGAGGGATTGCTTTGCCATGGTGCAAATTATGCTTAGCTGCCTTCCCGTTACGATGTCGACCAGAAACAATTGAGCACATCTTTCTACAATGCCCGGGTTCGGTATGGCTATGGAGATGGTAGGACACGGTGTGGAGACAAATGGGCCCTACGACACCTTGGCCGTGGGGTTGGAAGGCACTGCTGTGTGAAACATGGCACCCGAACCAAACTACCTCTTTCGAGGATAATATGTTTAAACTGGGGAGGCGGGCGGTACTCTTGGCTCTATGGAGGAAATGGTGCGTTTATGAGATGGAGGAAGTACGACTAGATGGATCAACTCTGCAGGAGGAAATCAGGCTGCAAGTGCAAGCCGAAATCACTATACAATGGGAGAAAGTGAGGGAAAAATTAACATCCCTAAACTTCAAAGCAATAATCAAGAAGTACATCCAACAATTCGGCAATGACTGGCTTGGGGGGGACCCTGGGGAATCCCATTGCGAAAATTCGATGGGAGGTGGAGGGGGAAAGGGAGGTGGGGGGGGAAATTGTGGGGTAGAAAGACAGGAACTATCATCTTGTTTTTCAGGATTGGACAAATTTCAACCCGGGTGTGATGTGGCGCCCTGCCTCAGACTTCCCGGACCCCTTCCCACCACCAGCTATAGCCATGGTGGGGGAACAGTGGTAAGGGGGAGGGGACCCCTAGTTGGGTAAATCTGCAAGGCTTAGAGTTTAAGAGTTCAGGTCCTGCGGGTTGAAGGACACACAGGGAGGAGGCGCGATGCCTCAGAGTTAATGCAATATAACAAGGTTGTGGTATCAGAAGTTACAGTCAGCCAGGTGCAGGTCAAGGCTTGAAGTGTGGCAAAAGGGGGCTGGCGAGGGGAGGGAAGGACATGTTTGCAGCAGCAGGTATTTGGCGCCTGGTTCAGGGCGAAGAGGTTCTCCCCCCCTTTTTTCCAATTCCCTGCTCAGTCAATCCTCTGGTTTCCAGGGTAATCAATGCTGGCAGGAGTCTCCCCCTTTTTTTTCTTTCTCCACTTGTACTCCAAACTCATTCTACATATGGGACGCTAGACCCGTTTTCCAGCAGGTGATGCTCCCCACCAATAGATGGAGCCTCTCCCCAAGTGCTAGTGGTGTCTGCTCTTACCAGCACCACTATCACTGAAGGGGGCGTGTAAAAAAACAGAAAAAGCAAAAAAAAAGAAGAAAAAAAAAAAGGTAAAGTTTACTGGAAAGTCCTATACAGCTGTGCCGCTTAGCGGGATGAAGTCCAGACATAGTAAACAAAGTAAGTAAAGAAATAATGAATTCCGACCGATATGAAGGTCCGGTACAGGTAAGCTTGCTGGTGCGATAGCAGTGCTGGTGAGGATGGACTGTGGGTTCCCGCCTCGTGGCAAGTGCTGCGTGCGTGTGGTAGCCTGTAGCGATAAGTATATAAAGAGTATAGCACAGAGACATTGGCCTCAATCTGAGTGGCGTATGAGGTAGAAGGATTGAGCATCCTTGACGAGTTGGTGTCAAGGAGTGTGGGGAAGGAGGTGATGGCGCCATCGCCGCCATGATATGTAATACTCATATCATCTTCTTCTTGTTATTATCCATCTTTTTATTCTAATAAATTTGTTGACCTGGGTTGGACCAACCCGGTTGCATCCAGGCCAGTCCAACCGGCCGGTTGCCGGCCCAACACTGCCTGATAAGCAAATTTGACCTTGTACCGTTTTTGTGGTCTTCCCCTACGACCTGTAGGAAAGTATCCTCAACTACGATCTTCTCTATATCATACCCTCGGTCCATATCAGGTGGAATCACAGATCTGCATGAGGGAAATGCATCATTAGTCACACAGGGAAGTAGCTTAGAAGCATGAAAAGTAGGGTTGGTGTGTAGATGGGTGGAATCTCGATGGTGTATGACAGTCCATCCACGTCACCTTTCACATCTAATGCTTGCCACCATGACGGCCCTCTGTAGGCATTTAGCAACTTCTGTGAGAACCCCTTCCTCGGGAATAAACTCTTTAGGCTTAGCCCGGATAAGATCACCTAATGCAAACTCTGAAGGAGGATGGTGTTTGTTCGCTTGTTCCATCATTTGATGTTGCGCCTTCCGGATGTTCTCAGCCACATGTTGCTGATCCTTCTCATACTGGATGACAAACTCACGTGTGCCAGGTGGCAGTCTCTGGATCTGATCCGGATTCAAGCAGTCTATGGGACGTCGGGGACTCCAGCCTCTATGCAGCTCATTTGGCATCCGCGAGGTAGCTAGGTGAACCGAGTTGTTATACGCACTAGCTACTTTGGGAAGATGCTTATCCCAATCTACCTGGTCCAGTCTAATGTACATACGCAGTACTTGCTGTAGAATCTTATTTATCTGCTCGGTCTGGCCATTTGTCGCAGGGTGGCACAGAGGTGACATAGCTAACCTAGATTCGTAGACCTTCAATAACTG
>BFEA01000405.1:1022881-1034372 GCA_003427395.1 Chara braunii
CTCTATGCATGCGCCCCTCCCTATGCCCCTGCACGCGGGGCCCTTTTCCTGTTTCGCTGTCTTCGCAGTTCCATTGGGGATACGTCTTCTTATAACCACAACAGTCACTGTGGCTATCCTCAAAATTTCTATAAAAACCTTTTTTTTTTTTTTTCAACAAGCTTTTCCGTTTTGCTAAAATAGGTTTTCCTCAAAGTTGTGGTGACATATGAGCCTCGAGTCACATTGCGTTTGACCGAAAATAGTTTTCTATGGAAAACATTGTGGACTTTGACAAACTGGACTTTTTTCTTGGTCCACTTTAAATTTCACGAATAGCTTGTTCAAAGAAGTTTATTCAAGCTGCTAGGTTCTTTCTGATCTCATGTCGTGTGCAGGAAAATATAGATTTTGGGCCTTGCACTAGTACTCAACATTTTACGTGTATCTTGACAGTATCTGGACCATGTACGGTTGGTGTGATCCAACATTTTGAATGTATGAGGACCATTTCCAGTTCCAGATGCATTTGGAATATTGTGCAAGGTAGTGAGGTTCATTGTCATTTACGGAAAACCCCTAGTTTTTTATTGTTTGCACCTTAAATTTGTCCTTTGTCTCAGACCAGGCATGATGATTCGGATTCCATCTGGCGAGCAACGATTTATATTTTTCTATTAAAAATCTCTATATCCTTTTTTTTGGATAAGAAGGGGGACTACCTTCAACAGTACGTTTCGCAGCCATTTTTCAGAAATGTGTCGTGCATGCTGGTGCGTCGGGCGGAATGTATCAAGGTGCCGTTTCGCCACAAATCTATTCAGGCAAAACTGATAGGGCGAAATGGCAACCTGGTGCATCCCGCCTAGCACGACGCATTTCTGCAAAATGGCTGGGAAACGTACTGGTGGTTTAAGGTATCATCATCCAACTGACCGAGCCCAGCTAATTCACAGTTATTTCATTATTCATCTGAGTCTACCAGGTTTCGAACTTCGGTCTGTTTATCGACGAGTTCAGCAGTTGGACATCATCAACATGGAGTGCTTGTCGTGGACACCGAAAGAGCCTGTGACGCTGGTGGTGCTTGAGATTCCGCAGTCAAAACCGAGATGATAAGATGACGTTGGTGGAGGCGGCGTAGGAGCAGGAGAGCAGCAGCTGCAGCAGACGATGAAGAAGAAGAACAAGAAGAAAATGGGGTCTACGGAGGTGTCACGGCATAAGTTGAGCATCTTTGAGTGGACAGAAGATACAAAGGAACATATCGAGCTCATTCGGAAAGCTAAGTTTCGGGTAGGAGTGCCGAAAATAATGGATGGCGGAGCATCGGACGCTCTGGCGCACTCACTGCTGACAGATTTGCACGGTGCTTGCGCCCATCTCTCGGAAATGCTGTATCAGAAAGACACACACTTCATCCTTGAGTTGATTCAGAATGCGGAAGACAATACCTACCCGGACGATGAACGACCATCACTGATGTTTGTCTTAGGAGAGGGCGATCCAACGGTCGAAGGGGGAGCAGAGGTCGATCATCAGAGCCCAAGAACAATAAACAACAACTCCATGTGCCAACTGACGTTGGCCGTCTACAACAACGAGTTGGGGTTTCAAAGAGAGAATGTGGAGGCTCTGTGTGGAATTGCGAAGTCGACGAAGAAGAACAAGGAGTTTGGCTACATCGGAGAGAAAGGTATAGGATTTAAGAGTGTATTTGTGGTCTGCAAACGCCCTTGTATTTTGAGCGGGGGATATCGGTTCGGCTTTGACGAGTCCCCGGATTTGGATGCTGGCATTGGCTACATTGTCCCGACATGGCTCGATGAGAATACGGCAAATGCCTCTCAGCTGCGCAAGTTCTATTTGCAAGACGCATTTCGAACAGCAATCCTATTACCGCTTAAGCCAGAGAAAGGGAAGCATGTCTGGAACCAACTGTGGGAAATTGCTCCAGAGACGATGCTTTTCCTCAGAAAGCTGCAACTCTTAGTGATTTACGATTTGGTTAACGGAAGTTTCACTGCATTTGACAGGAAGCTTGACAAGAAAACCGGCGTGGTGGAATTGAAAAGAAACACAGTTGCAACAAAAGATTCTGTGCGGTATTGGCTATACCAAGCTGTATTCGATGTGCCGTCGCAGATTGTCGAGGAGAAGAGGGTTGGCATTACTAAATGGACAATCTTCGTAGCTTTTCCATTTTGCAAAAGTGGGAACACAGGCGAAGATGCACATGATGTCTTCGCTTTCCTGCCTACAGAGGTTAGAAGTGGCTGGCCTTTTCTGATCAATGCGGACTTCTTGCTCATTGCATCACGTGAGGCGATCCTGTTCGATAGACCGTGGAACGTGGGGCTGCTGCAATGTATGCCAATAGCCTTTGTAGAGGGGTACTTGGATTTACAGAGAAGAGAAAGGTCATGCGTTTCGACTCTTGCGTCTAAGCAATACGACGTCTTGCGGTTTGTGCCACTGCATACTGTCAGCAAAGGTTTGGAAAGTGTGAGGAAACAGATGATTGCTTGTCTTAGGTCGCATGAAGTTATCCCTGTGTCAAAGTTGTTTAAAGAAGGAGAGAATGCAGCCGCAGGAGCTTCAAGGGTGTCTCCGTCTGCGTTCGGTCGGAGCTCTCGAAGCAGCAGCTCTGGTACACCTTCGTTGACATCGGGTAGAAACTCAGCTCCGCTGGAAAATGCAGGAACAGCTGACATGGGAGGCAGCATGCAGAAAGGGAGGGGTGAGAACCTGGGGGCAAACACGGCAGATGAGGTGTTCGCATGGTGTAACCCGAAGTATGCGAGGATGGCTGATCCTATCTTTGTTGAATTCTTGTGGAGGGTGAAGAACGCAGGGTACCCCATTCCTTTTTGGTTTGGTACGAGAAAGGAAAGGGGTGGCCGGAGTTCTGCGCCTTCCACAAGCGGGAAAGAAGGGGGATTGAAGTGGAGGATGTATCTTGTTGATGAAGACGCTCAGCAGAGGTATTATTTCCAGCTTGTGGAGTTGGGAGTGCAGTCTATGAGCAAAAAGTGTTATTGGGACTGTGTGGGACTCGGTGACTGGTGTGAAAACCTCAGTGATGGTCTCTATGTGGAGCTGCTTGCGGTTTTTGCAAACGGCCAGTTTTCGGGAAAGGAGGACATGGCGCAGAACGGGGTTAAACTTCTCCGCGTGGATGGGGAAGAAAAACTGTCTGAATCGACAAGTGAAAGACCTGTATATCTGCCACCTGTTGAGCGGGATGACTGGTTGACCACGTGCATCGAACAGCTGCAGACAGTAGCGCCAGTGCGGCTCTTTTCGAAGAGAGTGTACAAGACTCTTTGCTGCTCCTCTTCAGGCTTGTCCATTGTTGGCATGCTGCAAAAGTTCTTGAATGTGAAAAGACTCACTGCGGAGAGCTATGCGTCCCAGGTCTTTCAAGCTTCACTTCAGCTAGCGGACCCAGAGAAAGTTCTTTTGGTCACCGACTTCTTCCGCAATGCCCTTGAACGGTACGCATTGCCTGTGCCAACCACCATTACTCGGCTCTCGATGATTCCTGTACTAGAAGAAAATGGCCGCATCATTCTTCGGGGAGCGATGCACTGGCGGCAGGGTTCTGGATTGGTTCCCACACCAGTAAATTCCATGCCAGTGCTCATGCCTCAGTCTATTAGCAGGTGGCCAGCTCTGCTGGCAGGTGAAACCAGTTGGGAGGGAAAGGTAATCAAGCTGTCTAAAGCATACTTGCGGAACTCTGCCCCCCAATTTCATGGAAGTGGGGGGCAGCAGGTTCATCACGAGTTACAAGACCTTCGCAGCAAACGTGAGGATTTCATCAAAAGGTATTTGAGAGCTGTGGATCTTTTCAGTCTTGAACCATCAAGTGACGCGGGATTGCAAATCCTTTACCGTTCCCCGCCTGAAGGCCTCCCTGCCAAGAAGGCCAAGATACTGATTGAGTGGCTCGGATACCTGGTTGTGAAATATGGTCTGACTTGCGGGATCTCAAGAGGGAGTCTAAAAGTTATCGTCTTCCTCCGTTTTGGCAGGCCATCCACCAGTGTTCCTGGGTGCCAACATCATGTGGGGGCCGGAGACCTGTTGAGGCGTGGCTTCCTCGTAAAGAGATAATTGACGTTCTTGGTGATGCCATGCCAATGGTTGTTCATGATGCATTAGTACTCACTGAAAGAGGGATGAAAACTCTGCAGCGAATTGGCATAAAAACAACCATCACTGCGGAAGATGTGTACTCTCACCTATGGCAACTTTCTCAAAACCCTGCATCTCAGACTACTGGCTTGCCTGTACAAGTTCTTGAGGAAGGAGAGATGGACAGTCGACAGGGGCCGCAACTTTCCTGTTTGGTATTGTCCACTGAACAGTCAGCCAAACGAAAGTGCCAGATGGTGCGAGCCATCGGACTGTGTGTGGGAGGACGAGGATGGCTTGTTCGCTGACAGCTTACCAGTACTCAAGGGCGTGTATGCAAACGAGATGCAGCAATGGTTCAAACAGATAGGTGTGCATGCACAGCCGACGGTTGACCACTGCCTTCAGATCTGGCTGGACCGGACTCAACACCACAGAGCTAGGGAGGATGCATCTTATGTGGACACCAACTTCGCAGGAAAAGTCTGGGGCCTGATTGCTCGATCGGCCAACGAGGCTCAGAAGTCCAAGGTCTGGGCAGTGTTCTTGAAGACAGCAATGCTCCCAGTTGCCGTAAGGGCAGGTGAAAGTGATGATGGTTGTGATGGCTCTGCTGGAGGCAGGCAGGTTAATAAGCAGACATCGTCTGCAGCTGCAGCTGCAGCTGCTGGACGTTCAAGGCTTCGGCTGGGCAAACCGAGCAGGTTGTTTATCCCTGATGATTTGCTGCTGGAGAAGGTCTTTGTTGATTGCGATCCCACTCTGCCATTGGTCTGGCTTCCAGACACTGCCAATCCGCAGGAGTTACACATGCTATTCCACCTGTGCACGGCCATGGGGGCACATTTGTTGAGTGAAGCGAGCACGACCAAAGTGTTCCGAAAAGGAAAGAGCTTACCGCTCCCTCTGCCGTCCAATCTTCACGTTGAGCTACAAACAGGTCATAGCGCTCCGGAGCCGGTGCTTGGAGATCCTCTTTTCACTGCAGTGTTGGGATGTTGGTACTTGCCAGGGGTGATGGATCAGTACGATCGGGAAGAGTATCGTACGTGCGTCTTTTCTCTTGTGAAGGCAAGAGAGTGTCTTGTTGAACGAATGGAGGTTGAGCATGTTTTACTGAGCCAGTCAACCAAAAACGGCGAAGGATTGTCGCCACACGTTCGCGTGAAAACACTGGGGCAGTGCACAGCCTATTGGGACAAAGAAGAGAACATCATTTACCGAACTCTGGAGCCCATGACCGATCGAGCTGCAGAGTCGCACGGAATGGATTCGCTGAGCGCATTGCAGAATTAGCCCAGGCTGTGTCAGGTGGCGTTCTCCCTTCGCATCATAAAGATTTGGTGAAGAAATGTGCAGAATTCTTGCGAAGCTTTCTGTTGCCTCGCCTGCTGACCATGGAGGCAGTGGAATACTTGCTTAGGCAAAACAACATTCGGTTGTCAAAGGTGGATCGTCAATTCATTCAAGATGCGAAGGTGTCACCAACGATAAATCAGAAAGATACACAAATGGATGAGAACACTGGTGCAGCTAATGGCAATGCAAGTGATGAAGAGGGAATGATGGCGGATGGACACGGGGATGGAGATGTGGTCGTCAATGCCATTACGATTCCATTGCCATTATCCGCTGCTGGCAATTCGGGTGCAGAATATTACTCGGATGCCTCTGCTGCTGAGCCTAAAACTGTGCAGGAAACCATAATTGAGGTCATGGAGGGAGAACTCAACCCCATGGCATCACCTTCAACAATAAGGGAAATGGAACAGGGACAGTGGAATGCTGGCCACCGTGGCCGGCATTCTGGAAGCACGCAGTCCTCAGGCTGTCCAATGGAGAGCGTTGCCGTACCTTCTGCAGGGGTCAGAGGAGAGAAGAAAACGCCACAGTCAGGTGCGCAAGTCAAGACGAGAGACGAGCTCGCCACGAGCAGAGCCGATGCGATTATGGAGGTCGCAACTTCTCAAGAAGAGGGTGCGCCCTCTGCACCTGTTGTTGTGGAGTCGGTCAGGAGGAGAAAATATGCTAACTTAAGAGGAGTATATGACTTCCCAAGAAGGTGCCGCCTCTGCACCGGCATTGAGCCGGCGCGCTCGTGCCGCTCCTGCCTCGAAGGGTCTTATTTTTGTTTGTGACAACTCAGACGAGAGAGTAGTCATGATGCCAGCAGATGACGAGGGGTTGAAACGGAATATGCGGGCTGCGTTAAAGGTCGTGAATGACAGGATGGGTAATATTGAAGGAGATCCCAAGCAGGCAGTCTTTTTCCCCGACAACAATTACTCCGCACTTCACTGGTGGGTAGAGAAGTCCCTGCCCAGAGTGAGGGCTATACTTGGTCTGCCGCTACACGTCGATGGGATCGCAGATTCCTTCAACCGCGCTCTGATGCTAGCATTCCTCCATCCTTCATACTTTGGGACGCGAATGCCCAGCTATGAGCGGCTTGAATTCTTTGGTGACTCTATCCTAGATGCTTGTGTGGCCGATCGTCTGTTCTGCATGCACCCGAAGGCCCACGAAGGCGTCTTGACAGAGATGAGGGCGATGTTGGTATCTAATCGTGTGAATGCGATGTGCACCCATGCTGCCGGCTTGGATGAGTTCATTATAATGGCTGATTTCGAACGGGAAAATAACCAGGAACTTCCGCCAGGAAACGAAGCCCAGACGGGACAAGTAACTTCCCCATGGGGTGTTCCCATGAAGGTGATGGCTGATGTTTTTGAAGCAATTGTTGGTGTGTTTTTTCTCTGGTATGGACCTGCCGATGTCACAAAACTCTTATTTCATTTCTTCTACCCACGTGCTCTCTTCTCTGAGTGCATTGATTGCAGTGGAGTCACGATTGAGTAAGCCTATGACGGTCCGTCGACAGAAGCTGACAGAACTGTCTTTTCATGAGTGCCGGTAGTGGACAGAAGTGTCTTCCCATGATCGCCAGAAGCATGTTTTCTGACACCTGCACCCTAAATAGGCATGTTTGCTGACCATTACCCTCGTTCTAGATGCCATAAATCCGATCTCAGCTGTTCCGTGTCCTGATCGGAAATCTTTCCCACTGCAACTGTCCTTCATCCCAAATCGACATCCGCTGTGCTGCCGATAGGCATCGTTTGCCCAGTGGCACCATCGCCCCCCTTGTGGATGCCATAAAGGAGGTGTGCTTTTGCTGGCGGCCATTTTGGCATTTCTCCCTCATGGATGAGGTGGACCTGGCAGTGATCACCAGGGTCGGTGAGCAAGTCAAGGGGTTCAATTTCTTCCTTAGCGAGGCTCAGATGTTGCAGGCGCAAACTCCAAGCAATGCTAAAGGCTTGTTTTCTTATGTGTTGCCCAAGGAACGAAAGGGTAAGCAGTCAGGTCAGCAAACTTTCCTACATTCAAGCTGCAACTGCTCGGCTGGGAGTGCGGATGAATTAGCAAGTCTTCGTGTGGCAAGAAAACCCTGCAGGGATGACATTCGAGGAGGAGCTTGTGAGTGTTATGAAATAGGCTGTAAAATAGTCGGAAGAATGGATTGGTGTATAGAAGGTTTCGACAGGCTGCCTATTTCACAAGAGGCGCTTAACAATCGATTGGTGTAGAAGGGGTTTCAACAGGCCGTCTCTTTCACAAGAGGCACTTCAAGTTGGTGGTTTGAAAGGAATTAGCTAGCACTGAGGGCATACTCACAGTACGCAGTATGTGGTCGTATGTTTGATTCTTGTTGATTGTATCGGTTCCTCTGTGGTTCTTCAAAGTAGCCACATTGTGAAATTGACAACTTTGGCTGGTTTGTTCTCCGGTTGTTATTTTGACTAGGGTCGTTAACCGCCCGTGGGATCCAGGTCAGTTTTCTCTTTTTCCCCTTTCTGTGCGACCCTGGTCTTTCTTCCCCCCCACCTACCCCTCCTCTCCGACCCCCTCTCGCCCCCCCTCTCCCCCCCCGTTATTTTCTGTGGGAACTTTCTCCTGGAGCAGCAGGGTAAGGAACTTCGATGAAGTTGTGGAATGGAAATCTGTGGCCTCAGCACTTCACGCTGACTTAGCTTGCTGGTCCGATCCTACCCAGCTCCAAATTTTCGCTGTCGCTAACTGTTTCTGATCTTTTTTTTTTTGTGTGTGTGTTTCTCATCTTTACTTTTTCTGTAATACATGGAGTGTTAACACAATGCAGATCTGATGACCAATGGAGAGAGACTTAGGCTTAACATTGATCGGGGGATGGGGAGGCCATCTAAATGACCTTTGAACTCACTGCCACTGCTTGTCTTGGATCTTTGGGTTTTTCCTTTTCTGTTTTCTTTCGTGGTTCTCTCCCGGCTGTCACTGTGATACAAACTTATAAAAAGTTCACACATCCGCCGTGGTTCAAATAGTCACCTCGCCTGGCAAGCCACATACATAGTGCTGATTGGGCAGACTGTCATATGACACAATTTTATTAGTCATAGACCAGTTGGGGTCTAGGGTATGGGGGCGAAGGGTTTAGGGTTTAGGGTGAAGTTTGTATGGTTTACGGTTTAGGGTTTAGTGTTTAGGGTTACGATATTGGGAATACCAGAGAGAGGGAGAGACAGAAGGCATTCCCCACGTGCGCGCGCGCGCGAGAGAGAGAGAGAGAGAGAGAACGAGTTATCTGTTGAGTGGTGGAAGGCGGCCGTATTCGATGTGTATAGCGGTTGATCATTCTTTGATTTCCGATAATAATATTTCAAGATTCTCATATAATTGTGTTTTACATCTCATATCTCATGTGTGGAGCTTCGTGTGACGACGTGTGAGCTTGCATGGACGTCTAAATTTGTGTAACTCAGCAAAATCATAACACGAGAAATGTGAAAAAACAAGCAAACAACAAGAGAAATTATGTCATTCTGTATGGGCACTCCCAATGGTTACATTCCCTTTGCACACTCCCTCAGTGTCATTGACACTCTTCCATGTAATGATAGCTCTTATTTGACGTCACTACTACGACCATCACGATTTGCGTTTTTTACTGCCCCTCCCAGCAGGTGTTTTTCACTTTTGCTTCCTAAGCTTTCCTTGTTTGTTTGTTTGTTTTTTCCCCCTTGACGGTTTTGTTTTGTTTGTTAGTTCCTTCTAAGTAATTTGTATCATGCTTGTCATTTCTTTTGCCATGATGGGTTTTTTTTTTTCTGTTTTCAGGGTCTTGCTTCTGTTACCACTTCTTTCTCAGGACTTCTATAACTTTGCCGCCATCGCTGCAACTCTAGCTCCCGGCTTTGGTGAGTCAGGGTGGTGGGCTGTCATAATCTGTCCGTCTCTATTTAAAAGGCTGATGTTACTTTTTGAGTAGGGTCATCTTCTCCTTTTTCTTTTTCATCTCCTCCTCCTCCTCTTTCTCTGTTTTTTTTTTTTTTTTTTTCGAACATAAGTTGCAGAATAAGAAGTCATGTCGATGCAAAAAGTAAAAAACTGCTATGAACTCTATTTGCAGTAAGATGAGAAGAAAGAAAATACAGAAAAGGATGCAACTGCCGGAATGATTGCTTGCTATGGGGACTGACGGACGCAGGATGTAGAGGGTGGAATCACAGGTACATTGTCAATGGCTTTACTAGCCTCGGGTGTACTCTAGGGGAATATAGAGGGGAGTAAGTGCTGGGAGCGCCGTAGCGCGCCTCGTACTTCTTTTGATAATACTCCGTCCTCGTTGGGGATGGAGTTCGTTCGTACCGCCCGGAAAATGAGTGGCGTGGGTAGGCTCCCCTTGAGTGGTCCCATACCCATACCTCTCTTCTTCCTCCTCATCCGAACTGTAGTGCCTTCTGGCACGCGCCACAGGCTCTTCAGGAGCCTTTCCACCCCTACCACCTCTTCCTCTTCCCTGTCCTCTGCGTGCTTCAGGCATGATGTGGGAGATTCCTGAGTATCAAATGAAGAGACGAGTTAAATTATCAAAAGGAAGAAATTGTTTAACTATGGTTGACAATGTACGAGGAAAAAAAAAAAAAAAAAAAAAAAGTACTGTTGTTGTACTATACTAAGACAAGGCAACGCTACAAACGAGAAGTAAGTGTACCACAAAAGAGCAGTAATTGGGAACAAATTACCACCGTTAATTTACCATGAGAGTCTCACGATATGCTATATAGATGAAGTGCACGTTTAAGAAAAGAAGAAGAAGGTAGCTAGACTGTTCTCGCTGAGTCGCTATACTGTACACCAAGAATAGTCGCGCTGTAAAAAGAAGAGGATGAAAGCGCTTGTACTGTTGTAACTGAAAATCAACAGCTAGCGTGGATTCACTTTGAGGATCTCATTGTTAGGATGCTGAGACAAGGGATGATAATTGTGCTTGTAGTCTCTACTCTTTTTATACTAATTTCCAGGCTGTTTTGGCCCAGCGGGGACGCTAGGCGGGGGTTTGGTATCATGTCAGAGGGCGCGGAGTCCCGGCCCTCTGTGGTGTACCAGACACCCCCTTAACGCACTGCCACGCGGTTTTGCTCGACTGTGAGCATGGTCCAATCTGCACGTGAGTCGCATTGGGGTACGCCAGGTGGATTACATGCGCGGCCAAATCTGGGACCCGCCCTGGCGGGCGCCTCCACCAGCAAAAGGAGGGGGTGCGCCACTGGGCTTTCCATTTGTCCGTGCAGGCTCGGCGCCCTGCTGTACAGCAGAGCATGACCGGCCTGTGGCCGCCGAGTTCGCCCAGGGGACACGAAAGTGGAAGGACCGCTGCTGTCTTTTCAACTGCGCGCCGAGTCCTGTGCAGTCGAGTTATGGGATAGGTGCAGTGATTGTGAAAATAAAATAAAAAAAATGTAAAGAAAAAATAATAAAAGAAGAAAAGAAAAATGAAAACAAAACGCTGTGTTTCATATCTGCGTTCGAATCTGGACCGTTACTTCAGAATCATCGGAGGTCTTTAGCGGTCGTGGAGCCAGAGATTCTATAAAGTTGTCTTTTATTATTTCTTCTCTTTTATTTAGTCCTGTCAAACTTTTAGTTCCCCTCTTGACACTCTTGTCATTTCAGCGGGGGAACGGACGGTTCACTTTCAAATTTTTGAGCCGTGAGTGAGCGATCCAGAATAGTCCTGATTCCTTTCATTTCCCCTTGTAGCGGGTGTGGTGAACCATTCGTCGTGGGCCAGGCCCTAAAAATAGGGTACCTGTTACATCTTCGTGTCACACGGGTCCTACCGGACCCGACTTAGGGCCGGAGGGACACATCAGGGCCTAAAGGCCCGACCTTGGGGTATTACAGGCCCTCACGGCCTGATCTTGGACCAGTACCCAACGGGCAGGCCCAAACGGCATTATCGTTTGGGCCTGGCGGCGCTCTTGAGGCTGCCGCCTGCCGGTTGGGGCTGAACCGTCCATCTGGACGGTTCAGGGCATGGCCAGGCCTC
>BFEA01000405.1:1070059-1092301 GCA_003427395.1 Chara braunii
CTTCCGCGGCCAGTTTCATATATACATACGCGGATGGGGGGGGGGTGAGGTTGGTCAAGCAAGGTGTGTCCGTGCCGTCGTCCTTGGTCCAGCTCGGGTGGGCGTCGCGAATTCGAAAGTTGGCGGCGGAAAAAAAAAATGGCCACGAAAAAGGCGCGCAGTCCCGGATACGAATTCCCGCAAGCGATGGACGACGGCGTGGGCGTCCCTTGCGGCTGACGGAGGCAATGTTCCTCGGCGGAAGCGTTTGGGTACGGGGTGGCGGCTGGGTGACGGCGGGCACGCGTAACGTACATGTATACGTCCCAAGCACCATCTACGCCGTCACCATTGCTCGTCACTATTGTCGTCTTCGCAGGCGCACCTTCGTCATCGACGTGTACGCCATGCACTCCGGTCGGCACGACGCAGCATCGCTGTTGTGCGCCCCTGCAGACGTGGAGTCTTCTTTACTTGGCGACGTTCACTTCCACAGTACCAGTTCTCGGCGATGGACATGAACGGGGGGTGAGTCGTGACACACTGAGCAAGGCGGAGAGGATGGCAGTGGTAGCGGTCGTCAACACCATCCTCATCCGGTGTCAATTGCAGAGGACCGAGGGCAGGATTAAAGCGGCCATTCGCGCATGGCGGAAGAAGACGCTGCAGTCCATGAATGTGGACGAAGAGGGCAGTGGTGCCATTTGCGACGCCGTGCTGCACATCTGCTACGCCATGGGGTGTGGAGCGTTTCCCAGAGCGACGCCCAGGTGGTGGATGAAGCGACGGACAGGGCGGACGTGGGAGGATCTGCAGCAATGCGACGACGCGACGGCGGACTACTTCAAGGACAAGCTGCGCATGTCGCCACGTGTGTTCCGAGAGATAGCGGAAACTCTGTCTCGCTTTCTTGAAAAGCGTGTCACTTTCTAAAGGGAGCCCCTCCAGCCTGATCACATTATCGCGTACGCTTTGTACAGATGGGCGTCGCGGGAGATGTACGCGAGCGGGACATGCAGCTTCGGCATTGGCAGATCTTCTAGGTTGGTGGCTGTGCGGGATGTAACTACGGCGTTTCTGAGTGCATACCCTGACAAGATATCGTGGCCAACGGGGCTGCAGAAGGCGGTCGTCTTGCGCGCTTTCGCTGACAAGGGTTTCCCTAACTGCCATGGGTGCATCGACTGCACCCACATCTTCATCAACAAGCCAGCGGATTGCCCCGGGGAGGACTACTAGGACAAAAAACACGGTTTCTCCGTCCAGGCGCAGGTGGTCATCGATCTGAGCTTGCGTGTGCTGGATGTGTTAGTCGGATATCCGGGAAGTTGCCACGACGTGAGGATTGTCCACTTGTCAAGTTTATGGGCGCGCGTGGAGGCAGGGGAGTTTTTCACTGGCCCACCTGTCATGCTGCCTTTTGGTGTGCGGACGAACGGGTATCTGTTGGGCGACAACGATTATCCCCCCTCCGAATGGGTAGTCGTCCGCTACGGCGGTCTCTCACAACCCCCGTCGGAGTTGCGGTTCGACAACAAGCAAAAGACGGCGAGGGGAGCAGTTGAGAGCGCTTTTGGCAGACTGAAGGGGATGTGGAGGTTGTTCCTTCGCTCCCACAAGAGGAACATGGAGACGTTGCTGCAGCAATTCGTCGCCGTCTGCATTCTGCACAACATACTCATCGACGCGGGCATCCCCTTCGACAACAATCTACTGTGGGAGGGTGGGTCGGACGGTGTGCGTCACAGGATGGACCTTGGGATGCAGCAGTCCTTGAGGCAGATGTGTATAAAGTCGTCGACGGGGGATGCGCTAATTCTGCGGAACGCACTGGCGGAGCAAATGGGAGCACGAAGAAGGCGGGCAGCCGTGCGGAGCGGGCGGCTGCGATGGCCTTCGATAAAAGAGAGAGAGAGAGAGAGAGAGAGAGAGAGAGAGAGAGAGAGAGAGAGAGAGAGAGAGAGAGAGAGAGATGCGAACCGAGGGCAAACGTGGCTGCGGAGCGGGCGACTATGATGGCGTCGGTGTGGCGAGAAATCGGACGGGTGGTCGTCCACGTTGGCGTCGTTGGGTGTGTCGTCGTTGTTTTCTACAAGTGGGAAGTTCACGGAGTGGTGCCTGTTTCATTGTGCATTGGCGCGCAAGACGTGCGTGTGTTTGGCAGTTTATGTTGGTGTTCTGTCGTACTGCGCCGCCGTAAGGAGGGTGTCGGCGGCTAGGGTTGATGGCGATGGCGCAGTGCAACGTGTCAGCGGCAGGGGTGACATCAGGCACGTGCACGTGCCGATCATAGTTATCGTCTAGTGTGCTGTCACCGTGAGTGACGTGTATGGTTTACGGAGTCAATTCCGGGGGTGTGCAATTTGTTTTCTGGATGTTGGGAATAAAGTTGCCATGAAGGCTTGTTTTTTTCGAAAGTGTGACGTGTTGTGTTTTTACTACGAGTGACAATATTGTGTTCTTAGTTGATGACGAATGAAAAGTAAAAAATAGTAAGACGTTGTGTGTGTTATTCGTATTACCTTCATTCGTTCCCGCATTTGGAATGTCGTGTATAAGCAACCCTCACTCTCTCATCATCCATTGGTTCGAGCAAACATCCCTCACCACTTTCCATCCCCCTTACCAAAGTTACCATAACAATCGTGAATGCAAAAAGAAAGCGGAATAAAAAGGAAGCGACAACAAGTTGTATACATTATGAATATCAATCAACAGAACACTGAATTCGTGAAAACCTAACAAAACCACAAAACCTACCATTTTTTTATAGCATGAAAAACGGTTGTCAGCAAGTACGGAAACTTGCAAGCCGACTATAAGGACACGATGGCGGTTGTCCTGCATGCCGAGGGCGGCGACCTCAGGAAGGTCACGAGGATCCCTAAGTTGGAGGCAGAGCTAGTGGAGCTTCACGTTGAGGAGGAGAAGTTCAAGAGGTGCACAACAAAGCACGACGGCGATGAAGAAAACAAACGAGAGGAATATGGGCGGTGGGAACGACATCCGACACGGATGTAGAAGCTATGTAGTTCATTTCTGCACGAGGATCGGGGGTGTTACTTATCGGAAAGCCACATGGTGGACTCGTGTGGGAGCTTCTGCGCGTGGGCTGTTATATTTGACACATAAAAGAGAGCGTTTTTAACCGTTTCCCAAGAAAGGTGACAAAAAAACGAGCAAAAAGTCTAGCGATTCGCAAAATGTGCAAGAATTTTTTTTCCAGCAAAGAGCACGTTATAAGACCATAAGTTAGTCTTTGTAGATTGATAAAAAACATAGTTCAAACAAGACAATCTTTAAGGAGTTGCAAGGTCAACTCAAAAGATGTTATAAAAACAGTTTCAATCAAAACTCATTTATAAAACTATAAGTCGTTTTCAGCTGTTTGGTAAAAACCAGGCTATACGAAAACTAGTTTATAGATCAATAAATTAATATTACTCCATTTTTAAGTTAACTGTAAAACCCTTGCCAAACAATATATGTTATGTAAAAAAATAATTCAAACAACTTTTGCTTGGGTGACATCTTCAAATTCTTAGCCAACCACGATTCAAAATTAAAAAATGGAAAAATGTTTCAATAAAAACCACTAGAAATCAAAATATTCAGTCATGTACGAGTCAACATATCCAAGCGAATGTATTCGTGAACAGGAGAATATGTTTGTGTGTTTGGGAAATCCCCGAATAGGTTCGTCGTTCTACATACCTTATAGAACTATAAGATTATAAATATGATTTTTTAAGATAAACAAAAAATTGGGATATTTCGGTTCTTGAACAATGAGTGTTTTGCAAGGCAGTGACTTTTTGTAAAAAACCTTGCTTCTCCAATGGTTCTGAAAAAGTATTTTTCTATTCCTTTTTTCCGGTTCATTTACTTCACATCGAATTTCGTTCATGTAGGAGGCCTGAAAAATGTACTATCAAAATCTTTAAAAAATTTTGCGCAACCCTAACAATTTTTTTTTTTAGGTTTTCACGAATTCTATGTTCTAGATGTTCGCTTCAAACCACCACTACCTCCAAGCCTGTTTTTGCCGAGCCTGAATTTCACCGCGCACGGAGTTTTCCCGAGTCTGTGTCCCATTGTATTCTCTTTTCTGGTACCCGTCAAAAAAAAAAAAAAAAAAAAAAAAAAAGGAAAAAAATAAAGACGGATACACAAGAGAGTCTGCCAAAAGGGTTATCTGACAACAAGAAAACACGGAAAAAAAAAAAAAAAAAGGAAAAAAAAAAGGAAAAAATGCAACAAATCTTTGGACGTGAAAGCAGCTGGATACAAAACATTTGGCACAAATGAGAATATGCCCTACCAACGGGCGTTACAACCCTCAACACGCACAGGTGTACGGAAAAAAAAAGCAAAAACAGCAATGACTCTTTGGACGTAAAAGCAGCTGGATACAGAATCTTGAGTACATGTGAGAGTGCCATGTTGGTTGCAACTGTCAGTAGTTCGTGGAAAACGCCCTGCCTCGTGGAGGCCTAAATGTTTTGTTTTTGCCAACCCTCGCCCGGACCCCAGAACTTTGCGCTTGACGTCATTTTGCCGAATGGGACTACAGCTTGGAAAGGTATTGGTGGTTTAACAGATGCGAACATCGATTTGCCATTATCAAAAAAAAAAAATAAAGAAAACAAAACGTTCATGACACCCCCCCACGACAACCGATCCGCCATAGTGATGACGACCATCATGGGGACGTCCACTCCCATGACCGATCACGAAGCCTTCCCCACCCCCCCTCTCTAACGTCTACACCAAGCATGTTTCAAACGAAAAGAAACCACCCCCCTCCAAGCCCCCCCCCTCCCCGTCTTACATCTCTCCCGTCTTCACCACCAAAGATTTGTTGGCGAGAACCTCCCTTCCCGCCACTACCACCACCAAACCACAAGCATGACGAACACGCACATGCACGACGACCTCCCCGATCCCCCATCCCACGTCACCGTCTCTTCGGGTCAAACTTGAACGACGACCACCCTACCCCATCCTACGATGGCGACGACCAAGACGGGCGCCATGAACACGGCATCACCCCCCCCCCGCTGCCTTCATCGTTGGCTTTGTCATCGTCTTCCTCTTCCGGGGGCCCTGTGCCCAGCCAATCCAGCTTCTTCGCCTCTATCGGGGAAGACAACGTGGCGTCGTGTGAGAACTTTATGCCGATGGACGCCCAGTCGAGGATGTAAACTGGAGGCTCTATTAAAGTAATGGGGGGTCTCGCCAAGCTGTCCGTGATGACGGTCGCAACTTGCACGATATGGAGATGAGCATCGAATGAGCGATGCATGGATGCGACGAGCGTTGGCTTTGCCGTCAGTTGGACGAAAACGGTAAACCCACCCGTCGTAATGCGCGCGATGATCGTCACCGGCCATCCGCATGAGCCACATGGTCGCCGCGACCATGATCCTCATCACGTCGGCGAGAGAGAGAGAGAGGGAAAACAGAGAGATAGAGTGAGAGACATAAGTACATAGAGAGAGAGAGAGAGAGAGAGAGAGAGAGAGAGAGAGAGAGAGAGAGGGAAAACAGAGACATAGAGTGAGAGACACAAGTACATGAGAGAAAGGGAGAGACACAAAGCAAATCGAAGTCGTCAAAGGAAAGTGCATTCTACACTTCATCGGCGCCAATTCAAATTCAGAGATGACGGAATTATCCGTCCCGCCACACGGCAAAAGCCTACAACCAAAAAAAAGACAAACGAAAACAGAAACCAAACGTCACAGGAGGAGTCATCCAGCCAATCGGACCACCACCCACTTCCCTGGCCAGCACGGCCAATCCAGGACGGGCACGTCGACGACGGCCCGGTGACGGCTACATTGGTGACGGAAAGGCTCGCACTTTCGGCCCGTCCACATCAATGGAAGCCGCCATGCGCACAACGGAGGCGGCACGAACACTAACGCTCGTGGATGGACTTCGCTATCTCCATCAGAGCGTTGCACATAAGTCCGTTGACTTCGTCGGACGCTGCGTAGTGCTGTTTCTGCACTTCAACCTCCGCTTCGAACGCCTCGCACTGCCGTATTTGGATGGAGCACTGACGCTTGTTGTTGCTCTCCATCGTCGATGCCATTAGCGCCCCGTGCTTCTCCATGCAATCCGTCATCGCTTCGAAAGTTTGCGTGCTCTTCCGCTCGCTGAAACCGCCTGGGCTACCCGTCGTTTGAGAAGAACCTTTCGTCGACCCGTCGTCACCGTCGTTGCCGTCGTCCTGCTCTGCACCAGCGTCCCCGTTGCCCACAGATTCAGGATCTGCAGAAGAGGCAGACGGGAGACGCACACCATTCGGAGCACCAGTGTCGGCGACGTTCTTGGGGTTGATGGTGTGGTTCTTGGCGGTCGACCCCAGACTCACCAATATCTCATCGTAAACTGCACGATCCATGTTGAAATTGAAGCCCTTCGACGTGCTCTCCTTCCGAGAGAATTGGAAGAAGTCTTGTTTCCCTAACAAGCCTTGGATGGAAGTGATGCACCTTCTTGAACTGCTGCATCAGATTGTCCCATTTCTTCCCGCACCGATCTGCATCTCTGTCGACGCCCACCTTTTTCAACCTCTGCGCCACATCCAGCCACTTCCATTCTCTCGGCTTCATCCGAGCGCTTCCAGCCACATCCAGCCTCTTCCAGCCACTTCCTACATCAAAATTTAATGAACATGTCAGGGGACATTGACGATTTCCAAATGGCCAAGTGCGCACGGCCTACGTCAAAAGAACATTAAAATAAGAAGTAGTCCCCGCCAGAGTTTGAGGCACTTGTCCTTCGGATGTGGCACCGATAACCCCCTGAGCGGAATCTCTGGGTGTATTCACGCTAGCACTTTCCAAGATGTATCTGACTGCAATTACAGCCAGACCGAATGAATCTGACTGCAAGCACTTCCAGAGCTTCATCCAAAAAGTCGTACTGTGAGTAATGTGCCCTTGCAGTTGAAACACAAGAGCATCTAGCTAGGAGCAGTATCTTATAAAAGTGGTAGCCGTCTCCTGAAATGGAGGCACCCGCAAGTTCTAAAAACCTTCTCCGAACCTATGGAAAAGAGCCTAGAGAGAAGTCGCCCTGCCATACATAGCTGGTCGAGGCATATCCGTGATCATGAAGGTGGATGGTCTAGGTTGAAGGGTCTTTGTGACAGGTGTGCTACCATGAGATGTGGTCACACGCACGCGTGCGCGTGTCTGTGAGTGTGTGTGTATGTGTGTGTGTGTGTCTGTGTGTGTGTGTGTGTGTGTGTGTGTGTGTGAGAGAGAGAGAGAGAGAGAGAGAGAGAGAGAGAGAGGTACCGTTATATAACAGCAGAGATTTCGTCAAAACGGACATTTTTATTTTATTTTTTTGAAGGAAATTGAAAATCCAAACTGTGGCCAAATTTGATGAAATTTAGTGTACGGTAACCTCGTTTTCAGAACGACCTACCACCTCTATGTATCTGGACTCAGCCGAAAGTCCACATACATCCAGGGGTGCCAGTACAGGACTCGCGGCCCCACTGACCAAATGCACAAAAGACACAGTTTATGACGATGTAACTCTCCACGCTCTAGTGCATGGCTCACTCTAATTTTGCACATTTGGTTGGTTGAGTTGTGCGGAGATGCCCTTCACCCTCATTGCAGCAGTTCCATAGCCTTCCCAAAGTCTTATGCTGTGTGGCAAACCCCAAATACTCCGAAACACGAAGTATGCCACTTGTCACTTGCAAAGCATTGCGAAGCAAACAGCATTGCAAAGACGAATGTCACGAAAATGAATGAATGGCTGCTTGTCAGTGCTTGCCAGTGCTTGACAATGATGGCACACATCCGTCATTAAAACCACCAGCACTTTCTGCAGATATTGAACGTGCGTGTTCTGAACTTGGATGGGTTTTGCATTCAGAAACTGAACACGAGTTCTGAACTTGGATGGGTTTTGCATTCGGAAACTGGACGCGAGTTCAATGAACGCGCTCTCTCGCATTCTCTTAGTATTATGTTATGTTTTCATCTGTGCAATTTTTTTTCCTTTTTTCTTTTTACCAGTATGATAGTCTCTTTATTAGGGCTGAGTGCCGAAGGCAAGATATCCAATGTCAAAAAAAGAGAAGAGCGGGGGGGGGGTCCAAATTGAGGGGTGGTTCAACTCTGTTCTGACTCGTGAGTCAGTTGCAGGCTATTTTTTAGTACCTTTTTTTTTTTTTCCCCCGAGAAACTCATTTTTTTTTATTTTTTTTTTTAAAACTATACTCTTCTCTCAATTTTTCCTCACACTACCTACCTACCACTACTCCTACCTATAGGCATACGGGGAAACCAGTAGCATACCAGAGCCGTGTTCCAGAGCCGTGTTTTTACGGCCCCTCGAGCCTGCAGGATACTGGCCAGGGGACGGCCGGTAGCACCAGGGATAAAGCGGACCAATCCCCTGTGCCTCCCCTCAGGCCCGTCCCCTACGAACATAGCAGACTCTGCTTAATGCTGATCAGATCCAGCGGCCTAGCTCAGTTGGTAAGGCTCGCAAGTGGCATTCAGGAGGTCATGGCTTTAATCCCGATTGGCCTCATGCCTTCCTGAGAAACTCCTTTAATTGCAGGCCCACTATCTTTTTTTTTTTTTTTTGACAAGTGCATTTGAGTCTATGGGCCTCGCCGCACCACTGTCGAAAATGCAATTTTCGACAGTTTCTCTTCGCCACACAGGCTGTCGAAGTCGGAGGTGGGAAAACAATTCTCCAGTTGTCAGAGCATGCTTCTCGACAGCTCCTGTCGAAAGTTGTTGAATCCCCAGCCTGCTACTCCCATACTTTCGACACTCCTCGGCTGCGCCGTCGACTTCTCTTCGGAATTCGGTGAGGGCGGGTAAGGTCGGGATGGACTAATGCTTGTCGTACCCTCTGGCGCGTTCGTCTTTTTCCATCTTGCATTCACAAGTGCGTGCACTCTACAGTGCTGTGTGGCTAAAGGGGGGCAAACTGTCGAATGGAGGCTGTCGAATTTGTTCTGATAGCCGTCGATTTTTTTCGCCTTTAGACTGTGGTGCAGCGAGGCCCTATGTGAGCAGTTCGTGTGATATTTGACTTTCCTCCTTTTTTTTTTTTTTTTTTTTTCTTTTTTTTTTTTGTTTGCGGCAGTAGCCCGCTCCGCAGGCGCTAAGCTAGTAAATATAAAAGGGGTAACCACATGGCAGTCACGAAAACAGTTGGAGAATGCAGTTCACGCATTCCCCCAAACATAACACACCCCCACGTGACCCTAGCTGACCCAGTTTGAAAAACTAGTTTCCAATGGATACATTTGACGTTATCAGGCCTTTTGCCTCAACACGTGCATTTTCAAACTGAAACCCTGACTGCGCTGTTACAGTAGTTTTCTCATATATCAAATGTCCATTTTGACGAAATGGCTGTTATCCACAAAAATTCGGGCATGGAGTAGCCAACCTGAAGATTTCAGGAGTAAACAGACAAGGTTTTTCGTGCGGTTGGAATCCACCTGTTTTCTCCACTCGTTTTTTATATGTTTGAAAATGGAGTGTTGGTGAAGCAGAGCCACACTCTCCTCAGATGGTAAGGTCGCAAATGCCATTCATGAGGTCGTGGGTTCAATCCCCACTGGCCTCATGTACCTTCCTGGGTATGCTTGGTGGCCGCCACCTAGAGATAGACAACTGGATCCCCCGATCGGCATTGAGCAGAGTCTGCTCATGTTCGTAGGGGAGGGGACCTGAGGGGAGGCACAGGGATTGGTCCTGTTGGCATGGTCCCTTATGCTACCCCGATCGGCATGGTTCACGAGAGAACATGAGTGAACACGGTTCTGGCTGCTACGGGGGATACTGCTACGAGGTTCCCCGTATGCCTACAACAAGTAGCAGTGGTAGGTAGGTAGTGTGAGGTGAAATTGAGAGAAGAATGGGGCGTGGTGGAGCAACATCCATTCATCTTGTCCCAATTTCTTGTCAGATATCCTCCTCCTCCTCAATGTTATGGTAACGGCCCTCTTATTTGTAACTTAGTGGTTGAAGATGGGATCTCGCGAGTTATTGCACCTGTCTGACAGACTGACACCTTTCCCAAGAGGACTCTGATGTCTGATCCAAGGGAAAAGGCACAAACGGAAATAATGCCACTTGTCTCTTGGGAGCTGAACCGCGTTTGCAAGGACCAACAGAAGTAGTGCCACTTGTTGTCCCTTGGGAACCCAACAGGGTTGGCGAGAAGAGAAGTAACTGTTGTGGGCGCATTTCCGGGTAGATTCACTTACCAAGGGGCCTACCGTTCCTCACCCAAATACAGTACAGTACTGTCATTATTGAAAGTATCTAAACTCAAATACAGCTATAAGCCTATTATAACCATATTATAATATTGTATTCGCGTAGCTAGCCCAGTTGGTACAGCCGCATATTACCTGAGTAGCTAGCCCAGATGCAATGACTCAGAGATGAATGTTCTTTTCAAGGGGGAAGGGGGGGAGGGGGGGGTTTAGAAAACACCGGTGACCTCTACTGAGGGGGGGTAATATGATCTGCCCCCCATAGTAGTGTCATTGGTACCCGCAAATGCGGCCACAACTTCTCTTCTTGCCAACCCTGTTGGGTTTCCAAGGGACAAGTGGCGGTATTTCTGTTTCTGCCTTTTTTTTTGCTTGCTATCCCTTTTCAGCTCCACGCCACAAGTGGTATTATTTCCGTTTGTGCCTTTTTCCCTCCGCTCAGCTTCAGAGTCCATTTGGGAATGGTGTAAGACAGGTGCAATAACTGGCCGGCCTGGACGAGTGTAAAGCCTCACTTGGGACGACGCAGAAGGGCGCTTTCGAGATGAGGCAGAAGGAAGACAGCTGGGGAGCTACGCCCTCCAATAGTTGCCAAGCAAGGGTAACTCCTTTTGAGTTCTGGGGCTTGGCTGTAGTTGCCAAGCAAGGGTAACTCCTTTTGAGTTCTGGGGCTTGGCTGTAGTTGCCAAGCAAGGGTAACTCCTTTTGAGTTCGGGCCATTTCACCCTTTTGTCCCGTAGTTTCTACAATTTTTGATGCCCAATTTAGGCTCTAGTGGGTTTTCTGCTCGGTTGGGGTTTCAGTTTTCTCGGTTTTTCACGACTGTGTTTTGATTCTCCGTTTTTCCACCTCCCGCCTTTTGCCGATGGTGTGTTTCGAGGTGCGACTGCGGTGCGTGTAGCTTGCAGCTGACATATGTGTATCTGGACCCGATCACGAACATTGGCATCACACGTCTCAGAATTTTCGTCGGCTGTTCTGATCTGCTTATGGTACCTCCTGTATAGACGGTTTTCGGGACTCACTCGCCAGAGGGTACTCTTCCGCTCCTACGTGCCCCGCGCCAGGTATATACTGAGCATTCGAGCGTAGTTGTTCCTCTTTCTATGAGGAACTTCGCAGGCTGAAGCGCTCCCTCCGGCGCTGGGCTCTCGTTGACGCTGCGCTTTCTGATGAACGCCTTACCATCACCGAGCAGCTGACTGAGTACCCGTGCGTCCGTACGAGTTCAGCCACCGCTGGCAGCGCCGTCGTGGCTGCGATTATCTCAACGGTACTGAGAGGTGCTTCGCAGGCTGAGATGCTCCCTCCGGAGCTGGGCTCTCACTGGCTATGCGCCTCCATCAGCAAGCAGCTGTCTGAGTACTCTTCGTACAAGTTCAGCCGCCGCTGACAGCGGTTTTTGCATCAGTTTCTGCCATCGTGGACGTCATTGACAGCTGGCCGCGTTTCAAGTGTGCGCTCCTGTTTTCTTGTGCGTGTGCTGTGTTTTTTTGGGGGGCGTGTGCTTTGTTTGCCTCTGTTGATTGGTTGGATTGTGTGCAGGGCTTCATTTCGATGGCGTCTTCATCGATTTCGCAACCCCCGTTGCTGCAAGTGTTACTAAGGATATGCCTGCTAAGGATATGCCTGCAGATCAATCCCGTCCGGCAGTTTGGGCGCCACACACAGTTCTCTCGGATTGTTGTTCGCTGGTCACGAGTTGGTGTAGGATAGGTATAAATTGGGGCAAGGCATTAGGAAAGGCCCCATCACTTCGTGTTGTGCTCTTCGATTTCCTCCTGAAGAGTCTGTTTGCGACGCAGATGAAACGCGTCGAGGGTTGGTCTCTTTGCTCTTGTATTCGATTGAGGCTACTATGGTTTCTATTGAATTTTCGGAGTAATTGATTGATGTTCAATACTTTGTCGGTGTGCGTGACGATGGGCTCGGATTGGGTGTATCTTATTATCTCCGTCCTCATGCTAAAACTGTCTACTGCCGGGCAGTCGTCTCTTCTATGATGCACGTGACAACCTCAAGTGAGATTGCACATTGGGTGGTGGTCGCGCCTTCGATTAGTCTATGATTTGAGATGGATCGTGCGTTGTTGAAATGTGCTTTCTGGTTAGAAGAAGCAGGTGTGCTTATTAGGATCGTGATTTTCTATGATGAGGAGTCGCATACTATTCGGGTAATTGTCAGATAGGATTAGTCTGTGGATTTTGCTCGTTTATCCTTTTTCGGTTGTTTCCTCTCTAGGACCACACGTACTGTTAGAATTCATTTCTTTTGATTGATTACGCTTTTTCCGGCAGCTTTTGTTTCTCATTGGTTCATACGCCTCTTGGCGTCTGAGTACCCTTCGCGTCCCCTCTGCTCTCTATCTATTTCTCTTTCTTTCTTTCTTTCTTTCTTTCTTTCTTTCTTTCTTTCTCTCCTTCTCTCGTTTACGTGTATCATGGCGGCTAACGGCGGAGGAAATAAATGTTTCAATTGTGGAGGCGAGGGGCATTTCGCACGGGAATGCCCATCGGCGCGTAACAGCCCTGGAACGGGCGGTGGAGGTGGCGGGACCCCTGCTACAACGCCACGTTATTGGACGCCAAGGTGAGCTCGGGAGGAGCCTGAGGAACGGGAGTTTCTGCGCCAGTTGATTGTCGAGAAGGAGGAGGAGCAGGCCAGGAGGAGGGACCTGGAGGAGCGTAGGAAGACGGATGAGATTATCAGAATGGAGATTGAACGTAACTCCGAGGCGTTAGAGGCTAGGGTGATGTCGAAGATTGGAAGGCAATACCTAGTGGCTCGAGACGAATCTAGAATGGAGGAAGTTAGGTCGCCTTTCGTTCGGACGTCGGCCAGGAAGGGTACGGATGGGGAAGTTGTGGATTACTCGTGTAAGGGTCTTGAGGAGATTGAGGATGAGATCGCTAAGTTGTATGAAATCTGTGAGGAAAAGAGGAAAGGGAAAGCTCTCTCGGGCACAGCTAGACGATCATTCAGACAACCAATCTTCCAACAAGATGATGATGTAGCAGCCGCAGAGTCTTCTCATATGGGGGAGGAACGGCGTAAAACCAAGATAGCTGCGGGATCTGGTCCAGAAGGGGTGTTGGCGTATGTCCAAACCCGGAGGAAACTTCTAATGACAAAGAACAAGGACCAATTGAAGGTGATATGTGCTATAATGAGGGGGTTCAATGTACCACCAAGGCGCCTACGATTGAGAAAGTTGTTGAGGCACGTACTAAGGTAGCATATGAAGGATTCATTTTCACCCCTCCATTGTCGGCAACGAGTCCGGATGATGAGCAGACGCCGGCTAGGTGACTTGCGTCCTTTTCTCGTTTCCGTCTCTGGTCCAATCTTCTTGATTGTATGATGCTCCGCATGGTGGCTTGGGATTGTGGAGCTTCACGTCGTATCCGTTTGCTTTTTGACACGTGTGTCACATTGTGTTTTGTCGCCTTGTCCTTCCTGGGTGAGATCGCATGGATGCATAAGTTTCGATCACTTTTGTTGAAGGTTAATTGGGATAATTGGCAGTCAGGACCGGTTGTGTACTGCCTTGATACTTTAATTGGAGGTTATCCATCAACCAGTCTGCCAACTCCTTCATTCTATCTCCCTGATTGCAGGTTGTTGTCTTTTCTTATGTGCTGGTTTGTTGGCCCTCCGTTTCCGCAACGTCCGTCATCTCTATTTCCAGGGGGGGCGGTGGGGGGGGGCCACCTGGAATAACCTCCACCTCCATAGGGGCCGTTTCAAAAAGTTTTCTCGAACGGGTCATTGCTTTCTTTGTTAGCGCCGGGCTGAGAGGTGTCCCTACCTTCGCTCGAGCCCTCCTGTTCCGGTTCTTTCCTCTTCAGCACCTGCCATTTTCTCTCCTTCCCTTCCCCTTTGTGGTTGCGCTGTTGGTCCCTTATGGGCCGGTAATTTTCTGCAGCTGGTCCCTTCACTAACTGTTTTTGTTTCTTCTGCATGTTACCTGGTTGTGGTTGGGGTTGAACAGAGTGCTTAGCCTTCGGGGGGGGCATTGTACGCTCTTGGAGTTTGCGGGGTGTTTTGATCCAACCCAGGGCGTCCAGTCACTCGGTGGCTTGGTGGCCCTGCATTGATCCCCTCTGCCCTCCCATGTCCATCCTATAGTCTCTCCTTTTGAGTCCAAGTCGTCTAGGTACACCCAGCCGTCGTGTCCCAGATCGACAGTGCACCATCGCTTCGGTCTGTGAAGATCTCGTTGTAGCCTCCCTGCTGTTGGACGACTGTTATTTGGGTGCAAGGGGCATGCAGATTTTGTGCACAAGTGGCCGTACGCTCTGCATTTAAAGCACCTGGGATGGAACTTGTGCACAGTATGGATTTGGTGGACTTCCCCCCCCATCTTGAAGGGGATGATGTCGTCAATGGAGAAGGGTTGGTCCTTCGGGAGATCCAATGCCAGCATCACGTAGTCATCCATTTTAGCCACATATGACGGAAGCGGGTCGATGAAATCTACTATTGTATATTGTTGTGCCCGGTCATGTATAAATATGGTCTGTACTTCCACCGGGATGTGCCTCAGCTCAACGCAGAAGTAGTATTTCATCATTTGTTCTCGTTTTTCCTCCGGGGTGAGTTTCTTGGGCTGTCATGGATATATGCGCACCTCGGACCTTTCCCAACGTAGCCTTCTCCACCCGTCCATCCGCTGTTTATCCTGTGTGAATAGACTCAAGATCGTGAAGACGGTCGATGACAGGGGTTGTATAAGGAAGAATTATTGGACTGCTTCCAGGTTGCCCTTCATTTCCTCCATCTCTTGCAAATTCACCTTATTTTTTCATTTACCCGACTTCTGTGCAACCTGGCCCTAGAATACCCAATTGCTTGTGTGCTTTATATATGCCCTGTCTCTCTCCTCCAGTTTTTCGAATGGGTCTGTCCTCCTTGATCCACCACCTGACTTTCAGAGGGAGGAGGAAGAGGGTGCGGAAGTACGCCCTTGTTGAGGAAAGGTTCTTCAATGGTACTTTTAAGTCCTCTGTCATTCCTCGATGTGAGTCTGCTGCAGACCGTTTTATGGTCAGAGTCTTCTATTGCATTGTATTCCTCACCCGTTGTGTCCACAAGGGTTTCTCCTCACCCTTTGCCAATGTCTCTTCTTTCCTTTCCGGATTAATCCCTTGTTTGCCTGCGATATCCCTTTTCTCTTCCTCAGTTAGTATCTCGTCCTCTTCGCCCTCTTTCATCTCCACGTCTTTCTTCCCCTCTTTCTCTGATCTTTCTGCTTTGTCCTGCGTGGGGTTTGCTTCTTCTCTCTCCCCTCCTACCCCCATGTCTTGGTCCTGCCCAGTTGTTGGCCTCCGCAGTCCTGCCCTGGCTTCCTTATCGTTCTCATCTCTTCGGGAAGCCTGATCAGTGGTCGTGGACAAGCTGCGGGAAGCCTGATCAGTGGTCGTGGACAAGCTGCGGGAAGCCGGATCAGTGGTCGTGGACAAGGGCGAGGGGTGGAGTCGATCCGTTTGAGATGTGGGCAGTGTCCTATTGATCGGTCGTTCATATGGGGAGTTGAGGGTTTGTCTACCCATAATATATCTCATGGCCCCCTGGAAGAAGATTAGGGAGCCTAACGGGATTTACTCTTGATGAATGTTTGTCGAAAATTGTTTATTTATCCGAAGCTAGTGATCCGTGTGAGTCCCGATGACTATGAACCCACGCTTGATTTTAACCGATTCGCCTGATTACTACCCTCTGTGTGACCCTGATGTTGTTGAGTGAGCAGGGCCGATTTTTGGGTTACGCCGACGTGATTGATATGGTGTCGACATCGGCTCGACTTTTGGACACATCTTAACGTGGTACGCATACTGGTTCGGAACTAGTATGATCCTGTATGGGCTACTTCAGTTCATTGTTGAGACGAACGGAATGACTACTAGTTCGGGTTGGCACAATTATTGGTTTGGCATCAACGTGGTACTGCACGCAGGCATTTATTTTCAGGTTGGGAACAGGTACGGTACTGAGCGGTTCCACATTTGGTATTTTTCGGTGCGGTACTCTGATCCAGTTCGGGACTGCTGCGGTTCACTGCTTCTGATGCTGGCGCGACACTAGAACGGCAGACGGCACTTCAATTCCTTTATCTTGGGAATGACCAATGGTTTGATAATGGAACAGCGTACCGCGACACGGTACTATTGATTTCTGGTCGGCGACGCTTGCGTTCCTAGGTATGGCATTGGGCCTGAGACTGTTGTGGACACGACTTGCCGCGGCTTCGGCACTGTTATTTCGGGGATCCTGATTCCTGGTCCTTTTCTCACCGGCCCTTAAGTTGCTTGGAACTGTTGTTGCGGATCGTTCCAGGCCTGTGGCTTGGGACTTCATGGACCATATTACTTGGAAACTGCTGTTGCGGATCGTTCCAGGCCAGTGGCTTGGGACTGCAGGGACCATAGGACGGGACCTGGGAGAGGCACCGAATTGGTACCACGAGGCCAGCCAGGATCTAAAACCCTAGGCACCGTTGAGGGTCACAGGTGAGCTCGTGAGGGTTGTATCCCATACAGTATATGGAAAGGACCGGAAGAGGCTGGTCGCATTCGGAGGGAGCAGTATCCATGAACGTACCTGGCGTACGCAGCCCACTGACATAGGGCCGGTTCGGAGCAGACACTTGGGAGGGGCGCCAAGCGCACACAGCCCACTCGTAGTAACGATTCGGAGCACGGCAGAAGAGGACCATATATGGTATACTCGCGGTGCGTGACCTATGGTTCAGGGGGGGGAAGAGATGGCGAGTGTACTGAGAAGAGTGTGTGACAGAGAAAACGGAGTATTTCAGTTGCGCATACCTAGGCTGAATGGGTGACCGGGTAAATTCGAGTTTAAGCCAAATCTGGCTTGATCCCGAGAGCAAGTGAGATAGCGGGCAACAGTGTGTGTGAAAATAGAGAGAGAGAGCGAAATCAGGAGAGAAAGAGAGAGTATGTGTGTATGGAAGAGAGAAGAAGAAAGCGGGAGTGTGAAGAAGAGAGTCCACACTCGCATGCATTATTATGATTCACCTGGCCATACACGCGCTCAGGTGCATCCCTAACCAGGCCAGCAAGAAACTGGCGCTTCAATGTGTAGATGAAGCAGGTGGAACATGAAGTCGCACAACGGGCTTTGCCTGTGGAAACGAGCCCGTGTGAGGGATTCAATGTGAATGAAGCTATGGTTATCGAAGGCGACAGAGATCGGCGGATGACAAGCTGAATTTCGCTCGTGATTTCAACATGGTCATGGGTTAGTGCTTGATGTCCTCGAAAGGCAGCCTCAACTTACGATTGAGTTTCAATACCTTCATGCATGCTACATGAGAGATGTATTGATTGTAGGTCTCCTCTTGCCTACGGGCTTTCATGCGTCTCTGCGCACTATTGAGCATGCGTATCGCAGTCTACCTTCCGGTAACTTGGTTCGGAGGCTTTAACTCGTTTTTGGCACGACGAGAATGTGGGTCATGGTTGCAATGATGGTTAATGTATGAAGGGTTTTTCCTTTCTTTTTCAATGTATGGATGTGTTATGACGATGATTGAATGAGATCTCGATTTTGTTTTGTGTTGACGGGGTGTATTCGTTCCTTGCCATCCTTGCATGATCTCAAAATGACGAACCAGTAGCTAGCTGAATTGACAAAGGCAGGCCATGTGGACCGATCAAAATGCTCCATCTCGCCGTCAACTGTTCGTACCCCCGCCACGTCCCTTCCCGTACGACGAGGAAAGGCCACGTGTTTGCGGGTGGGACGTACGAGAAGTCGTTGTCAAGATAGGAAGAAAATACCACTTTCCTACAGAAACACGATGCTCGACAGCTCGGGGTTTGTGAATGTTGAATTTGTGCTTGTTGATACTCATTTCCCTCCCTATATATCTGCCTTTTAACGAGTTCATCGCCATCCAATGGTTGGTAGTATCACCTCATTGGCCGAACAGTCTAGCAGCGATTGTCGGCGTGAAGAGCGCTATCTGGAAAAGGGTTTTCATTACCGATCACATGACGACGACAAATTCCAAGAAAAAGCAACCCAGCTACGGCCCTCCATGTCGGATTTGGAGTTGTGGGATGAGCGACGACGAAAATTAGTTCGAAGGCGTGACCCCACGTGAATACCCTCGCCTTTTCGATCGAAACGGCGATGCGCCGCTCATATGGATGTTCAAAGATATTTTTTTTGGATTAGATGAACGTTGAAATTTGTGCGCGGCTTGTTTTCTTTTTTTTGCACGACAACAATCACACTCGCTAACTGGGACAACACAGGAGATTTAAGTTTTGTCTGTGTCTCCACACTCAAATTTTCCAAAAATCCTTGGCACACCCCCACTTTGCTATTGTCCAAGGGTATTTCACTCCGAGCGGAAAATAGTATAGGGCGTGAGGTTGGTATCGGAGTCGACCCGTGTTGGTTCCAAGAGTAGCGAGTCGAGATGGCGAGAAAACAAGGTGCTGATAAATTAGGATCTTCCCGACCAGCTTGAAGGAGTCCTCCCGTTACAAGATGTAGATCGGCAGAAGCAAGAGTTGAAGGAATCATGGCTAATGCACAACCCCAGGCTTCCCCTGCCCCTCGTACAGTACTAATTAATCCCACCGTTTTTCCCTTTTGTCCCAATCACGCACATGCAGAAGCATGGGTAGAAGCGGTAGAAGCTCAAGGCTACGTTGTCGGTGATCTTCCTCAGATGCTTAAACTACTCATGAGGAATTTGCGTTATGCCTTACGATTGGTTCAAACGACACGAATGGGTAAATTGGTCGACATTCAAGATTGCCTCTCAAACAATTTCAAGTTAACGCCGTAAGTGAGGACGTTGCGTGGTTTGTGTTGAAAACATGACAAGAAGCGCCAGGAGAATTACTCCCAGATTTTGTGGACAGATTTCACACGGCGCTAGATAAGTCTGGGCGAGAACAAAATGCGGCTCGAGACTGGTTTGTAGATCATTTGAGAAACCCGATCCCGAAGGCGAAATTACAAAAGAAAGTTCTTACAAAGACTATGCCTTTGAAGGATACACATGAACCAGCCCAAGGAAGATGGTGGGGACAAGATAGAGGACGTCTCGACCAAAAGGCGGTTCTAGCTGAAAGTTGTTGATCGGTTTTATAATCGCCATGGGCATGAAAACGAGCCAGGACCGTCGTATCACGCCTTTGCTCTTGCTTCCTATCCTTCTCAGCCACCTGCTTCCGCTTCTGCCCTTCGAAAACCTACCCTTGTAACCGTCATTGTTCCTCGTCTTCAAGCCAGACACAGGAACCCATCACGAATTTGCAATTGGCTCTGATGATTCACTCAACTTCAGCTCAACAGTCGGAGTGGATGAACCATCTGATCAACTCGGAAACTAATCAAACGGGCCGACTAAGAGAGTTAATGAGTATTAATCAGGGAGCTAGTCGGCCACCACGATCCAATCCGTCTCCCGTACAACCTCTGCTTACTGCCCTCCCCCCCTACACAAGCCTCTTCTCCTGCTCCTCTTCAACCGTCTGCCCCTCAGGGAAAGGTAGTGTTACAATTGCAAGCAGCCTGAACATTACGCCTGGAACTTTCCTCACCCAAAGCGAATGCAACCCCCACCAGTGGTTGCGCCTGTAGTTGCTAACTAGGGCCAAGTGGTTGCATTGTTAAAAGTCCCTGGTGAACTGAGACCGCCTCCATCGTCGCCACCTTCCGCAATTTCAGAACAAACCTTCTCGACATTAGGGACTTCGTACGAAGCCGCAGATGTCGTTCAGTCGTCTGAGTATCTACAGTTAGCAAGACTAATTGGAGCAATTCGTCCCGCAAAGGACAATTTCGAATGGATTGCAAGAGAAATTGAGCCTAACCCTTAAGATCGGGTCCCAATTGGCTTTGCGCCGCCCAAACTCATGCTCTGGACGAGGAGCGTTCGTCATAAGGTCACCCTCACCTAGTGCATTGAGATGGATGGGGGTGGGTCATCGAGCAAGAGAGCTTTTACATTGGGGATGTAGCTCAGCCCTCGCGCCAGATGGTAGTATCGATAAACCTTCGCAAGCGCAATTTTTCTTGGTACTTAGTCGTGTTTGCAGGCAATTGCTCTTTCCAATACTCAAGCAGTCCAAAGGTCCATTGAGAACTCGTTCTTCTTTATATATGTAGGCCAAGCGTCCTCCTCGGGCCACACATTCTTTTACTAAGTGAAGAGTCCTTAAAACCTTGTCGAGGTAGAGGGTCACCCCTCAGCCCAAGCCCACGAACCAAGTCACGTTATCGCTTGCACCTTCTTAGGGTTTCGCCTACTGCGTCGTCTAGCCAACCTATGCATCATTCACATCACTTTTCGGGTTGTCTTGTCATTTGCCTATATGCCCTTTAGTTTTTCCGGGGCGCCACCCACATGCTCTTATGATTCGGCGGCCGCTTCGACAGACCGGCATTTTCACAGACCTTAACCATGCAAACCATTATTTTTTTTCCACAACCGAGACCAAATGCATGACAAGACTCATCCATGGGGAGGGTTACGTTAACAACCCGTTTGACTTCAGCCCCTTTTTCGTTGCCCGACATACCCGGACCCAATCCCGCTCAAAGAATCTCTAAGGGCTACTCACCTTCACACTCAATACAATATAGACAACCACATCCCCCATTTGGAATCAACACATAATCCTTNTGGGTGAAGGAGATGGAGGAGGAAGAAGGTGTGAGGTGGTTGGCTATGGTGGATGGGTGAAGGAGATGGAGGAGGAAGAAGGTGTGAGGTGGTTGACTATGGTGGATGGGTGAAGAAGATGGAGGAGGAAGAAGGTGTGAGGTGGTTGGCTATGGTGGATGGGTGAAGGAGATGGAGGAGGAAGAAGGTGTGAGGTGGGTGGCTATGGTGGATAGGTGCTGTCTCTTATAGGCAATGTGTCCATTGCATGTTAAAAGTTCAACTACTCATGTCAGACACCAACAAATCATTTCACATGCTTAGGGAGCTTGGCATGACTAATGAACTTCCAATATGCAGAGAGAGAGAGAGAGAGAGTATCCGCATAAGAGAGTTTAAAGACTCGCCTCCGATCTTTTTTTTTTCTTTTAACGTTTCATAATATTGAAAAATAATGTTTGAGGCCGGGGACCTCACAATTTGACCCGGGCCTATCCCCGGAGCACTCCCTAGTTTAGCTTACGAGCAGATGCTCGCCACAATCTGCCCTTATCTAAAACAATGCTCTAAAGCTTTTGGTTCTAGGTCGTAACGCTGCGCGCCCATTTCAAAGTTTTGTTTTTCCTTCCATTTTGGTGGGCGAGATCTGCACAGAGCTTCGACCGTCCGGCATTTTCACAGACTTTAACCATGCAAACCATTTTTTTTTTCCACAACCGAGACCAAATGCATGACAAGACTCATCAATAGGGAGGGTTACGTTTACAACCCGTTTGACTTCAGCCCCTTTTTCGTTGCCCGACATACCCGGACTTAATCCCGCTCAAAGAATCTCTAAGGGCTACTCACCTTCACACTCAATACAATATAGACAACCACATCCCCCATTTGGAATCAACACATAATCCTTCATGCCTAATTTCTTTGTCCCTTTGATCCTTTCCTTCTCTCTTCCTTTCGTCGTCCAAGCCATTTTCTTCCTTTCAGTCATGCAGTCCGGGTGATGGTTGAGTCAACTGACCTTGCTTCTCAATCAACAACTTTTCTAGCCTTCTTTGGACTAGCTACCCTTCAAGTCCTCCAACATTTTGCGCTCAAAGTATTTCCGACCCTCAAGTACTTTCTCTTTTCTTCTTGGTGGCACAAGACACTGACAACGTCCCCTTGCCCTCTTCTTCCACCAAGTGAGATCAAGGTTCTTTCACCGTTCGTTTCCTGGCAATGTAACAAGTGAGCGGGGAAGGGTTAGTCGAATGTCAAGTGGGAAGGGAGGAACGGTATGTGTTAGACTTAGGGTATGGGAGAGGAAGATGAGATGGACATGGCGAACAAG
>BFEA01000405.1:1140776-1152015 GCA_003427395.1 Chara braunii
GAAAGGCAGAGAGAGAGAGTGAAGTGAAAGAGAGAGAGGGAGAGAGAGAAGAGTGAGAGACCATTTCGGAGACTTGAACAGAGAAAGTGTGTACGGGAACGGGAGGAAGAGTGGGAGGAAGGGAGAGAGAAGATGGAGGAAAACAAAATGAACTGATGAGAGGTGTTGTCGAAGGAAGCGCCAAAGAGGATTGTATAGCGATTATACTGCAGCCGAAAATGAAGAGGGCAGATAAACCGAACTTCAAGGCGGAATCATCCCAAGAAGGCCAGAACGGGACGACAAACAACACAGCAGGAAGCGATCCAGCGTTACATGAGTGAAAACCTTCCGACTCCATTCATCCTCCATCAATACCACTAACAGTACTCTTTCCTCATTACCACTCCGATCCTTCGCCTTCTGTTTAGAACTTCCCATCTAAGTTCTATTAACCTTACAGTGAATCGCCCCCGTCATTTTTTCGCTTTGTCAGTTTAGTCTACCCTTTTTCTTCCATCCCCCCCGTTCCGAACCTCTCTTTCTACTGGTGGTTCTATTCTGCCTCCGCTTCATTTGGGTATTCTCTTAAACTCCCTACGATCGCCTACACCCATCGCCGACCTGTTTTAGTCTTCCGCCTACAACTCCCTTTTCGAATTAATCATCGTCTAATATCCCTATTGTCTGGTAGTCCAACTGCCTCCCTATATCACCGCTTTCCCCGATCCTCCCCCCTCAACCTTTTTCTATCATGCGTCAACCTTAAAATCGCCCCTCGTTTCTTTTCTACAGGTTCAAACCCACCCTACCGCCCATCGATTTTTCCCAGCCACCTACCCGTTCCCACCCAGATACCATCTCGATTCCATCCCGTCTCTCCACGGTCCCATCTCATCCCGAAGCCAACTGCCCCCACCTCATCACAGCCTAACTCTGTTCCGATCCAACCCCCAGCCTGTTCCGATCTCTTGTCGACCCCAGCCTGATCTCTACTCGATTTCAGCCCGATCCCATCTGTCCCCAACCTGGTCCCAGCCAGATCCCACCTCGACCCCATCCGAATCCCATCCTGACCCTATCTACCCCCATCCTCTCCCATCCCCAACCCACCCTGATCCCATACCGAACCCGTCCCTGTCCTAGCTAGATCCTCCTGCGAGCCCACCCCGTTTCTATCCAGATCCCACCACGATCCGGTTCCAACTCACAGCTTGATCTCCACCGCCACTGGACTGGATCTCGTCTTCATCCCAACCTCGATCCTACGCCCAATCTAACTCGAACACACCCCGTTACACCTTCCCCCTACTACGAGCATAACCACCCACAAGCCACTTTTCTGCGCTCCCCCTCTCTAACCATATAAGAACATCCTTCCCCGCCATCATCTTCAAATAACCCTCTTGTCGGGTAATCCAGCCACCTCCCTTCATCACCTCTTCCCCTGATCCTTCCCTCGCTGTCCTTTTTTTTTTTTTTTTTTTTTTTATCGACCTCTAAATCGATCTTTGATTCTTTTCTCCAGAATCAAATCCACCCTACTGCCAGTCGATCTTAGATACCCATTTACCCGTCCTCAGTCTGATACCATTTCGATCCCATCCCGTCTCTCCCTGGACCCAGCTCGATCCCGTCCCATCTACATCCCGATCTCATCATGATTCCATCCATCCCCACCTTATCTCAGCCTATTTCTGTGTCGACCCTATCCCGATCCCATTCAACCCTCTCGCCGATCCCAGCCTGATCCCTTCCCGATCTCATCCGGATCCCATCTGTTCTTGCATTGGTCCCAGCCAGATCCCTTCTCGTCCCCATCCAGCTCTCATCTCGACCACATCTACTACTATTCTCTCTTATTCCCAACCTACTCTGACCTCATTCCGAACCTGTCCCAGTCCTAGCTCGATCATTCTTCGATCCCACCCTGTATCTATCCCGATCCCAGCCTGATCCTGCTACGTCCACGGCTTGATCTCCCCCGACATTGGACCGGACACCGTCTCCATCCCAACTTCGATCCTACTCCCAATCTATCTCGAGCACATCTCGTTACACCCCCCTATACTACGAACATATCCACCTACAAACCCCCCATCCTCGTCCCTCCTCTCTAATCACATAATAACCTCCTTCCCCGCCCTTCTTCTTCCCACCCAACGTTGTTCATCCCCCAGCGCTCGAGCAGTAACATCACCACCTTGCATTATAGTCAGTACACATTAACATTATTCTCTTATATCTGTTAATCCTACGGTCATTATCTTTCTATGAATCTCATTTCCACAGTGGTCCTAACCGAGTTTAACTGGGAGACCTCTGAAATCTGGTCGGATCGGAAGGTCTCATTCCCATTCCCACACACCAACACCACCCTTTTACTATTCCCTGTCCAATCACCACCCTCCAGTCCAACTCAACGATGGAAGGAATGGGCATGGAAACGAAAAACTGGCTCGCAGAACAGACTAGAACTGGTCTCATCAAAACTACAAAACTCATAGATCGTGGAAGTAACAACAATGAGGAAGTGGTAATATACGAATGCCCCAAGGAGTTAACATCCAAACAAGAGGAGCTTCACTACAAACATGCGGTCTTATTCACCTTTTTCAAAAAAAGCCAGGAGTTGGACAGACAGACGAAATTCAAATGGATACTGGAGAAACTGAAGTCACTGGAACCAATCCAAGGGCAGGAACCAAAAGTATCGTTTCATGCAAGAACACAAAATGTTATCATGGTTCTGTGCATGGAGGAAATGCTTGCCACTTTCTTGAAAAACAAGTGTTTCATCTGCAACTCGTCAATGGTGACAGTCCACCCGTGGAAAAAGGCGGCAAATTTTCAACAAACGCCCTTCAGGTACATACAGAAATTGATCAGAAAACATTTCTGGATCCAATTTGACAACGTACCAGAAGGAATGCATGAAAGCATCAAGGAGAGAGTCACAATGGAATACGGTCACTTCAGGGAGGTACAGTGGATTGTTTTAACACCGGACTTTCTCACCCCCCAACACAATCAGATGACGGTTGTACTGGACACAGGAGACAGTCCTCCACCTTTTACTCCTAATGAATGGTTTTTCTCGCAGGAAAACAAAGTTATCAGGATCGTTGTTTCCAGCAAAACCAATCCGGTGTGTTTCAAGTGTAGACAAAGAGGTCACCTGGGCACGGACGCCAGCTGCCCGAAAACAAGTGAGAGCACATAGCCCAAACCTCTCAAAACTGCACATCTGCAGGAGGTGAAGAACAAAAAGGGATATTGGTACATACTTGATCCACAGTATGCGGGCTGGGTTTTCAATGACAACCTGGACACACCAGACTGGGTCTGGACCATCGATCGGGAGTCTACCCCCAGGCCAGACGTAAACCCTCCATACGACAGCAGGTGGCAAATGCTCAAAACAGAAAGAAAGCCACCCAAATGCTTCACCAAAGATCCAGTGATAAATGTAGATATGCTGAAGCAAGAGATTTGGGAAAGGGACTTGTGCGCAGATCTGAAAACAGTGCAGGAAACCACAAAAAGGCAATGGGTGGAAGCAATCAAGAGGCATCAGCAAGAGGAACAGGCAGGGGAGGAACAACACAAGCAAAAAAACTACTCCAGAAGGCTGCAAAAGGTAAGAGGTAAAGCTGACAGCGAACAGGGAGCAGAGACAGAAGGGACAGGCGAGACCACAGGGGGGGAAGTTGGCGACACAACTATGAAGGAGGGGGAGGGAGAAAAGAACCCGGTGGTGGGGGTGAAAAGGAAACACATTGACGGCCAAAAGGGGAGAGGAGGATCAGGAACACTCAGAGTCTGAGGGCTACCCTTGGTCAGGTCAACAGGAAAACGAACTCCTGGAATACATTCATTTCTTTGAGAAAAAAAGGCAAGACAAGTATGAACTGCAGCTAATACTTCACAAGGAAGAACAGAAAAACAAGCTGAAAGCTTAGATATCCAATCCATCACAGCTAATCCCATTGTCAGAGAACCCCTTTGCTCCTCTAGAAAGAGAAGAGGAGCTTGCAGCTTTCTTTGCAGAAAAATATTGCGCAACAAAAGAAGACCAGGAAATGGAAGTTGGGGAAAACGGTCTAGGCACTTCGAAGGAGGCAACTCAAAACAAAGGAAAAAGACTTCCGAGCTACAAGCCAACCCAACTTCTAATGGAGCAAAGGAAACAAAAGGGGCGAGAGGAATCTGACAAGGCACTGACTACCACAGAACAACTGGGCATCCAGGTTGAGGCTTTGCATGCACAGAATGCACGTGTCACAGACCTGAACAGAGAAATGCAACTTCGCACAGTGGCTGTTCAGGATTTGCAGCACAAAGCACACGAAGCATTCTCGAAAAGGGCCAAAAAGGAAGCAAGCATGCTGCTACCATCTCGAGCAGTAATCCCCATTCAGAGAGACCCAGTGACAGAGGAATGGAATGTGGCAGTACACGAGGACCTGTCAATACTCAGATGGCAGTTGGGACAAAAGAAGGAGGATGTGTTAGGGAAGATCAGCAGGGGAAAGGAACCTAACCTGATGGACTTAGCCGGCAAAACGCAAGAGGAAGAGCCGTGAAGTCAAACGGAATCCTCAGGAGCAAGGAATGGGAGGAACCAGGCACAGTATGACGCTAGACCCCTGGTGGTCCGTTTGAACCAAAACGCAGAACTCCATGAAGACCTTCAATGGAAACCCTGGTGGTTGGTGGCAGCTTTACCAGTCACAGCACTGGGAAGCGAATCAACCATGACTCGGAATGCAGCAACACTAGCAACTCTGGTGGAATCAGGTGTCCTAGAGCAGGAGGAGAGTGAGTTACCTTCTCTCCTCTTTCCACTGGAAGAGGAGGCGCTGAGTAGCTCAGAGATCTAATCAAAGCCCCACAAATTCAAACGAGGATGACTCCAGATAAACTATGAAACCACCAAGAGGGGACCTAGTGATCCAATCCTGGAATGTTAGAGGGCTAGCAACAATTCTAACAAACCAAGAAAAGTGGCACTGCCTGATGAACACAACAGGTTGGAATGGTCCCAACCCCCCGGACATAGTGTGTATACAGGAAACCCATCTAAGTAATACAGACGCACACATTTCAATAGAGAAAGAAATAATCAGAAGGCTAAAAACCTCTGCAGCAGTAGCAATAGCCCATAGCCCATAACCATCTTCAGCAGGGGTACTAATCTTAATACACAACCAAGCGATAGATGCGCAACAACTACAAATGAAATCCTATGCAACGGACCCAGTAGGAGGTAGATGGGCAAAAGTAGAATTAACGCTTAAAGGAGAAGACATTACTTTAGTAAACCTTTATGCCCCTAATGCGTCAACGGAGAGAACAATATTCTTTGAAGAGTTAGGAAGGCTAATCCAACCACAAACGCACACAATTCTAGTAGGAGGCTAAAACACTACCCAGAACCCTCAGTTGGATAGAATCTCATGGGCGGATGAAATCACACAAGGCCCAACAGATGCAACACTGACTCATTTAATGACATAATATAACCTAACCCGCAAAAAAAAAATTACACATGCATTAGAAAAACAGCTCAAGGCAGAACCTCTTTTTCTAGAATAGACTTCTTTCTCATATCAGAATCATTAGAAAGAGCAATTCTAGACACCACAATAGGTAGGATTCCCCACTACGATGACTTTGACCACAACCCCATCACTATGAAATTGACTTTAACAGTTGACAATTCTCCCGGGAAAAGTTTTTTCAAACTGAACACCTCACTCCTTAAATTGGAATCATTCAAACAGGAATTCAAAGCTAAGTGGGGGGAAATTAAGGATAAACTGAAAGTAGGGGAGATAGTGAGAGACCTCTCCCCTTCTATTCGGGAGGTAAGTCAATGGGCAAGTATATTCTCAAGAAGGGAAGCAAGCAGAAGGAAGGCAAGGCAACAAAACCTTGAAGCTATGGTCAAAATAACCAAATTCAACCTTATTGAAGTTATTGCCAATCTGGGGGCAAGCCTGTATGAGCATCTTCTAGAGGAAGCGCGAATAGAGCTTAGGCAATTGGCTGAGTGGAGAAGACAGGGACTAGCCATTAGGGCAGAGTAAGGGATCGGGAAAGCAATGAAAGCATGACGAAATGCTTCTTCCAAAAGTTCAAATCAGGCCATAGGAATAGTAGGATACAAGCCTTAAGGGATGCTTTGGAAAATACACAAACGACACCTGAAAAATATTGAAAGTAGCAGCGGGCTTCTACCAGAATCTATACGCATCTAAAACCTTCCTGAAAAACCCAAGCAGCGTACGAAAAACAAGAGAAAAATTTCTAAAATATTTGGATTAAAGTCTCAACTAGGAAGCAATAAACCTTCTAGAAAAGAAAATCACAAATGAAAATTTTTTCGAAGCACTCAGGAGCATGCAACCAAACAAAACCCCAGGTAAAGATGACTTACCGAAAGAATTCTGGCAAGTGAATTGGCACCTGGTCGGCGAATCTGTTACAACCTTTTTCAAGGAAGCCTTTACTAAAGGATCTATAGGACAGGAACTAAGCACATGCATAATCACGCTACTATACAAAAAAGGGGATCCTGAAGATATAAGGAATTACAGACCCATAACCCTTTCACCAGTGATTTACAAAATACTTGCTAAAACCCTAGTTAATAGAATAAAAAATGTTACAGACAAATGTTTCACATAGACCAAACAGGATTGATACAAAGAAGATATATTTAAGATAATGTAGTAACACTAAATGAGGCCACCAAGATAATAAAAGACAAAATAGTACATGCAATGATGCAACCATATTATTCTTTGACTTCGAAAAAACCTATGACCAGGTTAATTGAGATTTCCTTCAACAGAGTATGGAAAACATGGGAGTAGGGCCAAACTTCAGAAGATGGGTAAGAGTACTATATGGAGACGCCTGAGGAATGATACAAGCTAACGGGCATCTTTTAGAGAAATATGAAATGACCAGATCCATAAGACAGGGAGATCCACTAGCAACACCAATCTTCCTCTTCGTGATGGAAGCAATAGCAGCCTACCTCTGTAAGGACCCATCAATAGAAAGACTAGTAGTCCAACAAGATGGAAGAACAATCGCCATTCCCACAACTATACTATTCGCAGACGATCTGACTGTACTCATCAGAGCGACCGACTCTTCGTTCCAAACTCTCACAAGAGCAATGCAAACCTTCCTGTTAGCAGCTGAAATGAAAATCAATTGGAACAAGACAATAGGATGGTGGTTAGCTCCTTCCCAACCTCCCCAACAAACCCAAGATACACAAGGAATATAATGGTTGGACCCACAGCAGCTGATCCGCTTCGTAGGGATTCAAATATCATCTGAAGGAACCATCAACTCCTCAGGAACCAGCCTCCTACTCAAAATGGCAAACAGACTGACAGGATGGCAAGCAACCAACGTATCACTCATGGGAAGAGCGTTAGTTCTAAACACTTCAATTCTATCCACAGGATTGTACGTGGCTTCCCTCTGGAACCCACCACCAAGCTTTTTCGCAAGCCTAAAAAAGAAGCTAGGGTCTTATCTTTGGACTGGGAATGCCGAAAATGAACATTACATCTCTAAGGTAATATGAAAATACATCACCAGACCCAAGCATCAGGGGGGATTGGGTCTTTTAAACCCCGCGGTACAATTTCAAGCACTGCAACACAAATGGATAATAAAACTCCTGTTCAATAGAGAGTTGTCATGACACGAGATGACCCCATACCAGATCCGAAGCCTGGTACCTTTCAAAGTAGACCCTTCCATTGAAGGGTACCATTGGCTACTCAACTCCTTCTGGAACCCAAGAAGAAAAGAGGGGGGGAGACAAACAAAAGACAGGCATCCCACAAGCGAGCACTGAGCTGCGCTAATAAAACACTGGAGGACTTGCCTCCCGCAAAAAATAAGAACACCAAGAATAAGAAAATAAGTTCTAAGGCAGCCGCTTTTTGAAAACCCTTTGCCAACAGACCAAAATCATAAACCATGGTCCCTAAACACAAAAGGTAAGCATTGGAGGAAGTGGATGAGTAAGAGAGTGTGGAAAATAAACAAATATGGAACTCAGAGCAAAACAGATGACTGACAGAGCAAGACCTCATAACTAAACTCAAAGGGATTCACAAGATGAAAGATCAGTTAGCAAGACTACTGGAAAGCATCCCATTGAAATGGGTTCTCCTCCTCAAAAACAAAAAAAAGTGGGCAGCAGGGGACTGAGCCACAAAAATTGAATTCGAAAAAGATCCCCCAACCATTGCTTATAAATTGCTCCAAATAAAAGACAGGCAGGAAGGAAAAACAAAATTCGTGGCATACGAACTAGCAGAATCACACAAATCTTGGGTATCATTAGTCAGGATAATAGAACCAAGGACAACGGGAAACCTCAATACCTCTAAAAGGGTACACTCATGTACACTCAAAAAGTAAGCAATCAAAACCCTGCAAACCAACCAGATATAAATGGAACCCGACTTTACAGACTAGACCTTGACATCAAAGATCTAGAAGTAGACCCAGCAGAATGGGGATGGATGGTACCTAGCCCTCAGGGAAAGCCAAAAAGTTTACCCCAATATATGATTATGAAGTCAAAATAGGCTACAAACTGGGCAATCCGACAAGGGATCCTCTCCCAGTAATCTCAGAAAGGTGGAAAAGAAACTTGGGCGAAAACGCAGGCTGGACGAATAAAATCCCATGGAATCAGTACACAAATATAAGACCGGTAAGGATCAGAAGCCTATAGTGGCTCATTCTGTATTGGGCGGTGCTAGTCAACCAATGGTTGGCTAAAAGGAGAAAACAACAAGATCCCCAACAACAAATGTCCATGTGCAAAGTGTGTAACGACCAAGCTGAAGAATCTCTGATCCAATGCCTAATATCATGCCAACAAGCTCAAGAAGTGCGGAACAAAACAAAAAATCTCTGGCAAAAGTTAACAAACCAAAACCTCCCCAACAACCCTGTGTACCTGCTAACGGGAGGACGGGAAAGCGAAGAACTAGAGGAAAGCACACTATTAATGACGGACTTATGGAGGAGAGCAACGCTCTGGGCAATATGGAAAGGAAGGTGCAAGGGCACTCTTGAAGGCCAATCGTCATCCCTAGAGGAGAAATGGGCGGAAATAAAAAGCATAATACAAACGGAAGTAAGAGCACGCTGGTCCCAAGAGCAAAAGGAACAACAAAAGATAACAACACATGACCAAAAAAAATTGAGTCTGAGAAAGTTAAAAAAAACATCGCTTTTGGAGAACAGAATCGCAAAAATTGAGGGAGACACTCTACTCTTCACAAACTGGGACTAACAATAAAAAGGGCCTTACCTAATGCTCGGCCACCCACTGCTTTTCTACAACCTCGGACTCTACTAAATGCGCTCCAACATATGCTACCTTATTCAAGTTATCCTCAAGGCAATTGACTCCCACCTTTACCATCTTATTTTAACACATATCCCCCACTAAAAGGAATTAGAGGGATGCAGCGACAAATCTCACGCAAACCTCTTCCGACGAATTAATGTCCGCACACTAGATGGAAAACCGTGGACCCGAGGAGCCTAAGGATATGAATAGCTGGTATCGAATGAGGGAAATAAGAGGTGAACCATTGACTATTGACAAGTATACCATGGACAAAATAACTGGACGAGATACATTTCACTCCGAGGCTCCTCGCTCAAGTCTCCCTTCTCTGTTAAACTACTCAACGCTTTCCACTAGACTAACATCCCAAATGAGTCACAGTCGACAGAAGGGAACAACGCTCTACTCAACAGGAAAGCGACTCGGTGGAACAGATGGAAGGAGAAATGCAGCAGAACAGCTGAAGGAGGGCTCCAACACAAGAGAGAAAGTGCAGACAGAAACCAGAACAACGGATCAGGCGGAGACCCTATGTAGACGGTGGAAGTCCAAACAAATCAGGACAGAGGGGGAAGAACAACAACGGGAATAAGACAAGGATGACTACTAGCATCAGGCTCAGGTTATGCTGGAGAGTTTTGGCACAATACTCCAGAAAGAGGCATTCAAAGCCCCAGAGGGTATAGACAAAGGGGCAACACGGGGAAAGCAGGACAAAGTGGGGAACAGGTCAGCAACAGAGCAGGAACGGGGGTTACAAGGAAAGATTTCATCACAGAAGGCCAAAAGCAATCCAGGCCACGCCGGGGCCAAGGGTGGGGCGATCGGGAGAGACGACTGCAGGCGAAAGTATTAAGGTCTAACGACAAAGCATGATTCATACAAAGGGGCAGGGAGATGAGTGGGGTGGGAACAGGGGGGCAAGGGCAGCGGAGGTATTTTTTCTTGATTCAAGGGCGTTATCTGGCAGATCTGGTTCCTAGATCTGAGAGGAAAGGGAAGGGTTTGGGCAAACTGGCAGTCAATCCTCCACTGTAGTGGAGCAATCAATGCTGTTCAGGGGTCCTTCGGCCTGACGGAAGAAAGCATGTGTGAGTCTTGCTTCATATTTGACTTGCCGGTGGAATAGGATACAGACTGACGCTCCCCAGAATAGAAGGAGCCAGAACCATAAGGCCCTGTTTTCAGGGGGAAAAAAGAAAAAAAAGAAAAAAAAAAAAGAGGAGGAGGCCGTTATCAAATCGGCGACGATGGGGAGGTGAACGACGAGTAGAAGGACAGGGACTGGCGGGACGACGAGGAAGAACAAGAAGCGGGGGTGGAGGAGGCCGTGGCGATGGATAAGGACGAGTAGGGAGACGAAGAGGTGGACGAGGGCGAAGGAGGAGGAGGAGGAGGAGGAGGAGGAGGAGGAGGAGGAGGACGAGGAGGATAATGAGGATGACGAAGAAAAGGAGGAGGAAGAAGAGGCGGAGGAAGAGGAGACCGCGACGACAGAGGAGGAGGAGGGAGAAGGAGGAAGAAGAGGACGAAGAGGAGGAGGAGGAGGAGAAGTAGGCGATGAAGAGGAGGAGGAAGAGAACTTGGGGGATGAAGAAGAAGACGAGGAGCCTCGGAGGAGGAGGAGGAGGAGGTGGAGGAAGAAGTAGAAGAGGAGGAGGACGACGATGAGGAGTAGGAAGAGGAGGAGGAGGAAGAAGAGGAGGAAGAAGAGGAGGAGGTGGAAGATGAGGAGGACAACGAGGTGCAGGAGAAGGAGGAGGAGGAGGAGGAGGAAGAGGAGGACCGTGAGGAGGAGGAGAAGGAGGAAGAAGAGGAGGAGGAGGAGGAGGAGGAGGAGGAGGAGGAGGAGGA
>BFEA01000405.1:1154668-1171444 GCA_003427395.1 Chara braunii
TGGAAGAGAAGGGGGAGGAAGAGGAAGTAGAAGAGGACGAGGAGGAGGTAGAGGAGGAAGAGGGGGCCGCGAAGCAGAAGAGGAGGAGGGAAGCATGGAGACGATGAGGAGGAGGAGGAGGAGGGGGAGGAGGGGGAGGAGGGGGAGGAGGAGGAGGAAAAGAGCAACTGTTGCAGGGCTGGCTGAAGAAGCAGCTGCAGCAACTGTTGTAGGGCTGGTTGCAGATGGAGCAGCAGCAGCAGTTCCCTTAGCCTCTGTTGCAGCAGTGCCTGCAGCAGAGAGAGAGAGAGAGAGAGAGAGAGAGAGAGAGAGAGAGAGAGAGAGAGAGAGAGAGAGAGAGAGAGAGAGAGAGAGAGAGAGGTGACTGAGGGGAAGTTGGAGACTTTGACTTCCTGTCAGAAATAGAGTCTTCCACTACTGGCCCTCGCCGGAGTCTTTGCAGGATGCCAGGAGCCTTCTGCATCCGTTCATTGCTTTTCATCTTCACATACCACACATGCAAGTCCGTATCTGTTCTTTGCTTTTTGCAGACTGGGCGTTGAGTGACAGCCAACTTTCTTTTCTTTCATTTGGACCATTTCTCTATTTATGCGTGTCATCCTTGAAAGCGCAGGGGCCATGCTTATCTTCTCTGTACTGTTCCAATTTCTAACGGATGTCCCAAAGGACGCCAAGTGGAACTTTCTTTTCTGTTTGGGGGTTGTTTCTTTTTTTTTTTTTTGTTTCCCTGTTTTCAAAAAAATTGGGAACTTTTTCTTTCTCCTGGGAGGCTGTCACTTAGGTTCTTGAGCATGTCTACCGTGGAGTGCCAATTTGCCAAATCCTTGTTGCTGGGCAAACTCCCACAGCTCACCAAATTGACACCAATCAATTGAAAGTATTTTCACTATATTTGCTTAAATACACCAGCCTCAGTGCTAATTTTCGCCTGGAGACCCTGCCGCATTGACCACGTTCATTTGGGCTGATCAAACATTTTGAAAAATGTATGGAGACCACAACCACGTCCACATTCATGTAGAGTGCCATGCCGTGGAGTGTGGCCCCAGGTTTCACTTTTCATAACTAGCTTAGCGCCCACGGTGTGGGCAGCGTGGGCGGTGCGGGCTACGCCGGCAGAAAAAAACATAAGAAAGATCAGGTGAAGTACTCATGCAGACTCAAATTCACATATAGAGCACAACACGGGCAAGATGCACTCAAAACAGGCTCTAAAGTAACTTAAACAGTCTGGCCACAAATAGACTTCAAAGCAGTGCCAGACCTGTGAACGTGACGGGCAGCGTGACCGGCCGGTCACGGGGCCATGTACTACCCCATGACTTAAAAAAAAAAAGACAGAACGGGAATCTGTGTGATTAAAAAAATTAAATATTTGGGGCGTGGAGGTTGGGAGGGGTTGGCGCAGGGCCCTGGGCCAATGAATGATGGAGGGGATCTGGTCGGTGCTTTAGTGCACCACCAAACCGAAACGAGCGGGTGGCACAGGGCCTACCCGAGACCGAGGACCTACGTTTTTTGAAATGTTTCCTATGGCCGCCTTTTTTTTTTTTTTTTCTTTTTTTTTTTGAAGGAGGGCCCAGTGCCCAAGGCTGATATTACCAATAAGAGGAATGAGGCCGGGGTCCTCACAGTCTGCCCCGAGAAACAAAACAGAACTTGCTGAGAACCAAGCTCAGCGTCCCTCATGTGGTGACTATGATGATGATGATCCTGATGATGATGATGATACTACTGAAGATGATGCTGATGGAGATACAAAATTGTATTAACTCTTGTAAGCTATGCTATGACGCCTTGCCTTTGCCATCTCATCAATTTTTTAATATGCCATCTCATCAATTTTTTAATATTTTTTTTGAAGCCGGCAAAACACCCTCAGAATGGCCCAGAAGGCCCCACAGCCCAACGAATGTTACACCTAACACAGGCGAAATCATTTTTTTTTTCTTCATATTAGTTCATAAATAGGAAAAAAAACAAATTTCTATCGGAAAAAATAAATAAAACAAATATGGGCAGCTGCGCATGGACTCCATTCACACAACTGTGCAAACCTGCCCCCCCTTTACCAGCCAAAAAAAAAGAAAAAAAGGTTCCCACTCTGCTTGAACTCCGTGAGCTCCAACTGGTCACCTTTTCCGTGACCGGCCCCCGACCCCGTGAACGGTGAACGGGGGTACGGAACTGCTTCAAAGAATCTCTGAACAATTTTTTTTTGATTTGGACTCAATGACAGACTCAGAACAGACTGACACAAACCCAGAAGAGAGGGAAAAAGAGAGCGACAAAGGGAGGCAGAGAGAGAGAGAGAGAGAGAGAGAGAGAGAGAGAGAGAGAGAGAGAGAGAGAGAGAGAGAGAGAGAGAGAGAGAGAGAGTTGTGCTCTATGTCCATTTGAGTTTGTGTGAGTACNAGAGAGAGAGAGAGAGAGAGAGAGAGAGAGAGAGAGAGAGAGAGAGAATGTTGTGCTCTATGTCCATTTGAGTTTGTGTGAGTACTTTCACTGATCTTTGCCGCGCATCGCCTGCACGGCGGGAGCTAGTACTTCATTAAGTTCATTATAGTTTCAGGGGGAACCCCGTCGCAGCCCTATCCGTGCTGAAGCCTCCAACGAGGCAACATGCCGGAGCTGCACCCACCAGAGCAGCTACCTCAGCAACCAAGGCAATACAATTATTACAATACAGCCCAGCGCAGAGCCCGTCAATTCTTAACCACTGTGACTATAGAAATTCCTCGTCATCCAACAGGACCAAATAGCCAAGGACAAAAAACATCCGATATATCCCAATATCGATCTCGAAAAGCATCTGTGATGGCACACTCAGACACAATCAGCCCGTTTTCATCACCTGCTTCTGAAATGAAACAAGACCAAACTCTTGCCTGCTCAGGCCCTTAAAAAGATGCCGGCTCAAAGGTTCAACGTGTCTCTCCCTTTGCCCCCCCCCATCCCTCCAAAAGGGAATTAAGAAAAACCCCTGAGGCACAGGTGTCTAACCACAGGGATAAAAAAGCACCCTCCAGCACCCTACTTATGCTTCGTCAAACAAGCTAAAGCTAGCCACACACGCACACACACACGGACACCCACACGCACACCCACATGCACACCCACACTCATGCGCACCCACGCGCACCCACGCGCACCCACGCGCACCCACGTGCACCCATGCACACGCGCACACACACGCACACACACGCACACACACGCGCACACGTGCACACGTGCACACACACGCCCACACGCCCACACGCCCACACGCCCACGCGCCCACGCGCGCGCTCGCAGGTACACACGCAAAGATCCACCTTTCACTTTCTGACTCGCAAAGAAGGCTTGTACACGGTATGTTCTGCACTGACGTCACTAAAACAAACATGAATCGAAAGTGTATACACCGGAAACACAATGCTTGATCATTCAGGCAAACAGTACTCATATGAGCATTCGCAATTCTGATCTCTCCTGCTGAAGGTGTAGGTGCTGGACGAAACCTACCACCATCTCAATCGCTGTATTTGAAGTCGAAGTTCAGTACAACCGGGCTGCGTATTCTTGTCAACATGGTAGTCAGTCGTTGGCGAAGGTCCGGCACATATGAAAAGATCCCTTAGATCGAAAGAAAACCGTCGAGGAGTTTTCGACCTTTTAGCTGGCCGAGAAGTTTTCAAGTTAGTTGGAGGAACAACTGAGTATCCGTCTCCATCTTGAGGACCCGCGGGTGGGGCTCTCTCTGTTCCGGAGGTCCCCTCGTTCCCGTCGAATTGCAGCTGATCAACGGGTTGCTCGCGTGGGAGGGGATTGGGGAAGTGTGGGGCATGCTTGACGTACGCCCAACCTCTCACTTTGGATGTCCGGACTAGGACCTCGCAGTACCTGAAGTCGCGGTCGAGGGCTCTCTCTTCCGACTCCGCCACCGCCCTGCTGATCCTCTGTCCGTTGATTCGAAGCCGATACAGCCTCTCCAAGAGGCGCTGGCTACCCTCTGCAGAGAGCATTGCATCGTCCATCAAGTCGGAGCTATTGGTGGCTGTTAATGCGTCGGAGAGGATCCTTGCTTCGTTCTCGTATGTCTCCTCCAGCTGCTGCAGCCGCTGCAGTCGTTCCACTGCATCGCTATGGTCCTCCTGTTTCTCCTCCGCCTCTCCATATCCGGATTGATCATCGCTCTTCGCCTGGTGGATGAGATGACTCAAGTACTCCAAGAGCGCGTCGTTGTACGGCAGGATGGCATGGCGTCCCAGGAACACAGCGAACTGCCTGCTGGCCGTCGACACATCTCTTCTCTCCTGATCCAGCTCTTTGGCCCTCTCTTGCAGCTCGCTCAGCTGCTGCTTCAATTGGGACTCGGTTTGTTCGACGGAAGCGATGGAGGCCTGGACGGCAGGGTCCTCTCTGAAGCCGTTGACTACACTTGTCATTTTTGTGGTGCGCATGTGTGCTGTCCATTTGCAGTAACACTGTCCACACGTGGCGTCCGACCTCATCACCGAGCAAGATCGCAGGCCCTGCTCGCTGACCACGTCGAAGCTGCCAGTACTCTCATGACACGGCACGTGGCAGATCGTACGATAATGATACTGTGCCTGTCCATCGAGCATGATGGTGTCTGTGCAGCCGGGGCTAGTGCAGACGATCATCGGCTCCCGAGCATCCTGGTGATCCACGTAGGCAAACTGCTGCCGCGGCTTGTTTTTCATGTCGGAGAGCTTCGTCGTCGTGGACTGGATCTCCATCCTCTTGGCGGCCATGAGCTTCAGGTGAAGCTGCAGCTGGCCGTTGATCTCTCCCAGCGGCTCGGCCAGCTGCAGCACGCGACGGCGGGCTTGGTTGAGCGCCACCGTGTCCTGCACCTTGTGTGGATGACGACGCAAGATGAAGTCCATGAGGCGATGGCACTCTGCCGAAGATATCTCCCAGCTCTTACGGTAATCCTTCAGGTCTTTGTCTGTGAACCGCACCCCATGCTTGAGTGCAGCTAGGAAGCGGAAGGAATCGCTGTCGAGGCAGTACATGGTCGAGCGATCGACCTGGATGTCCACGTGAGGAGGGGACTTGCGGATGTTGCCCAGCATCTCCGTCAGCACGGGCATGGTCTCGCCTGGCTTGTAAAAGGTGGACCGGGCGTTGGTGAAGACGAAGGCGATGTTGCCCTTGGCACTGCTGTGGAGATGGGACAGCAGCTCCATGACACAGAAGCGGAACATCACGTTCAGCCGCGAGCAGTTGGGCTTCAGGAGGATGCAGATGCCATGGAGGCTCCGATGACACCGTAGAAACCGCAGCAGGTTGTCGAAGTTGATCCTGTCTCTCTCGATCCCTCTTGTGTCGCCGATTCCCTGCGTGTCTATCAGACGCACCTTGTAATCGCCATAGCCAAACACGTACGCCTTGCAAGATTGCGTGGAGGAGTCGCCTCGGCCCGTTGCCGCCGCCTCATTGCCGCCGTCCTGCCGCTCGCCCACAGTCACCTCCAAGCTTCTGAAGTTGTCGCTGTCCTCACACCACGTGAATTTGGAAGGTATCAAGGCAACGAGGTCCTCCGCGGCGTCGTCCATGGCCCGGTGGCGGAGGTAGTTAGCGAAGCCATTGATGAAGGTCGATTTGCCGACGCCGCTCTCTCCCAGCAACAGAATGTTGACTTCCTGGTCGTTGGACATCACGGCGCCCACTTGCTCTGCCAAGTCAGCTTCCGGCCTGTCAAACCTGACGTATTGGCTGGTAGTGTGTCTGGGATCGCGACAAAGGAAGCTCAGCGACCGCACGGGAGCCCGACCGCAATCGCAGTACACGTAGCCGTCGGAGCAGTACTCCATCTGAGCGGCGCATCTTTCGCAGAACCAGTCTCTGGCGCATCCTTCGCACAACCGGTCTCTTTCTGTAGGAAGACGTCGCCTGGAGTCCGAACCTGGACATATAGTCCGAACAAATGCGGTCGTGGCAGGGCGGTCCACATTGCTCGTGAAAGACACATGATGATCGAGTTCCATCTCGTTTGACCTGACGATGCACAGCCTCCCCACGCGGGCCATGTGCGCTGCCACGTCATCGACAAGTAGGCAGCCGGCGCTGAAAAACTTAATCGTTGTTTGCGGACGACCGGCACCTCCTCCTCCTCCTCCTCCTCCTCCTTCCCCTCCTCCTTCTGCTGCCGTTATAGGTCCAACAACGGGACCATTGTTGGTGCTGCCACCACGTCCACAATCGCTGCGGCAACTGCTGTGGACCGAGGACATGGTGTCCCTCGACGTCGTGCCTTCGGTGGCCGTCATCCGCGTCGCTATCGAGCTTGCCGACGACGTTGCTGCTGACCCTGTGAACGACCCTGCTGCCGAGCCTGTTTCTTCGGGCACCTGGACGTAGAAGAAACTTTCAGGAGAAGAATCTGACACTTCCAGAAAGTAGAAGAAGCATCGAGAACCCTCGCCGGCTGGACCAACGGCGGTGGCATCAGTAGGAGCTGCGCCAGAGCGCTTTAACCCGCTAGGAAGACGGCGGGGACCACCCACTCCTCCTCCTCCTCCACGTTCTCTCTGCCCCCTGCTCTGCTGCCTAAGCCTCAGTCTCTCACATTCGATGCTCACAAGGCTATTCAGAAGGTTCACGTTCCGTTCCCATGACTCGCCCCGTCCCTGGACGCAGTCGTGGACGAAGATGTAAACCGATTGGCCCTTGTGATGAGCAAGAATCTGTCCGATGGCCAGCTCCTCGTTATAAGCACGGTAGAACCTGACACCGTTGCGTTTCAGCGATGTCAAATGGTCTGCCGCTTGTTTGATCGCGCGCAAAACTCCCGCCAATTGTTCCCGCCGCTCTTGGATGCCGCACCTCTCTCGAAGTTTGTGCAGTGCCCGTGTCAACAGGTTCGACGGCGTCGCCGGGCAGGAACGAATCTGTACCGTGGCCTCGGCCACATACCGCCGAAGGTATTCCTTGCCTGCCTTGATTTTCCCCCGCTCGCGATCAAACACGTCGATCTCTTGCTTGATGACGACGGACTCGCCATGAGCTCTGACGGCTAAGGCGAGCTCGCGGGATATGGCGTCGACATCCTTCTGCAGATCTTCCATCTCCTGGAATAACCTCACCGTCTCGCATATGGAGTTGTCGTCGGGATGGACCAGAGGGAGCGGGAGGCGGCGCAGCAGCTGCATCGCCTCATCCAGCGGGGCAGGGGACAACCGCTGTTGATGCCAACGTATGAAGTCCACCAAGGGCGTCAAGCGGATGGCGATCGGGACGGCCAAACCGCGACTGTAGCCGCGGATTCGCGAGACGCGCTCGAGGAGCGCCTTGAGCTCAGGGAGACTGGGGGAGCTGGGTCGGGCTCCTGTCTCCCAAACCAGGTCCGAGAATACTCGAATGGTGATGTCATCGACAATCTCCTCGCCGGCGGCGGCGCCCGCACCGCTGTCCGCGATGACGGGATTGCCATCCAGAGGCAAAGAAGTCGGGATCGCGGTGGACGACACGTCCCTCCTGCTTCTGCTGCTGAGCGTGTCCCAATCTTGGTCCCGACTGCAGATGGAGGAGTGAAGAGAAGTCTCGAGTGACGTCAGCTGGACGTTAAGACCTCGTCGATAGCCGGCGCCGACCCTCTCGCCGCCACCGGGGTGCCAGGATCTGTGCTCAGCTGTCAGGCATCCGTCCGACGGGGACTGCGCCTTCAGCGCAGCCACCAGAGCCATCAGCTTGCCGTCTAGCCGGGCCTTGGCCTGCCGCTGGACCGCGGCGGCCAGAGCAGGGCTCGATCCGTCGACCTGCTGCTGTCCTCCTGGTTGATGGCGGGAAAAGTTTGCCAGCGGACGGCTGAGGATGGAGGCGACTACGGTGGCGCCGAAAACTATGCCGCTGACCACGTGGGTTGCGGGCGCCGCCATCTCCGTCTCCATGCCCTGTAGCTGTCGGGATCCCTGCGCGTCTAGGTTCTGGGGGAAGGAGGAGAAGTCCAGCAGGTGCTCGCTTGAAGTGACTTGGCAGAAGAGAGCCGCCTTGAGGGCTGCTTGCGCAGCAGAGGTGCTCATCGGTCCATCTCTACTTTCCACATCTTGAAGGCACTCGGCAAACGCCTCGGGCTCGAAGAGACCGGCTAAGATGCTCAGCTTTAGTTGAGCCGGATGGACGGCCAAGATCGAGAATCGTGTCTCCAACGAATTATTTCTGTTGTCGTCATCGGAAATGAAGGTGTGCGACACGTCGATCGACGGACGGGATCGGAACAGGCCGCGAGGAAGCACGTTCGGACACGTGGCGAGCGATAGCCTGCCACCTCCCGCACGCGAAATACAGAACCTGTCCCTTCGAATATCGTAGAGGTCACCCAGCTGCGCGGACCGACCGAGCGCACTCATCTCGACGACGCTGTCTGACTCCATACTTCGACGCACATCCATCAGGATCAATTGAAATTAATTGAGCAATAATAATAATAATTATTATAATAATGATCATGCGAATAATTGCTCCTGTGTGATTAAACAACAAAACAAAAAATATACGTTCGTCCAGTCGACTATCCTGCTTAATGCGTTTAACAGAATTTACAAACACTACGGCTGATTTGTGCAGGTCAAATATTATACACATATGTAGTCATAAAGAATGTACGGTTAACACGGTAATGATAAGTTCGAGCAACTCAAACACCTGTAGTATATCTTTCCTACCTTCTTAGTCTATTCAATCAAGTAGAGTCGACAAGAGAGAGAGAGAGAGAGAGAGAGAGAGAGAGAGAGAACTGTAGGATATCTTTCCTACCTACTTAGCCTATCAAATTCACTAGACAAGGCAAGAGCGAGAGACACAGCGAGAGAGAGAGAGAGAGAGAGAGAGAGAGAGAGAGAGAGAGAGAGAGAGAGAGAGAGAGAGAGAGANGCGAGGGAGAGAGAGAGAGAGAGAGAGAGAGAGAGAGAGAGAGAGAGAGAGAGAGAGAGAGAGAGAGAGAGAGAGATCTTAGGTCATACTTACACCACGTGTAGCACCTTTCTGAATAGAATGTAGGGGTGATTCCGCGCAGGCACACCTCGGTGAATTATCAGATTATATGCCCTTCGTCAGTGGCACTGTTGGCCTTCACTTCTTCCATCCAGATATGTCGCCCCTATCTCTGAGAGAATCATGACTACGAATTGTGATGTCAGTTAAGTAGAAACATGATCAGCAGGTTCGCCCTTCGATGATGAATATGAACACAATCTATCACCACGAATAAGCATTTTCGAATCAAGATCAACGATCACGCGCATTCAGTGAAATGACGAGGTCATTATACGCGTAGATTATGAGCCCTTGATTCGAATCAGTAAGATGAGCGATGATGCGCATTAGTTGAGACCATGAGGTCATTCTCCACGTCGATGATTAGCGATTGATATAATCAAATGAAAGGGATGACTTGCACTTAATGTCAAGATCAACGACGACGTGCCATTTAAAAAAAAAAACCGACGAGTCGGACTTGCCCAAAAAAAAAAAACCTCAGTCCCATCAACGTGGTGTCCTGTACTTGCTATCGAGTCCGACGACGAGGTATCGTCGTCAATAATAACTCGATATGATGATTATTCTTCGTGAATGATTAATGCCTTATTCTTAGTTAATCAACCTCTTTCAGGGAATCAAGCTATTTATAGCCTTTTTTTTGCGAATTTAAAGAATCAATTACCATTGTTTTACATAGATTCTGAAACTTGGTCAGATCATCTATGTAGTTATATCTCAATCGCTCTGTATTACTTAGTCAATCTATCATCATCTCTTTCAAAGAAAAGTTAAGACTGAGAAGAGATGAGATGCCATAGATCGGAAATAGCTACAAAATTGCTATCATTTCGAGAGAGAATTACAATATTATTTATTGCTAACAATAATAACAACAATAGTTCTACTGACACGTCAGACGATGTCTATGCTCACTGCGATTGCCATACCGCGTCGCGGCTTCACACTACCACTATCTTAAATGCACCTGACCGCATACGCATCTGGCCGCAATTCCGTCCAGAAATATGTAAGAAAGTGCTACAGTAGTCTGAGTAAGCCCTAAGTGAGTGGGAGATTAATTTTAAAGAAACTGGAACAAAAAATTGAACAAATCTTTCCCTGAGTTAACTGAAGCAAGTGGAAAGCGAATTCATTTCTAAGGGCATACTCAGCTGTGGACGCGGTTGGGGTCAGATTCATCCAGGTCGTGCCGTAATTGCAGTCAGATACATTCGGAAAAAGGGGTAAAAAAGCGAATTCATTTCTAAGGGCATACTCAGAGCAGGACGTTTCGCCTCTGAGCTGTGGACGTGATTGCGGTCAGATTCATCCAGCTCGTGCCGTAATTGCAGTCAGATACATTCGGAAAAAGGGGTAAGAAATCGAATTCATTTCTAAGGGCATACTCCGAGCAGGACGTTTCCCCTCTGAGCGCTGTGGACGTGGTTGCGGTCAGATCCATCCAGGTCGTGCCGTAATTGCAGTCAGATACGTTCGGAAAAAGGGGTTAGTCTCAAAAATAGCGCGTTCGTGGTATTTTCACAGCGTAGTTAGTGGCGGGCCCCAAGTTTCTTTGCAACAATACATCTTTCTCTTCGTTGCAGCATTCTTTGCAACAATACATCTTTTTTTTTTTTTTTTTTTCTTTTTTTTCTACACACAATACATCTTTCTTAGTTGCAGCTTTACTGGTCCCGGCAGTTTCACAGCAAAAGTATTTGCGGCCGGGGTCCCACTTTCGTTGCAAAAATATATATATATCTCGGACCCCGACAACATTTCCGCCGGCTTCCGCTGGGAAACTTCGAAAACGCGCTATTTCTGCAATTACCCCTTCGGAGAAGTGCTCGTGCGAGGATGCCCTAGCAGCAGCAAGAAAACAAAACCTGATTCTTTTGCCGCTGAGCACAATCAAGCATTATTGCGACAACTACCGGGATCACCTCTCGTTTCTTGGGAGCCGCGGCCTGGTCTCTACCCCGTGCTTTTCCTCCTCATTGCTGATACGACACACACAGAGAGAGAGAAGGAAGAGAGAAAAGAAAAAAGAAGTGATACAGGCCTACAAAGACAACCAGCCCACTTGGTACACCCGTGAACTTCACCACAGGACCTCCTCCTCCTCCTCCTCCTCCTCCTCCTCCTCCTCCTCCTTCTTCTTCTTCTTCTTCTTCTTCTTCTTCTTCTTCTACCCTTGATGCTGGCTAGTGGCTATCTCCTTTCAATGGGTTTGCGTGATATCACTTGGCTGTTGTATGTTGCATTCGCGAACATTCTCTATTACTACTCTGGCTGAACTGCTGAAATACAGACCTGAGATCGAATCCAAAAGGAATTAAATGAATCAGGTAAGACAAAAACACGGAAAAAGTGACATGTCTCTGCAGAAAATCAGGTCAGGTCTAAAGAGATGTGTGCTGTATTGTGAGGAGAAGAAGCACTGCGTTGCTAGTAGAGGCGCAGGTCTATAGATATCGATATCATAGCAGGTCGCGTTCGACTGAACACCGTATCGCAGGTCTACTACCTATGGAAAACCATGTCTATAGGGATCTAATCGATATTGTGAAGAAGCTATATATGGGAACTACGAAGCGGAAACGCTGAGTGGGTGGGAACACCATTGCACACACACCTTAACGCCCGCGAATCGCCGCCCGTTTCCCCGTCTCCCACTCTCCCCTCCATCCTCACCGACGAAACGCGCGCAAACACTCAGAGAGTCATCTATCTCTACCGTTGACGTGCGGCTCGAATCAGCACATGCTTTAGTACATATGTCACTTGTCTGAGGGGCGTGCTGACGTGTACTCTTGTGTTCTTCGATACGTGTCACTCTTTACCTCCAAAATACTGACGTCGACCGTAAAACTCCTGAGCGCCAAGTTCCCATCACGGTGCTTTCACGACTGGCGCGGCAGTGTCAATAGCTTTCCACCCCTTCTCTCCCTCCCCTCCATCCTTTCCCCTCGACCCGCGCAAACACACAGGCGGAGTCAATTGTCTGCCGCCCGTACCGTTGACACGCTGCCCGCAACAGCTTGTGCTGTTAGTACACGTGTCAGTTTTCTGAATGCCCGCTGACGTGTGCTCCTCTGTGCCTGTCCCTCGTCCTCTTGTACACGTGTCCCTCCTTCCCTCCCAAGATCGACCCCAACTGTGTGCGACCCCAGCGCGCCTAGGTCCCGTCGCTCTGCCTCCGCGAATGACGCTACTCTGTCAATAGTTCTTCACTCACGGAAGAAGCCGATCAGCACTGCGTTGGACTTTGCCGGGGCAGTTACCTCTCATCGCGGTCTCCTCATGGCGCGAAAAGCCCGCACTGTCGGGATTTGGGAAAAAAAAAAAAAAAAAAAGCCCGCACTTTTTTTTTCTTTTCTTGAGAAGTTGTCACTTTATATGTCCAAACAAAAGTGGTCGAGGCCGGGGACCTCACAATTCTACCCGGTGTTGACAAGGAAAACTGCTGGAAACCGGGTCCAGCGTCCCACGACCACCCAGCCTCAATAGAAGAACTCCTCAAAAAGCCTTGAAGCCCAGAAAAGGTGGCTGAACTAATCATGACAAAACTCTCTATTCCGTCAGCCTAATATATAATATCCTTGCAGCGCAGGAGAGGTTCAACGCCGGCATGTTTCCAAGATCGAAACACTATTGGCAACGAACTACGAATTGTAATCTGCAAATCTCGAAAATGCGGAAGGCAATTCACAACGGTTTTACAGTATTAACCTAAACATATTCCAAAGGCCAACTGTATTATCCCAAATTTCAAACCAAACACTTACAGACTTTAAGCTAGACGTAGTAATATTGTCTCCAATAGATAAACATTGAAAAGCAACCAATCCGAATTCCAAGATTTATGTTCTAAAATCCCTTCCCAATATCTCCTGAATTAACCATAACCAAAATTAGAACCCAACTTAGGGCCTCGCCGCAAGGTGCACGAAACGAAATAAAGAACGAATTCGTTTCGTGAAGCAGTCGCCGCACCCACACGACCTCTGTCAGGAAAAACTCGTGAATGCTGTCAGTCTCCAAGTTCGCGAGCCCTGACGAGCGTGCCGACTCCTCCCTGCCTGCAGCACTCGCGAACTCGTAGGTCCTCCGCTGGTAGGGTGGAGGAGCTGCGAAATCTCACGAGTGTGCTGCATCGCTCCAACCGATGTCCATCCAAAAACTTGGACCGTAGCGTCCACAAATTTGGACCGTAGCGAGGAGAATCCCGCACTACTCTCGCCAGGGCGTTGTCGCGAGAGTTTTCGTGTGTGCTGTGGGGCGGTGAGGCAAAAAACGAAGAGAAAGGGTGGATCAGGGCTTCGCGAGGCCTCGCGACTCTGGTGATCGTTTCGTTTCGTCATTTGAGCCGTGCGGCGAGGCCCTTATTACTAGTATCTAAAGACAATAAGCTATTAACAACAACCAAGAAAGCAGCCACATATAAAAGTCCAAGGAAATTCCCAAAAGGAAGGAAGGGCAAGAGTGACCACGACTAAGACTAAGAAGGTTGAAAAGAAAACTAGCTAGAATTTCCAAGTGGCACAAAATCGAGCCTAGAACACTCCCCACACCACTCAAGGCATGAGTGACCCTGTGTCACCCTCCCTAATCTGAAGGTCCGCCATTCCTCCAAACACGATTCAAACTGGGATATAATTCATCCAATGCGCCCGGGCGTCGTTCCCACCACCCACTAGTAAGTCTCCCACGCCCACTAATGGTGCCGCCACCCCAAAGGGCTTCGGGGCTTCACAGACTCAGCAAAGAACTCCTGTCTTTATCCTATTAATTTCCCAGATACTGCCGTAGGTATTTCAGTGGTAAATTATGCGCAGGAATTCCCAAAATGACCAAGGGTAGAGCGTAGAACACTCCCTGTACCACTCAAGGCTTGGGTGACCCTACAACACTGTTTCCTGGGCTGAAAGAACAACCACTCTTACGAGATAAATTGCGGTATGTCCTAGTAGGCAGAATACACTGAGAAAGTCACCAACAACAGGAAGGATCCCAGGAGCTTACCACATGGACAAACCCAAACAGACTTCGAAGGATCTACACAATGTCAAATAAAGAAAACAACACTAATCAACAAAAACAATTCCAAAAATCAACTACGTAGACAGCTCTAAACTCCATAGGGTCAGACCCAGCAATGCACTCATGTCTTCATCTTATTAATTCCCGGATACTGCCGTAGGTATATACGTGGTAAAATTATATGCAGTATTCCAAGATGACGATGGGTCGAGCGTAGAACACTCCCCGTACCACTCAAGGCTTGGGTGACCCTACTACACTGTTTCCTGCGCTTGAAGAACGACCACTTATAGGAAATAAAGTTCAATATGTCCTAGCCTATGGCAAACCAGATTAAACGAAAACCCTGAACCTGAAACAGGTAAACAGCGTACTGCCTTGCGACGAAGATAAGTCAAACGGGACTTGCTGCAGCCCTTAAATGTGCCGGAGCGCTGCCACCGCAGCCGCACGCTCTCCCACTGCGTCCAGTTACGCCGCTCCGCTTCCGGGCAGTCGAGCTGATGTGTCATGAAGTGCAGCGCGCGGCCTTCAAATGATGAAAAAGGAGCCCCCCTTTCCAGCAGAAGGCTTTGGGGAAGGCGGCTCCTCCGGTATCTGTGTAGGTTGGTATGAAGGTTCAGTAAGAGGCTGCCAGGATGCCATGGCGTAAGAGTGCAAAGGCACTCCCTACCCACTCAAGGGCTAGGCTACGCCAGGGCACTGTCGCCATAGCTCTCACACAGCTATGGTGCCTGGCAGGGTAGGTGCCACGTAGGAATGATAGAACCCGAAGCTCACCCACCACACCTGCACAGCCGCGACTAACGACGACCGGGCGCCGCCACCGCCGCCGTGTTAATGCACACTCGCGCAGCCCCCGCCCGCACTTTTTCCGACTGCTCAGTGTGTCCCACTGGCCTGGTTCTTTTCCCTTTGTCGAGTTTTTTTTTTTTTTGCCCTTTCCCTTTGTTGGTCGGAATGAAGTAGATTGACAGCCAGAAATGGACAACACATTCAGAGCCCGCCCTGGCACTTTTTTTTTTTTTTTTTTTTTAATGTCCCGGCTTTTTTTCCACAAATGGAGCAATGTATTTTTAAACGCCGGTAACCGGGCCCGGCGTCCCTAAGGGCCTTGCCACACCACTCTTGAAACGGGGAAAGTTTTCAAGAGTTGTCAGACGTTCTCAAGATTTGGGTTTTCAAGAGTTTCCAGCCCCTCGCCACACAGCACTCTCGAAAGGGCGATGGTGTTGGACAACTGATGAAAAACGACAGTCATATAACTTCGTTTTTTCCGAATGGAGTCAGGATAACGGCCTGACACCTCTCGAAAATCAAAGGCCCTTCGAGTGCTCTCGGGAGGACGCTTGAAAAGAGCGGTGCTGCAGGCTGGGCGTTTCGGAGTTTGGAGTGCTACTCTTGAAACGAGGTTCTGACAACTCTCGGAAGCGTTTTCGGGCTACAACTCTCAAGTGACTGTGCGGCGAGGCATCCAACTCTTGAAAACTTGGTTTCAAGAGTGGTGTGGCGAGGCCCTTACAAAGTAGGTGGGGCCCTCAGCGGGCAAGGCATCACAGGCCAAGCACATCGAGAGCACCACTAGATTTCACCCCACAGCCAACTCCACATCCAACTCCACAGCCCCAACAACTAAAAGATCAACGAAAATTTTCATCGAAATCTAAGTTATTACCAAGAGATGAAAACAATAAGGATTTCGGACTGATCTACCCTAATATCTAATTCACAAAGACAGTCCCAATAATTCCAACCTATACCTTCCCTGAATACCTAATTAACAAAAACAATCATAAAATTTTCAAATCTATACAAACTTCCTTCTCAACCTATGCCTTCCCTGAATACCTAATTAACAAAAACAATCAACCAAAAGAAAACTACTGAAGAAAACGAATCTAAACCACAAAAAAGGAAAGCAGCGGTAAGCGCTACGTGATCATATCCACTATTCATCCGGAGTTATTACCAACCCCTGCTAATCCGCCCTGCCACCTGCACGGCAGGGGTCTGTGCCCACAGGCCCGAAACTGTTGACAGAGACCCCGCAATACCCACCCACCTCCTTGCGATTCAAAGCGGATAGCACCTCCCCACACTCTTCATTACAAAAACACCAACTCCCACCACGATGCTGTTTTCACCAACCAGGGGATTACCCCACCTCCCGCGCCGCAGGGGCCAAAAAGCCCCGCAAAACCCACCCACCTCCTCACGATTTAGGGTAAGCCTCTCCCTCAATCTGCATACACCCCCTACGGATGCTTCCCCGCCCTCCATGACAAAGCCCCAGTGGAGCAATGCTCACCATTCTACCACAAGAATTCAGATGACAGCAGACACCATCCTATTGAGATGAAATGAATACCTGACCCAAATTCAACGTCTCAGCGGTAATACCCTACCTCCCGCGCGGCAAGGGTCAAAGACCCCGCAAACCCACCCAGCTCCTTGCGATTTAGGGAAAACCACTTCCACTAATCTGCACCTTCTCACAAGGAATCCCCACCGCCCACCATAATCGCATTTCTACAGAGTGGCACTCTCTCTTTCATTCCATCGCATGCAAAATGCTACCCAAACAGTGAAAAAGGAAAACTCCAAAGTTCACACAAATCGCCTGAACCCTAGTCTTATACAAAACATGGACTATCAAACTATTACATGCCGTTCTCTCTCTCTCTCTCTCTCTCTCTCTCTCTCTCTCTCTCTCTCTCTCTCTCTCTCTCTCTCTCTCTCTCTCTC
>BFEA01000405.1:1175969-1190817 GCA_003427395.1 Chara braunii
CCGTTGTTTTTTTTTTGTTTGTGTATTTTATTTTATTTTTCCTTCTTTCTTTTTTTTTTCCCTCTACTGTGTCGTCCCTAGACTCCCTACAGAAGCGTGGCTCAACGTCCGCACTATGACCAGGCCTTCCCTTGGCCAACCCCCCTAAGGCTGCGGCGCGTAACGGGAAGGCCCGCGGCCGATAGCTGAGCGAGGTACTGGTGGTTTAACGGCCCGCAACTTCTGGGCTTCAGGGTACCAGACCTCAAAGGCTGGAAGCGCCAGCCAAAACAAAGTCGAAACGGCGCCGCAGCGGTTCGGGAAAACTTGGCGTGCAGGGGGTCGGCCGGCTCGGCATCGATAGCTGGGCCAAGTACTGGTGGTTTAAAGCTACTCGGTTCAGGACAAATCAGCGATGGAGCTAGCCGAACATAGGACGGGGAAGATTTGACTGCCGAGGCAGGCAGCAAGAGTGAGAATGGATGCGGCAGCCCCATTGGGGAGAATTGAATGTTTTCCGCTGAACAAAAATGGGGGTGGTTAAGTTGTCTATCAGGTCTGCGTGGTTTGAAGGACTGTGGGAAGTTTTTTGCATAATTGGTCAATAAGGCTTTGACTATTTTCATTGTAAGGGAACAAAAAAAAAAAAAAAAAAACCCTCTGCCACGTAGTTTCTCAAGAGTTTGGCCACTTACTGCGGAAGAATGTGGAGTCCCAAAATACTCATGCGGTTGTGCGCACGATAGTGGAGTCCGACCCTAAGGGGCCGGATCCCACACTACTTACGGTAAGTACTTTCTGGCAAAATTCAGGATCCCACCAATGCCACCATTTTCTGCACGGGTAGGGGAGTCCGACGGCACTGCCATCGGATGACAGTGGAAACATTTGTAGTTGTGGCGCTTAGCACGCAAACGTCGCTGCGAGAGAAGTAAGGATATTGTGAGAGAGGCGAACCCCTACCCTGCAGGCTGCCGCTAAAAAGATGGTAGGTTTTTTTTTTTTTTTTTTTTTTTTTGTGTGTGTATTTTCTCGTCGTCCTGTTGGCTAGCATGCTCGATTAGCCAAAACAAACGGCACGTTAGGGTCTCTTTAGACACTCCTAAAAGTGCCTGTTTTTTGGATTGCCTCTTGGTTGCACGCAATCCTAAATCCAATTTTGAGATCGAAAATGTGAAAACGGCATTAGGACGAGTCCTAAAGGATTTAGGATTCCCCAGGCAAAATTGTCCTAAATTTTCCAGTGGCCCCCGACCTACTGAAAAATTTAGGATTCCCGCATTTCACGGACTCGTTGCGTCGCGCGCATGGCACTGTCGACACAGAGTTGCTGGTGCAGAAGCGATCCGTCGGGTCAGTGGTCGGACATTGGAGGTTTTCTGCGAATTCGAATTTTCGAACTTCTGGGTCCGTGCACTTTTCACCGACCTGTCGTCGCCCGCCGACGGCCCACCGCAGTGTGCACCACAGACACCAGCCAGCAATGGACGGACATCGGCGACGCGGCTGCGTATACGAATATGGAAACCGGCCGGGGGAGACCTGTTAGGACGAATCCTAAAAGATGATTTTTAGGATTGCGTGTAACGACGCTGCAGGAAATCCTAAAAATCCTTTAGGACTCGTCCAAAAAATTTTAGGATTCCTTTAGTAGTGTCTAACAAGACCTTTCGTAGTAAAAGTTCCTAAGTGCATGGGTGTGTGGGATACAATTTTTCTCTCTGGTTACCGTAAGTAGTGTGGGATCCGACCCTAAACTACCAGTACTTCCTAAAGTTGTGCCTGTTAACAAGTCACAAGTTTCGGAAACGTACGGGCCACTACAGAAGAGCCCAAATTCATCCGACTAGAAACGTTTCTACTCTAACTTTTTATCCGCGGCCTATAGCTGAGTCAAGTACTGGTGGTTTAAGACAGTAGCTGGTAGACCGTAGGTTGGTTTGCAAACAGGAGGGGGGAGTAGCCATTTAAGCACGCAGCCTAGCGGGAGGATGAATGGCTGAGAACAAGCTAAGATGAGTACTGGGGCCTCGCAGCACTACTCACCAAACATGTTTTTGGTGAGGTAGGCGTCGCACCAATTGGTTTTCATCGGAAATGCATCAGAACTCGTAAGTTTTTCGCTTGGTGAGCGCTCACCACAAAAGCTCCAACACCCAGCCTGCAGGGCTGCAAATCCCGTGTTTGGTGGGTGCTTTTGGGCACCCACGAAATTCGCGAGCTTCCCACCATCAGCACTGCGTCTCTGGACCGGCTTGTTGTTTAGCTCTGTGCGAGCCTGGCAAGAAGAGTCACCAAACATTTCAGCGCCATTTCCTAACTGCCTTAGGGCCTTGGACTGTATTTTGCACTACATTCATGCAACATGGCCATTTTTGCTGCACTACTCAGCAAACTCTCTTCTGTCTGGACACGGGTTTGGTGAGTTTTCAAATTTGGTGAGGTTTGGTGAGGTTTTCAGTGGTCTCTTGGTTGGTTAGCACTCACCGACGAGTTTCAAATTTGGTGAGTAGTGCGGCGAGGCTTATGCTCTGAGTACTCCATCCTGTGCTCGGTCCCACATGCGCATTTTCATTGTAGGAGGCTACAACGAAGAGAATGGCGGGCACCTAAGGACCATGGATTGACACAACCGATGGTCCCTAGACGCCCGCCGGTCGCTTCGTGGTAGCCTCCTACAACGGAAAGGCGCAGGTGGGACGGAGCCCCCGGGTGGAGTTGTGAGGTCCCAGCCTCAAATTGAAGTTTTGAAATGTATGATTGAGTTTGTTTCCCAAAAAAAAAAAAGATACACCGGTAACACCACCGTATTTTCTGTTTTTTCTGCATGAGGAGAGTAGTGGAGTGAGGCCCCTCTGATACGTACTCCAACAGTTCATCATGATGAGTGTACCCGTTATGCGAAGCTCGTACGTTGGTACGCAGTCCCGTCTGTCTACCATCTGTTTGGATCCGACACTACCAGTTGTTCATGTTGCCCCCCCTGCTGTGTGTCGTGTTCCGCTCCACTGCACAACACTCTACATGCAGTCGGACCCTTTCTGCACCCGATGCATTTGTACAAGTCCAAAAAAATGAATGTGTAGGGTCCAAAAATGTCCAAATGCACGTAGAGCATTGTGTTACGGCGCAAGGCCTCATTTCTCTTTTTACGAGTGTCATTGGGTCTCGCTGCACTGTCCAAAAACCTTTGGATAGTAGTCGGAAACTGCCTTGGAAAAGCACTCTCTGCTGGTGGAGAGTTCCCAGCCTCAGCAGCCTGGAGTGGTGGTTTTGCCGGACTCTCCAAATTTCCAAAATGCTCGAAATTCAGAGAGTGCGCTTGGAGTCTGGGCAGACAACGTGCAAATCACGCCGTGTCCTACAGTACCCTCACCCTGTCTGCGTCACCCTGTCTGCTAGTGCACTCATGAATTGGAGTTCGAAGAGCGTGGATAGTTAGTGCAGAGGTGAACCAAGAATCACGAATTCGGAGAGCTTTTCAGCTCTGCAAGAACTCTCCGATTTTTTCGGAGAGTGGAGAGTAATGCAGCGAGATCCATCCTCGAAAGTGCAGCAGCCATACGAATCCTTTCTGTATCTTTCCTTCTGTCCTTAATTTTCCCCCCTTTGCCTGGAAGGACTCCTATTTCCGCTACCTACACAGTGCACTTAATGAAGTTAATGGAAAATAGAAAGAAAACAAAACTCGGAGAAAAATAATTGAAAGAAGGCGACTCCCGACTATGACCTCAGCGCAGTGAACAAATAAAAACGAAAACCAAAAATAAAAGCGAAAACCACGCGTTGGTCACGAAAACAGTTTGGAATGAAACTGCACTTCTGGCATTTGGCCTGACAATGTCGAATGTATACAAGCTAGCTTTCCGGTCGGGTAAAGTCGAGAGGGGGTGTGTTATGTTCGGGGGAATGCCTGAAGTGCAATTTCAAACTGTTTCTGTGACCGCCGCATAGTTACCTCCCCCCCCAAAAAGAAACGAAAAAGAAAAGGGGGAAGGATCTTCGTAACTTCGTCCGTGTTGTCAGTTAAAGTCTATCCAGTCTTTTTTGTCTACTTTCCATTCTTGAAGGGGGGGGTAGCTTTCACAATAATAGTATGAAAAGACAAAAATTATGGCCGTGTATGGGCCTCGCTGCACTACTCTTGAATCTTGAGAAACCAAGAGTTCATCACCGCTGCACTAACTCTTGATGCCGCGTCCTGAATTTCCATTCAAGAGCTGTCAGACTCACTCTCGAAAACGTCGAGAGTGAGTCATCGCTGCACTAACTGTGGAAAAGTGCTCTTGGTCCGGCACTTCAAGAGGTGTCAGAAACGTCCCATCGGACGAGCTCTTGAAGCTTCCACAGTTCCCGCCTGCAGGGGCGTCTTTTTTTTTCAAATGAGGCCGACCGGACCCTTCATGCGGTTTGCGAATTTCGAGAGTTGGCCTCTAGTCTCGGTGGGACAAATAGTCGCTGCCCTGTCGTGTAGTGTCTTTTCAGCTTCTCAAACTTCTGTCCGACAGTCAAGAATGCTCATGAGAGTCGAGAGTCCAGTGTAAGTGCAGCGACGACAGCACTCGATGGAAGTTGATGCCAATCCAGGAGTCTGACAGTGCTAGACATACTCTTGAAATTTTTCATGTGTCTAGCGTAGTGTAGAGAGCTAGTGCTAATACCTCCGTGCTCTTTTTGTCGAAGCCTGAATTTCAGTGCGCTCCAAGTTTTGTAACTAGCCTGTTTTTTCTGAGCCTGAATTTCACTGTGCTCCAAGTTTTGCTGGGCCTGGGTCCCACTCCATTTTCTTTCTGGTACTCTCAAGGGAAGAACAAACAAAAAAAAAAAAAAACATAAACATGTTATTCGTTAAAATAGGACATTATATTGTGTCCCCTTTCTAACGAATTCACTTTTGGTTGCAGGATAAGCAACGTAGGCTTGCCCATCCGCTCCCTTGAGACAATTTTTTGGATGTTTGATGAGATCCGGACTTATTTAGAAGTGTAATTGTAACACGCCCATCTACTCGCCTGAGATGCGGAAGTGTGTTGAGATCCATACTTGTTTATAATTGTGATGAGTCAGGTGTCATGATTCTATCATAAGGCTTGTTGGATATATTTCTTCCTACGTAGCACAGACATGTCCATCCTGTCATCCGAGACATTTGTTTGGATGTTTGATGAGATCCGGAGTTGTTAGAAGTGTAATGATAGGCATGCTCATCCTCTCGCCCGAGATGCGGAAGTGTGTTGAGATCCATACCTGTGTTAATTGTGATGAAAATGTGTCATCATTGTGAACTTGTTAGATATTTCATTTCTTTAGGTTAATATTCCTAAGTTGGACAGACGTACCCATCCTCTCGCCCGAGACGGTTGTTTGAATGTTTGATGAGATCCGTACTTCTTTAGAAGTGCAATGAATCTAATGATAGTAACGCCCATTCTCTCGCCCGAGATGCGGAAGTGTGCTGAGATCCATACTTGCGCACAATTGTGATGAGTCATGTGTCATAATTGTATTCTTGTTGGATATGTTTGTTTAGGTTATTCCTAAGTAGCAGAGACATGGTCATCCTCTCGGCCGATACGGTTATGTGGATGTTTGATGAGATCCGGACTTGTTTAGAGTTGTAATGACAGACAAGTTCATCCTCTCGCCCGTGACAATTGTTTGGATGTGTGCTGAGATCTAGACTTGTTGATAATTGTAATGACTAATGTGTCATTGTATCCTTGTTCGATATATTAAGTTTTATTTTGTATCATCATCTTTAAGCACTATAACAGTTAGAATACTAGTCAAAGTAATTGAAATATGTTTATCGACAATATGGATAGTTAGACATGTGTTGGGTATTGATGACTATTATTTAGACAAGAAATGTTTTCATTTTCTAACAACCACTTAATTTTGACAGATATCCTTTTCCGCAACAATACCTGTTATATTACACAAGAAGTTCGAATGTTGCATATTTTCAATGGAACCCGCACTTCAACTTGCGACCCCCAAAATTTAAGGTTATGAATGCAAAGTTGTTGGTTACATATAATGTACGCAGTCACAAGGCATCTGAATAGATGTACACGGAAGAGTCGTTAAGTTAGTGATCTTTGCATTAAGAACCGCAAACTCATATACTTGCCGAGTTTTGACTTGCATCCACACACTTTTTGTCGTATAACACCACAAGTTCGGATATTATCTTATGTCAATCATATGTGCACTTTAGGTTGTCCAGCATAAATATTTAAAATATGAAATTCAATGCAAACAAGTTTCGGTGCATGAACAACAAACTTACGACAGAGATCACGAAGTCTGCACATGGCGTAAAAGAGGTAGTGAGCATGTCAAAGAAAACTTAAACTCGTAACAATTACAGAAACCAAGATCGTTGTCAAAATAACAGTTGAATAATGTCATGTATCATAAATCATTAATGCACATAACACTGTCAAAAGAAAGTTTGGGAGCACTACATCACCATTAAAAACAACGACCTTCTAGTATACAAGTTATCAATTGTTGTCGAATAGGCGGGATATTTATATGAGAGAACGTGAAAGGTGGCTAATGACCACATTGCAACAACGTCGCTAACATCAACATGAACACCCGCAACTTGCTCCATCCACTTGTCTGGGAACTCCTTCCACCACAACATTCGCCACCATCGACTTCCAACTCATATCTTACCGGCTATGTAATGTTTCCTATTCTAAATACTGTACAATCAAATCGAAAAGGCTAAGGTAAAAATCCCTGTCTGCTATAATGTGATTAAAAAAATCGAAAACTTCCAAGATATTGTCTTTTAAGTTGATGAAGAGTAGGATCCAATGATCATTATCTTTGTGGACAGGCACAAAGATAATATCGTACTTAAGTATATCTTCGTTTTTTGCCCACCTTTTCACCCAATTGTGTCCTTCAAGTTGCAACTTACCGAAGAAGAATGAATCAAAGTTGAAGACACGAAGGTTCGCTGACATATCATGTGTCGCACATGTGGTCGAACCCCAAAGCGCCATGTAGAAATTAACCACTTCATCATTCACCTTGCCCTTGATATGCAAAAGGGTGAGGAGATCTTTCGCTGCAATGCGCAAGTGATTATCGGCGAGGGTAAAGAGAACTGTGAGAGGCGGCATCGAACCTGGCATAATGTCGTCCAGAACCCGTAAATGTTTAGGCGCAGTTGCTGGAGCAAAGTTTTCCCCACGTTTTCCACGTGCTGTGACGCACACTGCACAACACCAGGCAATGCATAGGCGGGGCAGTGAGAAACGGGGCTCTAAGGATTGTCCTTCATAGCACGACGGATTGCTAAGTATTTCTCATACATGGTGTGATCTCTAGTCACAAATCGTGGATACGTCCCCTTCTTCAGGGGTAGGAGGGAAAAACACTACTCAATGGCTATGGCATTCTCTTTCTTTCCGATCTAGACATCAACCCCTGATGCCTTTAACATATCCTTGTTTTTTGTCGTCAACCCGGGGACTTTCTGCAGTTTTTGCGCGGATATCTTGAGAACCTCTGTTTGCGAGATGACCCTACCCGTGTAAAACAGAAGAAAGAGAAAATGAGAAATGAATACACGTATCCCAACATGAGTCCGACAGAAGGATAATCTTAAATAATGGAACAACCCATAAGACACAGAACCTCTCATAGAACACTGATTTTGCATGGCGCTGAGCACCAAGGAGCGTGTTTGCGGCTGGACAACATAGCGAAGAGCGCATTCGAGCTAGACACCCCTGCCCTGGACAAAGGAAAACTACAACAAGCTACAAAAACGAAAGGATGATGTTCGCCGAAGTCGGGATTTCGACGAACTTTTATCCACAGCATGCATATAGAGACTGACCGCAGTACGCATCGAAACAGGAAGTGCGGATACAAGCGGACTAAAACCACTAGTCCATCCGACAAGAGAAAGCCACCCCTCCTTCGAGGCTGGCCCCGACAGGCAACCCCTCCTTCACCGGAGCGCCGATCTCGTGTAGCAGGAAGGAGTGGCGGTTCAAGTATGTCGGCATCCGCACTTTCTCGTATTGACAGGCACTGCGGTCACTCCTTGTGTGAATGGTGTGGATTGAAGGGTGCCGAAATCCGGACTACGACGAAAGTCGTGCTCTCGCATTTCGTCTTTGTGGGTGTGCAGAGGTTAGCGGCGTTGTTCACCGCTTACCAACCGGTCTATCCCTTCGCTCCTTTGTTGGAGAAGTCGGTGCGGCTAATCCCACCACTGCGACATCTGGAGGGCCGTTGTTAGACTTTTTTGGGGACGTGACATGTTCTCGGCCCTCGACTTCGCCCTCCCCTTCGCTGACAAAGATGCCCGCCACTACAGGAGAGCTCGGCGACGAGAAATTTAGAGCAGCAGGCACCGAAGGTGTGACGTTGCCAAGGCCCTCAACGTTTGATGTGGCAAACGAATAAATGGATGCCTGCTAGCCGCCGAGGATGCTATCGATAAATTCCTCGATGCTCATACGACGAATCGTTTTAGGCGGGATCATAGCAATTAAAACCGCATGACACCCATCTTGGTTTTCGATTGCAGATGGAAGTTGTTAAACTTTATAGTCTTCACGCTCTGTGGAAAGGTCATGAACCAACTGCGTGTCCATCTCCATCCCTGTTGCGCCGGCATCGACATTATGCCCATGATGTTGTCCGTATAGTCGCCTGAACTCGTCGGACGAATCGGCAGAGTCGGCATCCTCGTCACTGTCCTCCACATCAGAACCCTCTGTTTTTTCCTTCCTTTCCTCCTCTTCATTTTTTCTTCCCCTTCAAGCAAACCAGTCAACCCTTTTCTTCCCCTTCCTCCCCTTCTTCCCCTTCCTCCCCTTCGTCCCTTCACTACAATTCATCCCTTCCCCCGAACCCGTGTCTCAGGCCAGTGCGTGATCCACTTTCACACTCTTCCGTTTACGCTGTAGAGCGCCCCTCCCCCTAAGTCGACGCAGTTCGGTCCCGCGCATCACCACCGCTAGACAGAAGACCGTCCCCAAGCGAAGTGCGGATTTCGGCACAATTCGACGCGACATCCTGGCTGGGCACTCCCGCCCTCGACCCGCTCTGCACGACAGATTCCCGCCCTAGCACCTCAACCGGTGTACTCAGCGAACTTGGATTTTTCGTCGGTGATTGGAATCCCTACTTGTGAGCCGCTGCCAACACCAATTAAGGCGGTCGGCCTCTCTGTCGCTGAGCGGGGGGCCGATGCCTCTCACGACAAAGTCAGGATGTCGGCGGACTTCACCGTAGGTTCTGGACCGGAGCCCACAGCTGCATGTCGAGCGAGGGAGCCCTCCCCACCCCACCACCGCCTTATGTTGTCGTCACTTCGTCGTGAGGCTCATTCTGTCCACTAGGGGGGACGCCTTTCTCAGTCCCCTCACACAGTCCCTGTCCCCTCCACCCCCCGGAGGCACCCCCACCGAACACTCCAGTGGCCCAGTCGAAGGGGGTATCTTCCAGTTCACCCCTCCCTTCGAAGGGCTCGTGTCGAGGTCGTTAAATTCGTCCGACAGTTCCAACCACTGACTGTTGTGAAGTTTGTGAAAAAAACGATCAGCAGTGGAACCGATGGACTGGTCGGTGTGTGGAAGCTCTGAATTTTCAGCCCTCACTTTGTCGACCATCGAAATCCTCGCGAGTTCAAGGTACCTGGACTTGGACTGGTGTGCGTATGACGACCATCCCCCTTCACCGTCAATGAGGGTCATGATCCACTCGCCCTTTAGGATTGCCGACTGGATATTTCTAGGGTTCCAAATCATGTCATGACACCATTCCCTTTCGAATTAGCAATGACGTTGCCCTTTGAACCGTAAACGGTGTTCATCTTGAAATGGCGACAACCCTCCTTCACATCCTCCCACTCGACGACGACCCCAAACACTCTACGCTGGTGGTGGTCTTCGATGAAAATGATAGGACCAGACGACTGCTTAGCGGGGTCTGAAACATCCCCACAACACCAATCGACGAACCATTTGGTCCTGATATGGTAGGACCGCGATTTGGCGGTCGTAGAAGACCGTCTTGCTGAGTCTTCCCTTGACCCTCTCCCGGAGGTTTCGACAACCTGCTCCTCACCCCCCAAAGTAGACATTGTGTCTGCAAAAGACGAAGCAAATAAAGCAAGCCACCACACAGATAACTTTAGGAAACCCCCTCTGCTGGAGAAGTTCGGATCCCAGCGGAATACAAGTCAAGCGACAGGAAGGCGTGCGGATGGTGGGGGGAATTCAAAATCGCAAACCGCATCCTCATTCTACCGATGGGAGCGCATAATATGCGGACGTTGCATGCGAAGTACGGAGTCCGACGAACTTTGAGTCGGAGGCCCTCTAACACCCCACTCCGACCAACGCGAGCAATCAGTGCGTATGGCTAACTATCATCCCACTCGTGCCCCCCCTACGATGCGACTAGCCCGATTACAGGCATCATTTGTGAAGTTCATATCCCGGTGGACCGGAACCCATTTCTGCGAACTACGAGACCTGTTGCTCATGTGGAGTCACTGAGGTTGAACTGCGGTGTGCCTAAGGTTGAACCGAACACCCTTCACATATTATTCTAATGTCGACTCCCGGTGAACTCCAAGCGCCGCAGGCAGGGGTGTTCTTACGGGGTTCCTCAACTTGTGGACGTCATTGCTCGCAATAGAGGTGGGAATCGCTCAAGTCCGCCGGTATCCGGACTTCAGGATTTGCGTTTTTTTTTGGCAATGCATGAAGCCGGATGTCGGAGAACTTGAGCGAGTCATACATCCTTTGCAGTTGCAGGAGTCCAGTTGTTGACTCAGTTGCACAAAGCTTGCCGCAATCCAAACTTCTTCACTTGCCTCGTTCAGGAAATGTGCGAAGTTCGGATCCCAGCGGACATCATGTTTTTTCTCATGTCTTGCAATGCTTGGAATCGTGGTGTTATCGAGGGTAAATCTAATACCCCTCCCCAAAGTGGTCGAAGGGATCCCAACGAAGTACAAGTGATGATGGAAGGGCTGTAATGGTGGGCTTCACTAACATGCGGACATCAATATTCCTGCGGAAGGAGAGAATCGCTTAAGTTCGCTGGTATGTGGACTTTCGGATTTAATATTTCCGGGCAATCTGTGAAGTTTGGATATCGGCGAACTGCAAGGGCTCACACGTCATCTACAAACTGCTTTACGCGCCCCATTCCGGGCAATCTGTGAAGTTCGGATGCTGACGGACTTAACGTTTTACCCCATGTTCTGCAATACCTGGAATCGCTGTGTTATCAAGGTTAAACCCAAGTACCCTACCCACACTGTCCGAAGGATCCCACCGAACTCGGAGTGTTGTGGTTGGGGGCTGTTCTCACGGGCTCCGTTAACAAGCGGAATCCAACACTTATATGAGAGGAGAGAATCACTCAAGTCCGTCGACATCTGGACTTCAGGATTTGCTGTTTTTGGCTAGGCTACCATTCGGGCCGCCCGGGTCCCGAGCGGCCAGCCTATGCAAGGACTAGGGAGAGTCCCAGCAAAAAAAAAAACTGTTNAAACTGTTTTTGGCTAGGCTACCATTCGGGCCGCCCGGGTCCCGAGCGGCCAGCCTATGCAAGGACTAGGGAGAGTCCCAGCAAAAAAAAAAACTATGTTATGCATAAAAATAAACTCAACAACTTTTGCCTGAGGGTCACATCGAAATTCTGTACCAATTTTAAAATAAAATTAAAAATGTGAAAATATTTTTTTATTTTGAAATTTTTATTTTTTTTTGGCCCGGCCGGGCAAGTGACCTGGGGCCACTCTGGTAGCCCAGGTTTTTGGCCAATCTGTGAAGTTCGGATCCCGGCGAACTTGGATAGTTTATATGTCTAGCTGCGATCACAAAAGCGGCGTTGTTAACTAAATTGGACCAATTTCGCCTTTGCACAACATGTGAACTTCGGATACCGGCGGACTTCAATTATCGTCGGGGCATTTGGGCATTGTGTGAAGTACGGATACCGGCGGACTTCAAGTTTCGGCCCGCGTTCTGCGTTACGTGAGGCCTGTGTTCTGCGTTCCGTGGTCTTCTTTTTTAACTTTGTCTTGTGAGACGATTAAGGAAGTCTGGATGCATCAGTCAGGCGAACTTCCATGTGGTTCGTTGATGAACAATGAAGTTCGTCGATGATCGAGGTTTGCCTACATGTAGTGGCGGCTTAGGCGGGGGACCTCCCTGTTTGTGGCCGTCCCGGATTTGTGATATCAGGTGTGTGATTTCGTACGTCGCACCCAACCAATCAATTATCTAAGCAACCGACCGAGCAATCGACTAATCACGCAAGCATGCGGTCAATCAAACATCCAATCATGTCACTGTTCGCTGACTGGCAGATGTGATGTTTCATTGATTGCATGCTTGGCTGGTTGGTTAAGTGGTGGATCGACCGCTTAGTTTATTGATCGACCGCTTGCTTTGTTGACTGACAGATGAGATGTTTAATTGGTTGCATGCTTGGACAGTTAATTGAGTGATCAATTGGCTGTTTAGTGACTGATTGCTTGCTTGCTTGCTTGACTGATTAGCCGAGTGCGATCCGGTGTGCGATTTCCTACCTCGCTACTTGGTTAATAAGAAAAGGCAAATCGAAAGCGAATGCACACACAACGAGAACTGGATTCAGGTGACTGGTTGGTTGTAAGCTATGTTACCTATGTACACTAATGCGCGATAGATAGATCCACATGCGCGATAGATAGATCCACTCACATCTCCAGATCCAAATTCAAACGTCCAGACACATTCATGGATCCACTGTAACATGCATGAGAGATAGATCCACGCGCATTCCTAGATCCGCATAACAAAGGTCCACACGTATTCATAGATCCACGTGCATGAGAGATGAATGCACTCACATTCATAGATCCACATGCACACATCCACATACATGAGAGTTAGATCCACGCACATTCCTAGATCCATTTCCATAGGTCCACACACATTGATAGATTCACACGCATGAGGGATGGGTGCACACGAGTTCGTAGATCTGTATGCGCGGATCCGCATGCGTGAGATAAAGATCCACATGCACTCATAGATCCACAACGCAAACCACTAAATGCATGCGGATCTTTGAATCAGTGTGGCGCATGAGCCAACACGACCGATAAATGGAATCCGCCCTTGTCCGTGACCTACTAGCGATTAGGTTTTCTTCCCCGTGATTGATCGTCCTTCAAAGGAACTTACCGAAAAACTGCGAGAACGATGCAGATGGTAAACCTCAAGATCCTTCAGGTCCGTCACATCGCGAGAGCGCGAAGGAAGCGGTGTGACGATAGAAAAGGAGACGCGCGAAGATGTTATAGGAGAGGCGTGAAGATCTCGCAGGAACTTAGCAAGATGCTTGTCCATGGACGGACGACATCGATGGATGGTTGGGAGCGATGACACTAAACCGATGACATGGATGGATTATGAGATAGACAAAGTGAAAGAGGGCTGGATAACTACGGGGAGAGGGACGAGATACACACCTTAAGATGACGAGATAAAGAAAAGTGGCGAGGGAGCGAGGGAGTGAATACTGCGCAGGGTGCATGAGCGAGGACTCCAAGCGAGTCCATGTCCACAACGAGACGGACACGACTTATTGAACGCCGTCGGTCGCGCGCTGCCTCCGTAGTGAGCGTCGACCGTGGTTGATGGACGCTCGTCGTCGTCGCCGTGGATAGCTGCTGTGGAGACGTGGAATGCGATGGCGCTAGTCACCTCGATCTGCGAGCGCTCGCGCGAGTGCGTGTGTTTCGTTCGGCAACAACTCCCCAGCGATAACAGAAAAGCGAAATGTGCAGGGGAAAGGGCGGGGGGGGGGTTCGTTGTACATCCCTGCCCGCCGTCGTAAATCCTCCAGGTGGGACTGGGCCCTTGCCCTGGGGGTTGCCAAAGACCGGGCCTTTGCCGTTCGCCCACACGCAGTGTAAAGGGCCCGTTCATCACGCAGATCGGACGTAAGGAGGGTGCCAATTCGTCAGCGTCGTCGGGCCCAACCCCCATCAGCATTGGGTGCTTAGGACCGGGGGCCCTGAGCGCGCATAATTGTCCCTCGAATCGATGCTCTTGCGGGCCAACTGCATCAGCACAACACTCCAACGGAGGGGTGCCCACGGTAACGAAACAAAGTGACGGCCCTAGCGCAGGAAATCTTACACCCTTTTAGGCTTATTCGACACCACGAGCAGGGCATAATTCCACGAGGCCTTCCTGACGCCAGATTCACGTGATCCACGACCCGTTTCGTTGAGCGGGGGAGGAACTGCGCAGGCCCAGTCGGCGGTGATGATCAGACGATGCATACCGTGGCTCCCATTTCACGCATCGGATGTCCAAGCTTCGACTTCGGCATGTGGGACAACCGAATCGATCCTAAAGGCATCAACCGGCAAATAGCAATGTCAATTTGCGAGCAGTTTCTTTAAGTCGAGCAGCTCCGCAACGCTAGCGCTGTCAACCGCCTCCACCGCGTGTTTCACCATCGTCGTCCACCACGCATCACGTGCAAGGTGTGTGTCAGCCAGACCGAAGAGGCTATGGCGTCTGGGCGCGTTATCACTCATGAGTTTATCTTCACCAGCGATCTTCTTCCGCGAGTAAAGATTGCTGGTGCCCGACACGCGGCGCATCCGACGCAGGCCATTGTCTGATCGGCGGCCTTGGGCCCATGGGGAACGGAAGCGTGCAATAGATGAAAGTCGCGCCCTGGCCCGACTTTGGACTAACTCAGCTTCCTTTCCACAAGGATCGTCGTCCATACCCTGCACTACGTCAGATGCGTCGCGCCTCTCTCTCTCTCTCTCTCTCTCTCTCTCTCTCTCTCTTTCTCTCTCTCT